>QJPP01001323.1:257049-286982 GCA_003996215.1 Jaltomata sinuosa | reverse complement strand
ACGATCAGCCATCATCACTCTCATGGACGTTGGTTTAGGAGGTCCCAAACCCAATTTGTCATACACTGCTAGCAGCATCAAATTTATACTAGCCCCAAGATCACACATAGCTCTTCCGAAGTTGAGCTTCCCGATGGTACATGGAACAGTGAACGCACCTGGATCTCCTTTCTTTTCCACTAATGATCTAGAGGAAATAGCGCTGCAGTGTTGGAGGTTGTCTTCCGGCTCAAAGCTTACCGTCCGCTTCTTTGTAATCAAGTCCTTCATGAACTTGGCATAACCGGGCATTTGTTCTAGAGCTTCCACCAAAGGTATGTTTATCGAAATTTCTTTCAACATGGTCACGAAGTTCAGGAACTTGCCATCGTCAGCTTTCTTTTTCAGACGCTGTGGGAACGGAGGTGGTGGTCGAGGCATCATCGTTGGAAGCTTTTCAGCTTCCTTACATTTATTCGCAGGCTTTGGAATGTCCTCTTCCTCTACCGCCTGATCATCTTTTGCAGCCTCACCTTGTGCATGAATTACCGGATGTGATTCCGGTAATATTTTTTCGCTTCTAGTGGTGATTGCCATGCAGCTTGCGTCATTTTTCGGATGGGTGGTGTCGCTCGGCAAAGTACCCGGTTTCCTTGGGTTTAGAGATGCCGAGATGTGACCCACTTGCTGCTCTAGTTGCTTGATAGCGGTTGAGTGTGACTCCACTACCAGACTCAATGATGATAACTCATTCCGCATTGCCTTTACCCCCGAGTCAGTCGATTCCACCTTAAGCAGCATCTTCGCCATCATATTCTCAAGTTTGGATGTCTCAGCCTCGCTGCCTGCTTTGTCCCGATTGCTAGGTGGTATATACAACCCACCTCTATCGGTGTTGTTCCTCCAGCTTCCTTGGTCGCGATTTTTGTAGCCACCATTCTCATAGTGGTTTGGATAGTTCCGACCTTGGGTTCCTTGGCCATTGGCCTGGAAACCCCCCACATAATTCACGTCCTCAGTTTCTATACCTTGGGAACTGGCAACCTGTACCTTCTCCATACTTCCTGACGTCAAGTGCTTTGTCAGGAGATCTAACTGTGTTTTCAGGTGCACCATGTCTTGGTCGCGTTCCTCCTCTTTCCTACGCTGCTCAGCTGACATACCAACTGTGTAGGTGCTAGCTGCAACCTCTGAATCTCGTGTGTGCCAGGCCCTGTTGGTCTTGGTGAGCCTGTCCAAAATAGCTGTGGCGTCGACAAAAGTGCGACCCATAAACGCTCCACCTGCTGCGTTATCCAATGTCGGCTTGGTAGCCGAGTTTAATGCCCTGTAGAATGTTTGCATCAAGAATTCGTTGTTCAGCTGATGGTTGGGGCACTGTGTCAGCTTCTTCTTAAATCGCAACCAAGTCTCGTGCAGTGCTTCATGCGGTTGCTGCCTAAAGTTGCTGATTTCGTCCCTCAACTGTATCATCCGAGAGGGAGGAAAGAACCTTTCTAGGAAAGCTCCTTTCAACTCTCCCCACGTTGCGATAGAGTCGGGGGTCAATTCCGTCAACCACAACGCTGCCTCATCAGACAGAGACAACGGAAACAATCTGAGCCTGATCGCTATTTGACTCACTCCTGGCAATTCGAATGACTTGCAGATGCCCACGAAATTCATTAAGTGCTGGTTTGGATCATCCCCAGCGACACCTCGGAACACTCCTCTCAAGTTCAGCAACTGAATCATCGTGCTAGTGATGTTGAACTTGGCTCCGGGCGATAGCGGTGGAACAATAATGGCGCCCGTAGCGCCAGCTCCATCTAACTCGAGATCCTCATCCTGCAGACCACCAGCATTCAGATTTTGCTGGGCCTGTAGTTCTGCAGCGAGCCTTGCTGCTTCTAGTTCTGCGGCCATATTCCGCCTCAATGTTCTAGCAAGTTCGGGGTCGTAAGGTATAATTTGTTTCCCCGAACTTCGGGTATTATGCATGCACAACTTTGTACCCTGTCAAAACAGAAACAACAAACAAACGTAAAGCAGGAAATTATAACAAAAAGTCAAATAAACACCAAACTTAATCAAAAAACCGTATTCCCCGGCAGCGGCGCCATTTTTGATAACGCTCAAACTACACCTCTATTTAAGAAGCGTAAGCGATCGTTGTCAAATATATAACCCAACAAGGTTGGGGTCGAATCCCACAGAGAATATGGTGAAGATTAAGTCTTTGGTGAATTAAGTGACTAGTCGTCAACAGTTTCCGGTAAATAAAGGGGGGGTTTGTGTGAACCAATTGTAAACAAAACAATAGTAAACGTAGGAGTTTAAATCAATAGGAGAGAATGAACTAGGGATGTGTTCACCATGGCGTTGTAACAATGTCGATTCTAGGCTTAACCGGGTTCTTTCTATATGTTTGTCACGATGTGATTGCGTCTATTGTATCGTCTAAACGTCTCTCGACCAAATAAACAAATTTCCTTTTATCTTCTCTCGATCTCAAAAAGATGTGCTTTTTAGCTTTCAATCCTAACATCAAGTAGATTAATCCAGTTACGGCATTAATCAATAAGACGAGAGTTAGTAGTCTCGAATCCTTGTCGTTAATCAAGTTTTCCCGGTTTTAATCTCTTTACTCAAGCAAATTAAACCTAGGCATGTTCTAATGTTTGCAACCACTAGAAAACGTGACATAAAGTATGATTAACAACGTGACAATACATATATCGAACCCAACGCTACCCGGAATCTATATTGCTACGTTTGCCATGGCTCCCACAATCCTAGTTGCGGGAGTTTTAGTTACTCATGCTCGAAGAATAAGAGAAAATAGTTGTATTCATAATAAAGGGAAGAAAAGTCTTACAATATAATGAAACAATCAATCTTCCAATATCCAAGAGCAAGAAATACCAAGAACTCACGAAAGAATCAAGAACACGAGTTCAATACAAATGAACCGTGTTGTTTGCTCTCAAAAATATTTAAAACGTGTTTTAGAACTAATGAGTGAATAATAATAACATAAACCTAACATAGGGTATTTATAGGAGCCAAAGAAACCAAATCCAAAACGGACTAGGAATCCCCAAAACGCGGGTCGCCGCTTGAAGCCACTGCCTAAGCGTGACGGCCAGGCTTGACGGACCGTCAGGGCAATGACGGACCGTCGCCTGGGCCATCACTGCTTGGCAGCAACACTGCCTCAAGTTGACGGTCCCAGTGACGGACCGTCACATCTCTGACGGGCCGTCACTCAGGCCGTCACTCTTAGGCAGAATGTTATTTTTCGCGTCTTTTCTTTCGTTTCCGTGTTTGTTTCCATTTCCTACAAATACAACATAAAAACATCAAAAACAACAATGGTTGCTTGAAAACGTACGATTGTTCTTAGTAAAAAGGAGTCGAAAGTGACGTAAATTAGCGTCACATCAATAAACATATTTTAAATGAGATGGGAGAATTTTGAGTTCATTTTTTGATTGAACTTTTTCTGATTGCATCTCTTTATTCTCATAATCTTTTTCCAATAATTTAGCTTCTCTTTTTATGATGGGGTCATCATCCTGTGTGGTACCTGATATGGTCAAACAACTTTCCATTGGGTGTAACGATCGGGTCCGTCGTTATGGATAATTTATTCATGCCAAGTTTCGGGTTAGAAAACTTTCGGGTTTGACAGTTAAAAATTCTGGGCTAGGCTAGCCTCAGATGGATTTTGAGCGAGGTATGGTCTAGGAAAATCCGGATGATGATTGGGTAGAATATCTTAGATCAATCTAGTTTTTTCATTAGCCAAGACCTTAAGGAGTCCGGGTGTCACGACCCAGACTGTCGTGAGTGGCACTCACCCAATCTCCGGGTGAGCGAACCATCACTTCCCCGAACTTAACCGTTCTAACAGCTCAAAACCAATATGCAGAAAATAAACTAGCAATCAATAATAAGGAAACAACTTCATTAACTTAACGTGTGGAAAAATACCCCCTAGAATCAGAAAGTCGTAGTACCAAAACAATCTACCAAATGTCTAGAATACGGGGATGCAACCAATATCAATGCAACAAATGCAGTAAAGTAAACTCGTACCAGGCGTGGTACCCGAGCCAACCGTTAGTATATCCCATACCATGCGTGGTACCCGAGCCAACCGTTAGTGTTATCCCGTACCAGGCGTGGTACCCGAGCCAACCGAATGTCAATCAATCCACTGTCACAATAATGAACAATTAACTTTTAAACCAACAAGTAAACACACAGTTCAATTCACCAGACTGTAAAACAGGACCCTTAGACATTCCTAAACAATTTCCTAAGCAATGCATCTCATACCAATACTTAGATAAGAGTACACAAACATACAACATTTACAGGAATCGTTAACCATCACCTACCTCGAAATGATCCAAGCTCTACTTAACTGGAGCTTTCCCATTTTCCAAAATTCTTGCCGATTCTTGGTCTAAAACAATACACAATAACCAAGAATTAATCCTTATGGCCTAAAATTTACCCGAATTACGTAGAAATCCTAAACTCCAGGCCACCCATGATCATTCCACCCTCTTTCCGGGATTTCCCACTGTTAATTCACCTAGTTCTACCATTTTTATGGCTAAATTAGGAAATTAAGGTCACATGAATCATGATCATAAAATAGTAACTTTAGCAATACCCAAGAACTTCTACCCATAAAATCCCCCTTTTCCCCTGGATTCTATCATCCCTAAGTCATTCCAAACCCTTCCCAAGTCCTCTCCTAGAAATTCTACCGCATAAGAAAAGTATTATGGAGTTCGGAGAGTAGAAACCTTACATTAGATTAGGGAGGAAAAACGATGAAGAATGGAGGAAAATCGCTTGAAATCGCCCTAGCTCTTCTCTAAAACAAACTTGTGAAAACTGAACTGTTTTGGGAAGTTTCTGCATTAAATCCCATTGCGCTCCGCTATAGCGGTACCGCCGTAGCGGAGTCAACCGCTATGGCGGAGGTTGACTGCCTTGACTTCTGCTATAGAGGTATTTTCGTCCACTATAGTGAAAGTCGCCACGGCGGAGCCATTATGATCATCACAGGCAGAATGGTTGGGAAACTCCAAAATTGGTCCATTTTACAACACACTTGGTTCCCCTGACGATTCAAAATAACCCCTTCACGTCAACCTCGATTCTGGGAGTTCTACCTACCCAAATTTGATTCCAAAAAGTCCCCCGGACTCTTTATGTATTAGCTATATAGTAAACTAGCTCAAATCAAGATATCTAACTCAATCCTCACCCGAATTGCCCTATACTATACCTCGCTTCAAATTCGGCCGAGGCTAGCCTAGACCAGAATTTCAAACTCCCAAACCCAGAGTTTGCTAACTCTAAAACTTTGCACGAATGGATTACCCGTAACGACAGACCCAGTCGGTATAACAGATACCAATTTACCCATCGTTCATCCCCGAATGATCAATCCCAAAATTACAAAAATTAACGAAGGAAAGTGTAGTACCTGAATCCTCAAACAAGTGAGGGTACATTACCCCGTATGTCCTTCTCGGTTTCCCAAGTGGCTTCCTCAACCGGACGATGCTTCCACTGAACTTTTACCATATTGATCACCTTTGTCCTCAATTTTTGGACATCCCGAGCAAGAATCAAAACTGGTTCCTCTTCAAAGCGAAGATTCTTATCGAAAAGTACCTCATCCCACTTGATGATGTAATCCTCATCCCCATGGTATTGCTTAAGCATGGATATATGGAATACCGAATGGACACCCGACAAACTAAGAGGTAATGCTAACTTGTAAGCCACTGGCCCCACAATCTCAAGAACCTCAAGCGAACCGATGAACCGAGGGCTGAGCTTGACCTTCTTATCGAACTGATAACTCCCTTCATCAGTGACACTTTCAATAATACCTATTCACCAACCTAAAATTCCATATCCCGGACCTTGCGATCCACATATTCCTTCTGCCTGCTTTGGGCAGCTAACAATTTGGTTTGAATGCCTCTTACCTTTTCCTGCACTTCCCTTACCAAATCCACGCCCAGAGGCTTTACATCGCCTTCCTCAAACCATCCAACCAGTGATCTACAACCCCTCCCATATAATGCCTCGAATGGTGCCATGTCGATACTGGAGTGGTAGCTGTTATTGTACAAGAACTCACACAATGGTAGAAACTGGTCCCAATGACCCCCGAAGTCAAACACACATGCTCTCAACATGTCCTCCAATACCTGGATCATCCTCTCCAACTGACCATCAGTTTGAGGATGGAAGGTTGTACTAAAGGAGAGTTGTGTACCCAACTCTTCATGTAGCTTACCCTAAAACTTAGAGGTGAACTGTGTACCCCTGTCTGAAATGATGGACAGTGGTACCCCATGCAATCTCACAATCTTCTTCACGTAGATCCTAGCCAATTGCTACGAATTGTAATCTACACTGACCGAAAAGAAATGAGCGAACTTGGTCAGCCTGTCAACAATGACCCAAGTTGATTCATACTTCCCCAGTGTCTTGGGAAGACCCACCACGAAATCCATGGCTATCCTCTCCCACTTCCACTCTGGAATGGGCATTCTCTGAAGTAGTCCTGCAGGTCTCTGATGCTCATACTTTACCTGCTGACAGTTCTGACACTTGGACACGAAATAAACTATGTCCCTTTTCATCCCGGGCCACCAGTAACGCTGTCTCAAGTTCCTAAACATTTTGGTCACACCCGGATGAATTGAGTACCGCGAATCGTGAGCCTCTGCCAAGATATTCTAAATTATATCATCAACCCGAGGAACACAAATCGTCTCTCTAAAATTTAGTACTCTGCCAGAGTCTAATGTGACGTCCCTGGATTCCCCAGATATTACCTTACCTCGAAGCTTACCCAGTTTTGGGTCCTGAAATTGCTTGGCCTTTATCTCCTCTATGAAAGTGGCTTTGACCTCAATATTGTCCAATAATCCACCTTGTTCTGAAATACCCAAGTGAATGAACTTGGACTCTAACGCCTGAATTTCCCTTGCTAGTGGCCATTTGGACACCCCCAAACAAGGCAAACTGCCCATGCTAAATGTTTTCCGGATCAATGCGTCTGCCACCACATCAGCCTTACCCGGATGGTACTGAATAGTCACATCATAATCCTTCAACAATTCCATCCACCTTCTTTGCCTCAAATTCAAGTCCTTCTGCGTGAACACATGCTGCAGACTGCGATGATCCGTGAACACCTCACACTTGACACCATAAAGATAGTGTCTCTAAATCTTGAGTGCAAAGACCATCACCGCCAACTCTAAGTCGTGAGTCGGGTAGTTCCTCTCATGCACCTTCAACTGCCTAGAGGCATAGGCTATCACATTTCTGTCTTGCATCAATACAGCACCCAAACCAGAATGTGAAGCATCATAGTAAACAATAAAATCTTTACCTTTAATTGGCAAGGACAAGATAGGAGCCGTGGTCAGAAGTATCTTGAGTTTTTGGAAGCTCTCCTCGCACTTGTTGGACCACACAAATGGTACATCTTTCTGTGTCAGCCTGGTTAGGTGAGTAGCAATAGATGCAAAATCCTTAACAAACCTCCGGTAGTACCCCACTAGCCCAACAAAACTCCTCACCTCTGTCACAGGGCTAGGCCGGGCCCAACTCTTGACTACCTCAATCTTCTGGGGATCCACCATCACCCCCTGTTCTAACACTACATACCCCAAGAACGCGATTGAAGTCAACAAAAATTCACACTTGGAAAACTTTGCATAAAGCTTTTGACGTTTCAATATGTCCAACACAATATGAAGGTGATTAGCATGCTCCTCCCTACTCTTGGAGTAGATCAAAATATCATCGATAAACACAATAACGAAGGAATCCAGATATTACTTAAATACCCTATTCATCAAACTCATGAATGCCGCCGGCACATTGGTCAACCCAAACGACATTACTAAGAACTCGTAATGCCCATACCAAGTCCAAAAAGCAGTCTTAGGAATGTCCTCCGGCCTAATCTTCAACTGGTGATACCCCGACCTCAAGTCAATTTTTAAGAACACCAATGCACCCTGGAGCTGGTCAAACAGATCATCAATACGGGGTAAAGGGTACTTATTCCAGATGGAAACGTTGTTCAATTGCCTATAATCTATACACATCCGCATACTACCATCCTTTTTCTTTACAAACAAGACCGGAGCACCCCAAAGCGAAGCACTGGGATGGATAAATCCTTTATCTAGGAGTTCCTGCAGCTGAGTCTTAAGTTCCCTTAACTCTGCCGGAGCCATACAATATGGAGGAATGGAAATGGGACGAGTACCTGGCTCCAAATCAATATAAAAGTCTATATCCCTGTCCGGAGGCATACCAGGAAAATCCGCTGGAAACACCTCTCGAAACTCAGAAACAACTGGAACTGACTCAATAGATGGGGACTCCCCACTATCATCCTGGAGATGAGACAAGAAGGCTAGACACCCCCTCCCCACTAGCTTCCTAGCCTGAACAAATGATATGATTTTAACTGGCTTAGGCTTGTAAACACCTTTCCACTCTAGCCTATCCTTACCCGGAATCTCTAGAGCCACAGTCTTGGTGTTACAATTTAACACCACATGATAAGGGTATAACCAGGTCATGCCTAAGATAATATCAAAATCAACCATATCCATGATTACCAAGTCTACCCAAGTGTTCAACCCCACAAACACAACAGAACAGTCACGATAAATATGAGTCACAACCACAAACTCTCCAACCGGGGTAGAAACATGGATATGGGAATCAAGGGTATCACATATCAAGTTCAGACCCAACGCAAAACTCACAGACATATAAGAATATGTAGAACCTGGATCAAATAACACTGAAGCCATTTTATCACAGACGAGAATGGTACCAGTGATTACTGCATTTGATGCCTCAGCCTCGGTCCTCCCTGGAAACGCGTAGCAATGAGACCGATCATCAATCTGGGAAAACTCCCTGGCCGGCTGTGCCACACCCCTGCCCATGCCGCTATTCCCTCTGTCTCCCTGGCCTCCCTGAAAGTTACCTCGCCCACCCTGTGGACAACCTCTAGCATGACCACCTCTACCTGTCGGGTCCACAGCCTTGAACTGCTGCTAAACCTGATTACTGGTCTGCCTGTGAGGGCACTCCCTCTTAAAGCGGCCCAGATCACCACAATAGAAGTAACCACGATCAAGTGCAGGCCTGCTAGCAGATGAATAAGAAGCTCCCTGGCCTCTAGGAGCTGAAGACTGTTGATTACCTCCCGGACGACCACCTGTAGCAGCTGGTAGAGCTGACTGAATAGGTCAGGTTGAGTATACCTACTGATTCTGACCTCTGTAGTACGAACCACTGTTGTTTCCCTCATTCTGGGACTTCTTGGCTAACACCTTAGCCTGTCCCGCTTGCTTAACTCCCTCCAATTTCTTGACATAATCCACCACATCATTAAAGTCTTTCCCAGAAGAAGTCATATGCATCGACAACACCTGCAACTCAGTATTCAAACCCTTCACAAACAAACGAGCATGTTTCTCCTTGGAACCTAGCATCTGTGTAGCAAAACGAGATAAGTAATGGAACTTAGCCTCGTAAGCAGAGACTAACATGCTACCCTGCTCCAAGTTCAAGAACTCATCCTTCTTCTGGTCCCTCAAAGTACAGGGTACGTACTTCTCTAAAAACAGAGCGTGGAACTGTTCCCAAGTCAGTGGGGGTAAAACAGACGATCGACATTCCATATGAGACCTCCACCACTGCTTAGCATCGCCCTGCAGCTGGAATATGACGAACTCAACCCCATACGATCGCACAATGCCTAGATTGTGCAGTCTCTCATAGCAATCCAGTATGAAGTCATAAGCATTTTCTCTATCAGTACCCTGAAATGCATGAGGTTTCAGCTTGAGAAACTTGGTCAGCATCCCGTGTTTGTTTCCTGTCATCACTGGGCCTAGCATTGGCCTGAAGAAATCATTCGTGCCTGAAGTTGCATCCATCCTAGGCGCCATAGTAACTGTTGGCTGAGTGTCCAAAGCCTGATTTGCAATGCCCACGGGTATGGCTCCAGCACCAACCAACCCACTCAAGATGTTCCAAGCCTGCTGAAAGGCTCTTGGTATCATAGGAGGAAAACCTGCACCCTCAGCCGGTGCCGCCTCTGCCTTCGACTGTGCCCCATCATCTTCTACCACAACTTCCACATCCTCGACAACCTAATCCTGAGGTGGGGAGGAGTTTCCTTACACGTTTCAGCAGCGGCTTGAGCCCCACCCCTGGCAGGTGTGGCTCTTCCTCGTTCTCTACCCCTACCCCTACCTCTACCACGAACCGCTAGGCCCGCTGCTGGGACCACTGGTCTTGCTCCATTGTTCCTTGTGTTAACCATATGCGGACAGAAGAGTGAAAGATGTTAGATACCAATTTGTATCACCAAATACCAATTGGAATCAAGTTATAGCACGATGGAAGAAAGAAGAGATAGTTTTCCTAAAGTCCTATAGCCTCTCGAAGAAAAATACGGACGTCTCTGTACCGTTCTGCAAGACTCTATTATACCTGTTTTGGTATGACGAGATCAATGAACCCCTGGCTCTAATACCATCTTTGTCACGACCCAGACCGCCGTGAGTGGCACTCACCCAACCCCCGGGTGAGCGAACAATCACTTCCCCAAACTTAACCGTTCTAACAGCTCAAAGCTAATATGCAGAAAATAAACTAGCAATCAATAATAAAGAAACAACTTCATTAACTTAACTTACGGAAAAATACCCCCTAGAGTCAGAAAGTCGCAGTACCAAAACAATCTACCAAATGTCTAGAATATGGGGATGCAACCAATATTAATGCAATAAATGCAGTAAAGTAAACCCGTACCAGGCATGGTACCCAAGCCAACTGTTAGCATATCTCATTCCAGGCGTGGTACCCGAGCCAACCATTAGTGTTATCTCGTACCAGGCGTGGTACCCGAGCCAACCGAATGTCAATCAATCCACAGTCACAATAATAAACAATCAACTTGTAAACCAACAAGCAAACACACAGTTCAATTCACCAAACTGTAAAACAGGACCCTTAGACATTCCTAAACAATTCCCTAAGCAATGCATCTCATACCAATACTTAGATAAGAGTACACAAACATACAACATTTACAGGAATCGTTAACCATCACCTACCTCGAAATGATCCAAGCTCTACTCAATCAGAGCTTTCCCATTTTCCAAAGGTCTTATCGGTTCTTGGTCTAAAACAATACACAATAACCAAGAATTAATCCTTATGGCCTAAAATTTAGCCGAATTACGTAGAAATCCTAAACCCCAGGCCACCCATGATCATTCCACCCTCTTCTCGGGCTTTCCCACCGTTAATTCACCTAGTTTTACCATTTTGCTAAAATTAGGCAATTAAGGTCACATGATCATAAAACAGTAACTTTAGCAATACCCAAGAACTTCTACCCATAGAATCCTCCTTTTTCCCCGGATTCTATCATCCCTATGTCATTATAAACCCTTTCCTAAGTCCTCTCCTACCGCATAGGAAAAGTATTACGGAGTTCGGAGAGTAGAGACCTTACATTAGGGAAGAGAAACGACGAAGAATGAAGGAAAATTGCCTGAAATCGCCCTAGCTCTTCTCCAAAATGAACTTGTGAAAACTGAACTATTTTGGGGAAGTTCTACATTAAATCCCGTCTCGCTCCGCTATAGCGGTTGGCTTCTGCTATAGCGGTACCACCATAGCAGAGTCAACCGCTATGGCGGAGGTTGACCACCTTGACTTCCGCTATAGCGGTATTTTTGTTTGCTATAGTGGAGGTCTCCATGGCAAAGCCGTTATGCTCATCACGGGCAGAATGCTCGGGAAACTCCAAAATTGGTCCATTTTACAATACACTTGGTTCCCCTGACGATCTGAAACAACCCCTTCACGTCAAACTCAATTTCGAGAGTTTTACCTACCCAAATTCTATTCTAAAAAGTCCCTCAGAATTCTTTATGTCATAGATACATATAAAACTAGCTCAAATCAAGACATCTTACTCAATTCTCACCCGAATTACCCTAGACTATACCTCGCTCCAAATCCGGCCGAGGCTAGCCTAGCCCAGAATTTCAAACTCCCAAACCCAAAGTTTGCTAACTCTAAAACTTGGCACGAATAGATTACCCGTAACAACGAACCCGGTTGTTACACCGGGGGACTTTTAGGAAGGAAATTTGGGCGAGTAAAACTCCCAGTATCAAGGTCGACGTGAAAGGGTTGTTCTGGAACATCATGATTTAAGGTGTGTTGTAAAATGGGCACTTTTGAGAGATCTTTCGAGTTTCTATCCCGTGTCATTGCCATAGTAGTTGACACTGTGCTACAACAGCCACCGCTATAGCTGAGAAATTTCAGCTATAGCGGAAGTCAACATCGGTCAGCATTGTCATAGCGATCGATTTCGCTATGGCAGTGCCACTATAGCGGTGTATGGACTGCTTTAGTAGACTTAGTCGGGATTAATGCAGAAACTTCCCCAAAAATATTCAGAATTTCTGAATACGTTTTGGGAAAGGGCATAGGCGAAGGGAGGTGGTTTTCAGTGATTTTCCACCAAACTTCATCGAAAAGGTAAGGTTTTCGTTTCCCATATCCGTATTTCAATTCCCATATCTTATAAACTATAATCTCGGGCTTGGGGGAATGTTTGGAATAACCTAGGATGGTAAAATTTGGTGGAAAAGGGAGAATTCTTGGGTTATGCTTATTATCACTTTTGTATGATTAAAACACCATTATTTGCTAAATGTAATCGTAAAAATGATAGTTGTAGGTGAATTGATGGTGGGAAAGCCCTAGTATGGGTGAAATGATCATAGGTTGGCCTAGGGATTAGGATTTTGCATAATTCGGGTAATATTAAGCCATTGGACTAATTTTAGTATATTGTGTACTTGTTTTTAGACCAAGAGCAAGCGAAAGCTTCCGAAAATGGGAAGGCTCCGATCCAGTAAAGTTTTAGGATATTCGAGGTAGGTAATGGTTCTTGTTTTACCAAATGCAATGTATATACATGTAACCTTAGCTTAGTGATGTACGTGGTTGTATGCTTAGTGGATGAAGTTATGAATGTCCAAGTATTTGGGGTGTCAATTATGTGAAATGATCTTGACTATTGCTTGTTGGTTTTGCAAGTGTGTTTTTATTCACTTAATTATTGACTGTTGGCTTGTGTGACATTCAGTTGGATCGATTACCACGCTTGGTATGGAATACTAACGGTTGACTCAGGTACCATACCTGGTACATGTCTTATATTGGTTGGCTCGGATACCATGCCTGGTACGGGTTTTAATTATGCATTATTGACTGTGTTTGACGATGGTTCTATGAGTGGATCGGGTTGATTATTGAATCTTTGATTGATTATACTGGTCCCCGAGAGGTCCGATGGTTACACTTAAATATGGGGTGGTCCTGGGGTGGACCGGACATTGCATGTTAACACTTAGGTGTTGGTCTAGGAAACCTTAGATGGTTCAGGTGATGTGAAAAAGCGTAAGTGTCATGATTATTGTTCATTTTTAGATGGTTGTTGAACCTAGTACATATGGTTGATAAGTTAGAGGGTAGGATGGGAGCCTGGAATTACATTACCGATTTTTGCTACATGTTGTGCTACTTTACTCAGTTTTAGTTTATTGTATCTATATTGTTTGTTGGAGTTGGCCGATGATCCTACCAGTACACGGTGGTTGTATACTAATTTTGTACTTGTTTTCTTTTTATGAGTACAGAACATCTTCCGGCGGCTCCTAAGCGACCTCAGATATAGTCCCAGCAATTCCAGATTTCAAGGGTGAGCTGCTTCTATTGGGCTACCTTATTTTCTTCCATTTTAGTTATAGTCCATTTGTTTTCGGACTTAAACTCTTGTTTTTCTTTTAGGGTTGCATCCCTATTTCTAGACATTGGTAGATATTTTGGTACGATGTCTTTAAGTTTCTAGGGGTATTTTTTGCAGAATATTATTAGTTTTGGTTTATATGTGAATGGTAGTTCTTTATTTTAATGTAAACTGGTTTTGAGCTATTAGATTTACTAAGTGTTGGGTTGGTTATTGGGTCGCTCATCCGATGAGTTTCGGGTGGGTGCCACTTGTGGCGGTTTGGGTCGTGACAAATTGGACTTTTCAGCAAAGTGTGCTCGTTCCCCTTCCCGGTTATCATTGTCTAGTCCCATCGATGTCGCCATGGTCTTAGACTACCCTCAAGACCATTCCTGGCAATGCACATATCAAAACTCAGCATCAGAAAATCACCAATCATAAAAGATTTACAGAGGACAATTGTTCCCAACAATACCTTCCCGCTATTACACACGAATAACTCCCTTGTTCCCATGGTTCCCAATCAAGTCCCGACCATCCTGAAACCGAAGTTTCCCTACAGTCACAATTTCCATACCCTTATCATCTTAACCAATGATAAGTCCTTTTCAAGATGTGATACAAATTTTTCAATCAATACATTTAGCAGTTATGCACAGACCCAAGACACACTACTTTCAACTTATGACCCTCTGCAGACTCAACATTTATATCAAGGTAACCAAGTACAAGCAATTCAAGTAGGTCCTACAAACACAGTAATACACAACATTTCCACTTCAGGCTACAACAAAAAAAATAAAAAAAATAAAAAAAATAAAAAATCAAGTCACATAAATTTACCTGCTATCTGTATTCATGGATGACCAATAGTCGGTTATCCATGTTTCACCACAGCCTCTCTGGCCAGATACTAATTGGAACTTTCCCGGTTCCAACCTCTCTTGCTTGTCTTATCGCAACCGGAGTACAATGACCTCCTTCACTTTGTTGAGATACCAATTGGGATCGAGAGATACCAATTGGACTCAACTCATACAAGCAAGTAAACAAACTGTACAAATGAATGAAAGAAGGGAGATGTTTCCTAGAATGCTTCATAATTTCCCAAAGATTAGATGTAGACGTCAACACACTAATCTGTAGGACTCTATTCAACAATTTGCTCTCATATTGGGAGATCGGTAACCTAGGCTTTGATACCATTTGTCATGACCCAACCTATCAGGCCGTGCGGGCGCCTACTCTATGCACCTAGATAGACGAATCCTTTCCACCCGTCCAATAGGTAAATGCGAAAAACCTCAAATATAACCATAAACCTTCATTTCTAATACATGTAAACCTTTACAATCTTTTATTATAAAGAATACAATAAGACCATTTTGCAACTTTAATATACCCTCCCTAGGACTTAGTCTAAAACAGGTACAAGAGCTACTACAGGATTTATATAGAAAAATATAAATGCGACATAACTTCCATCATGGAATCGAAGGACAGAAGCTGCTGGAGATCACCCTCGTCATGTACCTATGAAACATCACCAACCCTGCAACCAGACTATACCAAAAAGGTATAGCAAGAGTAGAATCAGTACAAACACACGTACTGGTAGGCATCATCGGTCAACCCAAATCCACTCATACCATCATATAAGAAAATCAGGGAAAACATGAAAATAACCAATATAGCTCCATCCTCCAACATCGCATCACCCTTCTAACTACAATCCAAACCTTGACCCTTCCTGTTCCTTCCACTGCCAACTCCCTTACTCTCAAGACTTCCAAGTCACACTAAACATAGACTTCCCAAGTTACCTTAGCCTTAATCCAACCACTAAATCCAACCCTGACTGCCTCTCTATTATCCTAGTCAACCCCCCATGACTATGCATCCAGAAATAACCCAGTCCCTGTCAATCCAGGCCTACTACCCTCATGGTGTTACTCAAGAGTATATGGGCCCTACTAGGGTCCATAGACAATTCTCCAACATGACAATACCATCCAGTAGTACGACACCCGACTCTCAGTCATTCCCCTAGCTTACTAGCCACCTGTGATCCACTTTTATAACCATGGTCAACAATCCCCAATAAATATAATTATATCGCATTTCATATCCCGGACCCACCCTGGATCCCCTCTAGACAATATCTAAGGGTCAAACATACAACTCGATCTACCCCAAGACCAAACTCACAATATAATAAAACACCCTGGTCTACACCAAGACCAAACTCACAGATCAATATAACAACCCGACCGCTCAAGGCCCAAAATACAATATCACAATTTATAAATACAGCCCAGTCCACTCATGGAACCAATTATAAAATGCAGCAATGCAATAAAGTAAACCCATAACAAGCGTGGTACTCGAGCCAACCGTTAGTATATCCCGTACCAAGCATGGCACCCGAGCCAACCATTAGTATACCCGTACTAGGCGTGGTACCTGAGCTAACCGTTAGTATACCCGTACCAGGCGTGGTACCCGAGCCAACTGAATGTCACATAAATCCACAGTCACAAATAATGAACAATCAACACTTGTAAACCAACAAGGAATAACACTTAGTTCATTTCACAAGACTAAAAACAAGACTTTTGGACATTCCTAAATCATTTCCTAAGCAATGCGAACCTTACAAATACTTAGACAAAGGTATACAAACATACAATGCATACATGAATCAATAACCATCACCTATCCTTTTTCCCCGGGCACCTAACTCAGCCCTAACTTCCGTCCGAAGACTATATCTCATTCACCCTTTATTAACATATCTTAGTAACTACATTAATTCTGAACCCTTCCATAAATAGTTACAATATGGAAAACCACCCCTTAACCTTGGTGATTCAGACACTCCTTATTATTCTACTCATATGCCCGAACCTTACCTAAGAATTTACCTATTTTTATTACCCATTTAGTTACCCAAGCATTTTCCAGTTCCCCGAACCTTCCCGATATCCCAGTCCCTGAAATCCTATAATTTCAACATACTGAGACAACATGAACAACCCAAAAATATATTTCATCCTCCCACCATTCAATCCAATTGATTCCTAGTTCACACATAACCAACACCAATCCATCAGACTCCGTGTCCGGAGGCCTAATCATGAATTCTCCTTTTCAACTATGCAATAAGTACAAATATAAACAGGTCTATCTACTCAAAAGTGAAAACCTAGCCTACCTGGATGCCGAGCAGTTGTTCCGTGCCCTTTCTGGCTCCGTGAAGGCGTTCCCTGATGATTCTGCAGGCCCGAATCCGTAGTTTCACGTCCCTTCAGCTGGAATCCCTCCTCCCCATATCTCCCAAGCCTTGGAGAAGCCTAGGAAGGTTTTTGGAGAAACCCTCGTATGGTTTCCAACTGAGGAGGAGAACTTTTTTATTAAAAACCCGACTTGAGGCTACTGCCTCCCGTCCCTTTGCTATAACGGTTGACCTTCTTCTTTGGCGGTACCGCTATAGCAGAATAAATACCGCTATAGCAAATTGACGTCATTCCAGACAATTTCCAAAAATATAAAAAATTTCATCACATCACCCCCACTTAATACAACTGTAATTTTAATTAATTCCCAAAATTTTCAACTTCGTGATTCCTAAAATAACAAAGGATCCAGTCGTTACATTCCATGAGTGGACCAGATTGATTGTTGAATCTGTGATTGATTATACTGGTCTTTGAGAGGCCGGGTGATTACACTTAAATGTGGAGTGGTCCTGAGATGGACCGGGCATTGCATGTTAACACTTAGGTGTTGGTCTAGGGAACTTTAGATGGTCCGGGTAATGTGAAAAAGCATAAGTGTCACGATTATTGTTCATTGTTAGATGGTTGTTGAACCTAGTACATGTGGTTGGTAAGTTAGAGGGTAGGCTCGGAGCCTGGAATTACATTACCGATCGTTGCTACATGTTGTGCTACTTTATTCAGTTTTGGTTTATTGTATCTATATTATTTGTTGGAGCTGACCGATGATCCTACCAGTACACGGTGGTTGTGTACTGATTCTACACTTGTTTTCTCTTTATGAGTACAGGACGTCTTCTGGCGGCTCCTACGTGACCTCATATATAGTCCTAGCGATTCCAGATTTCAAGAGTGAGCTGATTCTATCAAGCTACCTTGTTTTCTTCCAGTTTAGTTATAGTCCATCTATTTTCGGACTTAAACTCTTATTTTTCTTTTAGGGTTGTATCCCTATTTTTAGACATTTATAGATATTTTGGTATGATGACTTTCAATTTCTAGGGATATTTTTTGCAGAATATTATTAGTTTTGGTTTAGATGTGAATGGTAGTACTTTAATTGAATGCAAACTGGTTTTGAGCTGTTAGATTTACTAAGTGTTGGGTTGGTTATTGGTTTGCTCATCCGGGGGTTTCGGGTGGGTGCCACTCGCGGTGGTTTGGGTCGTTACATTGGGTCTGAAATTAACTGATTATTTTTTAATTCATCTGTAAGATCACTAATTATATTAATTTAAAAGCATGAAGATGATTTCTGATCTTCCTAAAATCTTAGTATCTTCTGCATATCAAAAATGACTCTTTTTTCATCAACTCTAACAATTAGTTGTCCTTGATGGACATCTATGATTGTTCTACCTATAGTAAGAAATGATCTACCCAAAATTATTGGTTCATCAGGGAACTCCTTTTTCAAGTACTATGAAATCTATAGGGAAAATAAATTTATCTACTTTTACAAGCACATTTTCAATTATTCCCTTAGGTTTTAGTACTTTTATCTGCAAAATTTTGCAAATTGACTATCAAGTGTTTCTCTTTTCAATTTTTATGGAAAATGAATTATCACAGAAAAAGGAGTAGTCCCAACCTATTCTTATTAGCCTAACAATCTATTCGTGAAAGTAAATTATTCAAAAAGTCTCCTTACTAGACCTAACATCCGTTATCACTTTCGGAGACAAGGAAGTTGGACTAGTTATTAGACCAACTATCTCACGCGCTCTCTCTCTCAAACCCATCCAAAGGAGCACATCTAGTTGAAAGACTCTTTTCACTATTTTTTTCTTTCTTTTTCAAATCTTCTTTTCTACTGTTGGTTCATTAGGCGTTTCAACATTCTTATCCTTGTCCGCTTGTTGTTCTGACTGATATTTTTCTTGTCTATCTGCATAAGGTTCATCAAGCCCCTTACCTGACCGTATGGTGATAGACTTAAGGTGATCTTTTGATTTCTATCTGTATTACTTGGTAAGGGACCTTGAATCCTTTCTGACACAAGAGTTGCCAGTTGGCTCAATTATATTTCCAAATTTTTGAGAGAAAAAATTTAATTTTCCATTTTTTCATATGTAGCCTTAATATACTTGTACAAAAGGTCATCAAGACTTGGATGAACTTGTTGAGGCTTTTGCTTATATGAAGTTGCTTGCTTATAAGGCCTGAAATTCCGTTGTCCATGAATTTGATTCAAAAAATAAGGTGAATTTTGTACCTATTGCTTTTGAAAACTATGAGAGTTTTCAGCACCATTTGGATTGCTCCATTGAAATCTTGGATGCTTCTGTGCCATTGGACTTCTAAAAGGATACGGTTTGTATCTGATGGCATTGACTTGTTCATCATTTTGATTGATCGCTTGACATTCGTGATTCAAATGATTTTCTCCACACATGTCACAAGCCTCAGACTGACCTGGTTGTGTGTTTACCTCAAAAGATTCAACTTTTTTGTGCCAAAGAAGCAATTTGTTGCATTAGTATGTTAAATGCATCTGCTTGATTTACATTAACAACTTTCTTAATGATCGCACAATCAAAAGGCCATTGAATAGCATTTTCAGAAATTTCATTAAATAAATGCAATGCTTTTTCAGTTGTCTTTCACATATGGAACCTCCCGCAGATGCCTCTATCACATTTCTAGATGAAGGTTTTAGACCATGATAAAAAATATACAATTGCATATGCTCGAGAATGTCATGATGTGGATATTTTCTTAGCATTGCTTTTAATCTTTTCCAAGCTTGATAAACTGATTCAGTATCAGTCTGTAAGAAATTAGATATTTCCTGCCTTAATTTCGTTGTTTTAGCTAAAGAAAAATATTTGTTTAAATATTTCTGAGTCATTTGATCCCATGTGGTAATAGAGCCTTGAGACAAACTTTGCAACCAAGTTTTAGCATCTCCTTTTACAGAAAAAGGAAATATCCTTAACTTTATTGCTTCAAGAGGCACTCGACTATACTTAGCAGTTTCAATAAGTTTCAGAAAATCAATTAAATGACTATGTGGATCTTCACTTGGATCACCAGTGAAGATACAAGATTGTTGGATTGTTTGAATTAGGCCTATCCTAATTTCAAAAATGGAAGATCTTGTTCATGTCCTTCTTCGATTGAAATTTTGTGATGCAGTAACCCTCATCATGATATAATAGCTCTGGCTTAGCCATATCCGCCCACATATTTGCTATGAATCTTCGTATATAATTGTACCCAGGTATCTCACCCACTACATACACAATTAGGGCACTACTCCATCGCTCAATTTCCCTATCAACTTCAGTTTGGTCCAGATTAACCATCACAGTTCCATCTACGAGCTCAGGGGGAATATAAGTAAGGGTCATACCATTCTCAACATTTCTATTACCAGCAAACAAATTGGTCCAGGATCCCGTGTCCCCAATCTGCTCATCAACCCTCTGTTCTTTCTCTGGTGGCCCCTTAATATCTAGCTTGTGAGGGTTTTGTCTGGGTGGCTCCTCATCCATCTTCTCAGTGATTAAGGATTGTGAGGTATCATTCTTCAGCTGCAAGGGCTCGCGCTACACCTGTAGAAGATCGAGTTGAACTCTCCAGTGGACTTGTAGTGCTTACAGAATATTATTCCATTGGGGAAGCCAGTGCAATTTGCTTCCCTTTGCTAGCAGTAACCGTTAATGGGGTTGTTCCTTTTCCAATAGTGTTGACCACTGGTTTCCGGCCTCTACCTCGGCCTCGTCCCCTCCCTCTGGCCATGGCCAAGACTCAGGGTGCAGGTTATGCTAACATTCGCTTAGAGAGAGAATAAAGTGATAAAAAATTTCCTTGTAGTATTCAATAGCATGAAGAAAAAATGGAAGAGTAATTTTGCAAACTTACTCTCCTCCTCCTCTACATTGTCATACTCGAAACCCATTATTCAACAATCTACCCTTAATTATATAAAAAAAATCCAAATTTCCACACCTATTTCGTCAAAATTTCAGTTCCATTTTTTGCGAACTTTATCTAAATTCTCACACGCATGTCATCAAAAGCTCAATCCCCAAATGCAATTCTGCAATTTCTAAGAAAACCCATCATGTGAAGGTGGATTGTAAATTTTTTATGGTGATGTGGTGGACTTGTGGTGGTAAAGTGGTGGCAGGCAGCGGTACTTTTGAAAGAGAAGAAAGAGAAAAAAATTCTTTTAAAAGGGAAAATAATGAGAAAGAAGAAAAGAAGAGATTGAAAAAAAATGAAAAAGATGTTAAAATATTGATTCACGCGCCCAGCAAGGTGTGAATCACACTATTTGTGTCACGTCTGCATAAAGGGTTTAAGTGTTTCAAATTTAGAGTAGTAAAAGTGTTCAATAAGTATAAGAGTGGGTTGAGGCAACCAATCAAATTCTTCGAATAACTTGACGGAGCCGTCGATGACTTAAGCCTTATAAAAATGTGAAAATATGATTATACATGATATACGGACCATATACCCATGTGTATGGACAATAAATATGATATAAAGTACGTAATATAAGCCTTACTACACCTTGGCAACTTCCCACTCACTGCCTAAGAAGGGAAGTCCATCCTACGGGCCGTCAAATTCCCTTATGGACTGTCAACTGTACCGTAAGTTCATTTGTGGTTCGGTTCGATTGTGACTATTTGACAGTACTTCACTAAAATGACTATAACTTCTTTCTCCGGACTTGGATTGATGAACGGTTGGATGCATTAAAAACTAGATTCAAAGACCTTTAATTTTGAATCAATTACTTGGATGAGTACTTTTTAATAAATAATTACTGTTTTTAGATATACTTTTTATTTATTACCATTTATAGCAATACATAGCAATACTATGATACCAGTGAAATCTGAATTATGTATTAAAAGTGAATTATGCATGCAATATAGATGTATTATAAGTGTCTTAAAATATATTATGCTTATTTGGTAAAAAAAATATGTATTATAAGTGCTTTAAAGTGTGTGATAAATGTATTATCCATGAATAAAACTTGTATTATATGTGTTTTATAAAGGGTAACTTACATAAAACACACATCTTTGGGAGCTAATTACTCTTTTTCCCACCTCACTTCGCTCGGATACATCGCCCCAAGGCGTGATACATCGCCTAACCTCTGGATAATTACCTTTGATACATCGGTGGAATGTATTCGAGGTGAGGCGATGTATCACGCCTTGGGGCGATGTATCCAAGTGTTTACATATGGTATATTAAGTAATTAAAATAAAGTAGCGGGAGAGTTAGTAAATATGGTAAGGAGGTATATCTCTTTAGGTAGTTTAACATTTTATAAATTGTTCTCTGCAATGTGTATTAAAACTGTATTGTGCATGTATTATAAATGACAAGCGAAAAAAATGTTATTGTTATAAATGGTAATTATTTTCTTAATATAGCATATCTATGTAAGTTTTCCTTTGATTTGGTAGTTAATGAGCCACTTAACTCTTCATATTCTAGGAGGAATGCTTGTTCAAAGTTGATCTTAGTGAAAAACTTATATGAAAACTTAATCAGTAGATGAGCTTTCAACTTAGCTTTGTGCTAAAGTTCCAATATACAGAGGTGAAGAACAGGGGATTGATGATGGGGCTGGCAAGATTAGTTATGCGAAGGTGGCTAGAAGCCCACCCACTAATCCCACCCCAACATGAAGCTCATAACTTGGAATATTAGAGGTCTTAATAAACTGCATAACCAAAAAGACCTCATAGCCTTCCTTAGGCAGAATAATGTTGGAGTTATAGCTATTAGTGAGCATAAAATAAAGGAGCAACATGCAGCAAGGATACTTAATAAAGTGGTTCCTGGATGGGGCTATTTTGACAACTATGCGTACAGTAGTAAAGGGTGATTGTGGGTGTTATGGGATAAGGAAGTTGTGAACTGCCAGCTTATACAGAGGTCGGTACAATTCATCCATGTATCAATACAGATCAAAGCTATAGCCATATCATTCTCTTTCACTGCTATTTATGGTCTGCATATAATAGAGAGCAGGAGGAGTCTTTGGGCAGATCTTCGAGGCTTGCACACTACACAACAGGTCCCATGGTTGGCTATAGGGGATCTTAATGCAGTTAGAGGGGCAGAAGATAGACTGATAGGAGAACCAGTACAAGAAGCTGAGGTTAGAGATTTAAAAAAAAAATTAGAAGACACCGGCATGTTAACACTTAGGTCCACTGGAAGGGAGTTCTCTTGGAATAACGGTCATACTTATAGCATGATTGGTTGGGCAGTAGTTAATGATCAATGGATGATGAGTATGTCTTAGGTGAAAGTGATGATTATGGAGCCTGGCTGTTCTGATCACTCACCCCTGAGATTAACTTTTGCTACGGAGGAGGCCAAAAGGGGTAGACCGTTTAAGTTCTTAAATCACCTTGCTGAGCATGCCAAATTTCATACTGTGGTAGCAGGAGCATGGGGAATTTCGTCACTCAATTGCAACATGGCAGAAGTCTAGTGCAAACTCAAAAAAGTTAAGGCGGCTTTGAAACACTTAAATGAAACTGAATTTAGGGGGGTGGATATGAAGATCAAACAAGCACGAAAAGAGCTCCAAGAGATACAAGAGCAAATGTGATGTCCAGGACAGCCGAAAGATATGATCTGGATTGAAAGAGAACTGAAGCTCGAGATAGAAAAATGGACAAAGGTTGAGGAGAGCATCTTAATGCAAAAATCAAGGATACAGTGGCTTAGTTTGGGGGACTCCAATAGTGCCTTCTTCTTTTCTAGTCTAAAAAATAAAAGTTCTCATAATAAGATATGCTCCCTTACCACAGCCAATGGGACAGTTGTTAATACCACTGTAAGTATTACTAAGGAAGTACTTGATTTTTATCAACAATTATTGGGTGCAGCTGCTGAACAGGTGTCTTGTGTGAACCCGGTGGTTATGCGCGATGGTGCAATGCTTGATAGAAATCAGCAGCTTCATCTAATTGCACCCGTAACTAATCAAGAAGTGTTTGAAGCTCTGAATGGAATTGGCGATCAAAAATCTCCACCTTGTGACGGGTTTAATGCCCTTTTCTTTAAGAAGACCTGGCCCATGATTGGGCATGATATCACCAAGGTTGTGTTGCATTTCTTCTCTACAGGGGAGTTGTATAAAGCAATCAATTGTACGAATGTGACTTTGATCTCTAAAGTTACCAATCCTTCCAAAATTACGGAGTACAGACCCATATCTTGTTGCACCTTACTTTGTAAACTCATCTCAAAGGTTCTGACTAATAGGCTCCAAACTGTGATGGACGCATTGGTGGACAAGAATCAATCAGCCTTCGTCCCAGGTAGATTGATCAATGAAAACATCATTCTTAGCCATGAGTTGATCAAAGGGTATGGAAGCAAGAAGATTTCACCTAGATGCATTCTAAAGGTGGACATGAAGATAGCGTATGACTCTGTTGAATGGCACTACCTAAGGCAAATCTTGAAGTTACTGCAGTTTCCGGGCAGATTTATAGAATGGATAATGCAAAGCTTAGAGTTAGTTTCCTACTCAATATTGATTAATGGACAGCCAAGCCAATATTTTCCTGCTAAGAGAGGACTACAACAAGGGGACCCGCTTTCCCCTTACCTATTTATATTGGCTATGGAGTACCTCACCAGTCTATTAAAACAATTGCAAAGGCACCCAGACTTTAATTACCATCCTAAGTGTGAAAGGATGAACCTGGTACAATTAATCTTTGTTGACGATTTATTGTTATTTTGTCGAGGGGACCCATGGTCTGTTCAAATGTTGTATAGTCTTTTCCAAGAATTCTCTAGAGCATCTGGTCTTGTTGCTAATGTGGATAAAAGCTCAGTTATTTTCGGAGGGGTACCTAGTGAAGATCAACAGGAGATCTTACATATGCTTGGCTTCTCCATGGGCACTCTACCTATTCGATACCTAGGGGTTCCATTAAGCACTAAAAGGATGTCTATCCTACAATGTCAACCTCTGATTGAAAAGATTTTGGGTAGAGTTCAAAATTAGACCTCTAAGTTTCTTTCGTATGCAGGGAGGCTACAACTTATCAAGATTGTGTTATTCTCTATTCAAGTGTTCTGGTCTCAAATCTTTGTCCTACCTAAAGAGGTTATCCAATGCATTGAAGCTGTGTGCCATAAGTTTTTGTGGACTGGTAATGCGGATACATCAAGGAAAGCCCTTATAGCCTGGAACACCCTGTGTTGCCCAAAATCCGCAGGAGGACTCGATATTCTGGACATTATGGCTTGGAACGAGGCAGCTATTAGCAAGATGTTATGTAACTTGTGTCGCAAAAAGGATAAGATGTGAATAAAGTGGGTGCATGCATTCTATGGGACGAATGGGACAATTTGGGGTGTGGTACCAAGGCAAGCCTCTTGGGTGGTACAAAAAATTATCAAAGCCCAAAAATACTTTGTTGCTGTTGGTTGGACTGAATGAGATGTGCTAGATACTGTGAAATTTAACACTAAACATCTAAATAGGCAGTTGAGGGGCAATTACCACAAGGTAGAATGGAGGAAATTGATCTGCAATAATGTAGCACCTCCGAAGTGGACATTTATCTTGTATCTTAATGTCTATGGTAGGTTGCTTACAAAGAACAGATTGGCTAAATGGGGATGCCTGGAGGATGAACAATGTGTTTTATGCAATGGGGCAAATGAGAATGCTGAGCATTTATTCTTCGAGTGCTCATACGCAGCTCAAATATGGAATATAATACTAGGCTGGCTACAGGTGCAGCGATAGGCACAAGGGTGGCATCAAGAGCTGCAACGGGCAGTAATGCAATGTAAAGGCAAGAGTGCAAGGGCCGAGCTATACAGAATGGCATAAGCTGTTGGGGTCTATTATGTGTGGCAAGAACGAAATCAACGAATCTTTCAAGTCAAGAGTAGAGATCCTAAAGATCTTGTTCGTTTGCTAATTCAGGATATACATGTGCGACGGATAGGGAAGCCACAACTAGTCGGGATGTTGAATAGTCTGAACTATTATCCTTAAGTTTGTAAAGGTTGTTGCTTGTTTAGGGATAGTAGGACTTTAGAGATAGATGCTTCTTCAAGACTGGGCTGTCCAGTACTTGACTTTTGTTCTATAACGTTCACTGGTAATAAACTCGTTTATTTACCAAAAAAAAATTCTCTTGTGACCTTAATTCATATCTAGTATACTTTCTATACTTAAGATTTGATCTTTACACCTAAGCACAAATAAATTCACCGGATTTAATTTCATACGTGAAATAGTTCAAACCAAGTCCAAAATTTGGACTTCGAGTTGTTACACAAAGACACTGGTAAATTTACTACTAGATATATTTTTCTTCTTATTTAAGATGATGTGTCTTGCATAAACTTAGGTAAATTAACATTGTTGTAACATCCACATTGATGCTGAGTTAATAACACGCTATGAATATATTACAAACGTTATGATTGAAGTATTTCATTTGGGGCCTTAAGGTTGTCGATCTTTTGTTTCAAGGCCCATTGAGAATTTTTTGTTATATCGACATAGAGTTTTGAATTTGGGTAACTTACATAAAACACACATCTTTGGGAGCTAATTACTCTTTTTCCCACCTCCTTACCGCTCGGATACATCGCCTCACCTCGGAATACATCACCTCACCTCTGGATACATCCCCAAATTACTCGGATACATCGGAATCTCATTGGATACATCCCAAAACCACTCAGATACATCGGCATTCTTTTGGTTTTACCTTTGATACATCGGGTGGGATGTATCCGAGGTGAGGCGATTTATCACGAGGTGAGGCGATGTATCATGACCTGGGGCGATGTATCCGAGTGGTACATGTGGTATATTAAGTAATTAAAATAAAGTAATGGAAGAGTTAGTAAATATGATAAGGAAGTATGTCTATTTAGGTAGTTTAACCTTTGGATTTTGATGGTTAGAGAATGTGAGAAAAATCAGGATTGAATTTTGAGTTTGGTTAGTACTGTTTTTATGATTGTTGATCGGATGACTTAAGATATAACAACTAACGTTTTCCAGGATCATATAACCCATATGGAATTCACTAGCTTATTTTGTTCTTGCTTTATTCTCTGACAGTTTGTCTAGACACTAATATTTCTACATGATTATGCACACTTTATTTTTCATATATTATATTGTGATCATTGGATTAATAAAATTGAACTTTGAATGATTTATATAAAGTTCACTCATAAAGTTATTGGACACTTTATTATAATATATTGTACATTATAATACATGCAAGTGTTTGCTTATTAACATGATCGTCATAATTCGTGTATCAATATATTTTAGTGAAAGTGATTATTGCATAACCAGCTGACTGAATAAAGTATATGGCCATATTATTCTATTTTTCACTCAAAGGATTATCTAATTATAATATGTGAGTCAAGTGGAAGAATGTAAAAATTACACATCTCTTTAATGAGACTTTGTGGCCAACATATTATAGTAATTAATTAATTACCTTGTCTCCTGAGTAATTACCTTATCAGATAATATTTTTGGTTATGCATATCCAGAAGTTTCTTCGATGGAGTGACACTATTAATTATGAAGTCTCATGGGCAATCGTATTTTATGGTAAAGTCCTTAGGATTAAATTTTTTACCTAAGAGTCTCCAACATACCTATAAATTATATGACTCCATCAATCTGGCACATAGTGTGATAAACATAGACTAAAAGATTCTTTGGCTATTTTTCTTTACCATTTTCTTGCTAAAGTTCGTGCAAAGCGAAGACAATTCTCCCCAACACTTGAACAATTATGACTGAGAGGATGTTTCTGTTTGATATTCTGTTGCGTCGACTCTGTGTACTTGTTGAATTTCAACATGTACGTCTAATAATTTTTAACGTAACGACTAAACCAATAAAGAAAATGAGTAAACCTCAACTCACACAATTGGGGCTTTAACTACAAAAATTTCAAACTGTTAATTCAATAACTCATTATCAATAAACCTATTTTATGGTTGGATTATCGATTACGATTCAATAATTACAATAATAATGAAAAAATATATATTACAAAGCAGTAATATTCAAATGATAACAACTGTACTCACTAAATGAAAATCCATGAAGTCCAACAAGAATTCCAGTTGCACTAACTTTTGTGGTGGTTGGATCTATACAAAAAACAAAGATAGAAAAGATAAAGATTCATTCATACAAAAGGAGTGTTAGAAGATGAAAGGAACCTCAAGACATTTATCTTTTAATTAATAGACAATTCTCAAGATATTGGAAGTTCATGAACACAACTCTAACATTGAATAAGTGTTGGTAGATGCAACTGTCTTCTTATTTAACTCATGATTCACTGTGCATTTTTAACAAGTACTACAACTTTATCTAATAACAATTTAATATTTATTAAATAGCAAACTTATATTTTGGTACAAAAATATGAAGTGTATATAAGAGTAGGTGTTTGTCTTGAATGGCGCACAAAAGTAACATTGTAGGATCATTAATATTTGAGTGAAGAGTCAAAAAAACACACTTAAAGTATTTTAATTTTTGAGTTTTATACCTGAACTATCAAGTGTGTGAGCATCTTACCTGAAGTATCACAAAATGTTTAGAGAAACACACCTGAACTATCAGTTGTTTGAGTTTCATACCTAAAATTTCAGGTAGGAAACTCAAACAACTGATAGTTTAGGTGTGTTTCGCTAGAGACTTTGTAATATTTCAGGTAGGAAACTCACACACTTGATAGTTCAAGTATGAAACTCAAGAAATTGGAATACTTTTGGTGTGTTTTTAGTCTTTAACTCTTAATATTTTACTGTGAATCTTCATGTTTTTAACATAGTATAGTCACACAGGTGGAGTCAAAATTTAAAGTTTATGGGTTCAAGATTCTAATTTTTTTAAGTTATTGGGTTCTAAATTAATAATTTATACATATTCAACGAAATACTTATTACAAATTCAGAGTTTAAACCAAAATTACTGGGTTAGTCGAACCCACAACCAACACAGGAAATTATATGGAGTGTCCTCAAAAGTGAGTGGTCTTCAATTTATGCCCCTCATAAGAAAAGTTTTTAAAAAATACCCTTCTTTCCTTTTTATGTATAGAACATATACATTTTTGCCCCTCTACACCATAACTCTCCATGTTCATTTGTCTCTCAACTTTTAATTTTCATTTTTCTTTTTTCTTTTTTCTTTTTTCTTTTATCTTTTTAATTTTTTTTCTTTTTTCTCAATTTTTTTAATTCTCGTTTTCTTTTTTCTCAACCTTTATTTTTTTTATTCTTTTTTTTCTCTTTTTTCTTTTTTTTCTCTTTTATTCTTTTTTTTCTCAACTTTTATTTTTTTTTTCTTTTTTCTTTTTTCTCAACTTTTATTTTTTTCTCTTTTTTCTTTTTTTCTCAACTTTTATTTTTTTTCACTTTATTTTTTATCTTTATTTTTCCTTTTCTCTTTTTTTCTTCTCTTTTTTTCTTTTTTCTTAACCTCAATTTTTTTTTTACTAATGAACAAAAAGTTGGATAATCCGCAAAGAAGATCTTCTTTCTTTGAAATCGAAGTAAACTTAAGAGCGTGCTTTGTTGTTTGGAAGTCCTTTGGAACAAGTCTTGCCTCTAAGACACATGTTATAGAACATCTCATAAATCAAGACACAATGAGGTAGTGTCAAGCCTTGCTCGTGGGGCATAACTTGTTGTTTGAAAAATTCTTGAGCTAAGTCTTACCTCTAAGGCAAGAGTTATAGAGCATCTCATAAATAAGACACAAT
>QJPP01001323.1:0-256864 GCA_003996215.1 Jaltomata sinuosa | reverse complement strand
CAATATACTAGTGTCAAGTCTTGCTCATGGGCGTAATTTGTTGTTTGGAAGTCTTTGGGCTAAGTCTTGCCTCTAAAGGGCTAAGTCTTGCCTCTAAAGCAAGAGTTATAGAACATCTCATAAGAAAAATAAAGGTCGAAAAAATTGATTAAAAAAAGAAGAAAAGAAAAATTAAAAACCAAAGAAAAAATAAAAAAATAGAAATTGAGAGAAAAAAATAAAAATTGAGAAAAAAAAGAAAAAAACGACAACAAAAAATAAAGGTTGAGAAAAATAAAAAAATAAAAAAAGGAGAAAAAAATAGAATTGAGAGGAGAAAAGAAAAAAAAAAGATTGAGAAAAAAGAAAAAAACGTAGAAGAAAGAATAAAATAAAAAATAAAAGAAAAATAAAGGTTGAGAAAAAATGAAAAAAAAAGAAAAAAGAAAAAAGAAAAAATAGAAATAAGAAAAAGAAAAGAAAAAAGAGAAAAAGAAATATATATAAAAGTTGAGAGACAAATGAGCATTGAGAGTTATTTAAAAATATTTGAGGTGTAGAGAGGCAAAAAGGTAGTTGCTCTATACATAAAAACATGAAAGACTATTTTTGTAAGACCATTTTTATTGGGGGCAAAAATGCAAAGTCACTCCCTTTAAAGGGCATTTGTGTAGTTGTCCCCAACCAACACACTGACTCCGCCCTATAATAAATATGAATATGTTTATAACACTCTAAATATGAAAAGCAATAAATTCCAAATATAATAACAAATATTAAAATTTCATAAAATATGAAAACAAATAAGTCTCAAACGTTGCTATTTCAAGGATATTTTATGTTTGTGACCGATTGAAAACGCCATAAAGATATTTAAAATAAATTTCTTAAAAATAATAATTTTAGTTATTTGTGACTCGTTTTTTTCTCATTGTGCCGCAGAATTTGAAAAATCAAAAGCGTCGGCTTATAAATTAGACTGATTTATAAATTATAAGGAGGTCATGTAATTGTGAATTTCAACTTGATTATGACCTAAAGGGCCCCTATTTCAATCTTCATTTTTTATTTCTTGTCAAATTTAATATGGAATTAATTTGAATTATTTATGTATGAAAAAAGAAAAGATTAATCTTGATTCCCATTAGTAATTTCACTAAGGAAAATAAAATACTTTCTACTAAAGGAATTCTTAAAAAGATCTCCATTCTATGGGCTTTAATCTTTGGTTAATAGCGAAGGAATCATGACCATTTCATTATACCTTTGAAAGTCCAATTTATATATTTATAAATTCAACTTCTTTCTATGTTCTAATTTATGTGGTATCATTTATTTTTTGAGAGTTAATTTATTTAATATTTGAAGCTAAATTAGATTAGATCAACTTAATATTTTAAAATTAAAATTTAGAAAATCAAAAACTTATATAAAGAGTACTATAAGCTATAATTTGTCTCGTGTCAATATGATCAAAAAAATAATTATAAAATATCATCAAAGTTTAATTTACATAGTCTAAATTATGATAGATGGAGTATTATGTTAATTCTACTCTGGAGGTAGGGGCGGATCATAATTTAAAGTTTATGCATTCCTACCGTGATCTCAAGTTACCATAATTGAATTTATAGTTAAATATTTATGATATTTAGTGAAATTTTTAATATATATATACAATCAAACCTTTCTATAACAATATTGTTGGTTTCAACAAAAATTTACTGCTACAACGATCGATTGTTATACACCTATAACAACATTTGACATCTAAATAATATTTGACTGTTATATTTTTTAAAAAAATGCATAAAATCTAAATTTTCATTTTTAATGTTACAAACTAACAAAAAAAATTAAAATTTTAATTTCAAAGATATGAATCATATTATATTAAAAGTGGGAAGCTCTTATCTTCAAAGTTGGATTACGATTTTGCCTTTGTAGTAAATTAAAATGTAATTATAAATATTAAATCAAAAAATAATAGCTAGGCAACTTTAATTTCTTCACAACCTTTCATATTTCAGCCTTATTGTTTATTCTTTTCAGCTTCTAGGTATAATAACACATTAAATTAAAACATAATGCAAATTTAATTTCTTTACTACCTTTTCATAGTCCAGCCTTTATATTATTTGTTCTTTCCAGCTTCCAGGTTAATAATATCTTTATATAGTCTTTTGATATTCTTATTGCACATTATAAAAGTCAACAAAGTATGCAATTAGTTCATCACTTTATTCATTTTATCTTCACTCGGTCAGTAATTTTTTTTCTGTACAACTACGACAAACATGTAAGTCTATCTCTTAAAAAAAAGATTCAGTTCTGGTGGTGACTAAAGAGGAGTACGAGAAATGAAATTTGAGTCATCCAATTTTCTTCTCCAATAATGGGAAGACAATCTATAAATTGGATCAGAGCAACCTGGATAATACTTCATCAGTGGGTATCAAGCCACTGAGAGAGGAGTTTAAAGATGACATCAAAGTTTTCGAACCAGAAGCTCATGTTCAGTGTGCTAACTATACTTTTCTTTGAATGCAAAAGTAAGCCTCTATCTATAAACACATTACTCAATATAAGGTCTATATCGTATTTACAAAAACATAATGCGATAAATATACATCAACATGAGATTAGACCTATATAAAATTTATATAGTAATAGGGGACAAACGTGCCACGCACGTTTCCAGAACTAGTGCTTACTAAAAACTAAAGAAAATTAACACAGTTTTAATAAAGTCATAATTAAATGTATAAGGATATAAGCTCTATTCTATTGACACTCCATCTTAATGAAGAAAGGGGTAAGCAAGGACACATATGAAGTTATATATTGTCAAATTTACTCTACCCTACACTATTATATTTTTTCTTTGTGATTCAACCATGTCGGATATTTAGTCAATCGTGATTATACTTATATCAAGAACTCCTATTCTATTACATCAAGAGTTGATTTAATTGCCACACTTAATGTAACAAAAAGAACATGAAATCTCTAGACCTATTTTTTTTTAGTAATCTTAGAGATTCTATTTATATAAAGATGATCAATTATTTATTATAAAAAAAAAGATAGTTATTATACGGAGGTAATTTTAGAAAGAACGTATTGTTATAAAGATGGTTGTTATTAGGAGTGTACATAGATCGGGTTGGTTCGAATTTTTTAAATACCAAACCAAATTATTAGTGTCAGATTTTTAAATTTATAAACCAAACCAAACCAATAAAAGTCGAGTTTTTCAACCTCGAGTTTTTTTTATTTCCTCGGATTTTTTGAGTTTTTTCCGATAAAGTCTTCATGCGAACATATAATTAACTTGTCCTTCAAATATTTCTTTAGTTCGAGCAAAATATGACTATCTAAGGTATTTTTTTTTAAAATAACATAAAATATTCACTTTATTCGAAATTTATGAAGTGGGTGATGACAATAAAATATTCAACCAAAAAAATAATGAAATTGCATAAAATAAATATTAAATATTAATAAGTCATAATAAAAATAATCATAATTTAAAAGTATTAAGTCATGCTAAAATAAGTCTAATAAGTATTAACTATATGACTAAATATTAAACAGAAAAATAAATTAGTGTATGTATTTATGTTACGGAAAAGGGCTAAAAATACCCCTGAACTATCTAAAAAGGTTTAAAAATACCCCTCAGTCCACCTTTTTGGCCCATTTTTCCCCTTAAAACTAACATCCATTTTTTCTATTAATTTTTATTATTATTATTTATTACGTGACACCTCTCTATTGGAAAAAATTAAAACCCCAGCCCACCAAACTTTTCCCTCCTGCCCCGACCCAATTCCAATACCCCCATGACCCAAACCCATTTAAAAAAATTCATTAGCACACAAAATTATACATCTCTCTTTCACCTGAACATAATCCCATTTTTTTCTTCTTTAAAGCTTAAAATTCAGCAATTTCAAGGCTAAAAATTCGGCTAAAATGTCTTGATTTCTACTACAATAAGAGTATTTGTTTCGGTCTTGTTGATGGTAGAAATTTGTGGCACTTTCGGAGCAAATGCAAATCGAATTGCATCTAATTGGAGCTGATCCTGTATCGTTGCAGATGGCAGTTATGTTACTGTTGGTTCTGTTGATGGACTTGTTCATATTTGGTAGATATCAATGCTAAAATGGTAAGCTAATTGAAAGAACACACATCCCTAATACGTTGTTGTCCATGGAGTGATCTTGGTAAACCTTTGGCTACCTCAGATAAGAGTGGAATCATATGTATTTAATAGTGATTAATCAGAACATTGATATCACATGTATTTGGTCTCTCTTCGAGCTCTCGGGATCATTATTATCAGTATTGTGTTGCAGATTTTTTCAGGATCTCTCTAAAAGTATATCAACTTTGGAGTATGTTTGAGCCAGAATTTTAGCCTTCAAAATACCTGAATTTTAAGCTTTGAATAAGAAGAAAAAAGTGGGATCAAGTTCAGGTGAAAGAGAGATGTATAATTTTGTGTGCTAATGAATTTTTTTAAATGTGTTTGGGTCATGGGGCATTGGAATTGGGTCGGGGCAGGAGGGAAAAGTTTGGTGGGTTGGAGTTTTAATTTTGTCCAATAGAGAGTTGCCACGTAATAAATAATGTAATAATAAAAATTAATAAAAAAAAAGGGATGTTAGTTTTAAGGGTAAAAATGGGCCAAAAAGGTGGATTGAGAGGTATTTTTAGCCAAATAGATGAACAAGGGGTATTTTTAAACCTTTTCAGATAGTCCAGGTTTTTTTTTAGCCCTTTTCCGTTTATGTTAAATTAAAGAATAAATTTCTAACATGATTGTCATTTCTAGTGTTGGATTGATAATCTTTTGTTAACATTCGTATTGATTTGAGTTTTATTTGAGTTACTAATATCTATGTGTTGTAAAAAGACTTATTGGACCATTTAAAATTCTAAGTTTAAACTTGAAATAATATGTTGAAAGATAAAAACTATGAAAAAGTTGAAGAAATATTTATAAATTACATCACAATGAATATTTTTATGTATAAAATATTTTTAAAATAGTATACATGTAATATCGGGTTGATTCGGTTCGGTTTGACTTTTTTTAGTTAAAATCAAACCAAACCAATTATAGTCGGGTTTTTTTTTCAATACCAAACCTAGTCAAATCAAACCATTAGTCGATTATTTTTGCGGTTTGGTTTGGTTTGCGGCTCGGTTTTGTACACCCCTAGTTGTTATTGTTATCGGCAAAAAAATGTTATAGAAAGATAAAATATAACATAAATTGAAGAATAATTATATTTTTAATCATGCTAATTACATTATTAATACCATCAATTTCAATATTATAGAGAGGCCTGAGTGTCTAAAATATGTGTAAAAATTACTAAAAAAAAGACTGTAAATCTAATAATTCCACCAAACATGAGAAGGGTACTGCACTTGAAATTAAATTCCTGCCACTTGCCGACATTAATTGCTAGTTAATATTTTGTTGTACCATATTTGTTGAGTGGTTGGCATCAATGATCAAACACACCCATCATCTATTTATACTTTATTCAAATTCAAATGCATTTATTATTTCAAATGAGGAAATTTAAAAGATATATCTTCCCTTATTTGAGTAGTCAACATCTAATTGTTTAGATGTTTTTACTACATTTGCTTAAACAGTTGAAACTAAGGGTGTGTTTGATACGAAGTGAAATATTTTTCATGAAAAATGTTCTCTTGAAAAACAAGTTGATTTCTTATTTATTTTCTTAGTATTTGATAAGTAATCACATAAATATTATCTCAAGAGCATTTATATGTAATCTAGCAAAAAACTATAGAGGTGGGAGGGGGTGGTGGGAGTGGGATGATCAAGGGGTAGGAGTTGGGTGCGTGGGAGGATACAATAAACAAGGAATTTGTTTTCCTTGAGAAAATATTTTCTTAAAAATTTCCGATCAAATATGAAAAATAAGAAAACATTTTCCGGAATAAATGACATTTGAAGAGAAGATCTGCAGTTGACAATATAGACCTTTCCTCTCATGTAGTCTAAATTTTAGTACAAGTATGGATGAACCAAACTTGGTAGTTACCGGTTAATCGAAAACTAATAACAATTATCTTATTGGTTTAGTTATCCATTTATCATATTTACAAATCGATAATCATTAAATTGAATTGATAATATATAAAATCGAACTGAACCAATCGATAAGCCACCCTAGTTGAAAATATAGACCTTTCCTCTCATGTAGTCCAAATTTTAGTATGATGGACCACTTGGTAAATGACTTTTTTTGGATTACTTTGAGAAGACTTGGCATATAGTATAGTTTTGGATTACTATAGAAGACTTGGACATACCCTCCTACATTTTGTGCATTTATTAATTTTCTCCATTTTGTGGCTCTGAACAGTAGAGCAAAGCTTCATTTGGTCACAATATTTTCTCACAATCAAGAATATTGCCAATGTTCTTCAATCTTGTCATACTAGTGGCTCTCTTCTTAGTTGGTTTTGCACCAGCTTCTTGTGAAGTTGATGCATTCACTTACAATGGATTCCAATCAGCTAATCTTAGCTTGGATGGCATTGCTAATCTCACATCCAATGGTCTTTTGCTGTTAACAGATTCTAAAACACAAGATCAGGGCCATGCTTTCTATCAAAATCCAATTCATTTCAAGAATTCACCTAATGGTACTGTATTTTCTTTCTCCACAACCTTTGTGTTCGCGATAAGGTCTGATTATCGGCCTTTGGATGGTCACGGACTGGTTTTTGTTATCGCGCCACAGAGAGGAATTCCGGGGGCTTTGGCAAACCACTATCTTGGACTTTTTAACTCAACCAATAATGGGGATAGATCAAACCATGTTGTTGGAGTTGAGCTTGATACAATCTATAGCGCGGATTTTGGTGATATGAATGACAATCATGTTGGAATTGATATAAATGGATTGAAGTCTGTAGCAAATCACACAGCAGGTTATTTTGATGATACTGGCTTGTTTCATAACTTGACTCTGGTCAGTGGCCAGCCAATGCAAGTCTGGGTGGATTATGATGGCAGAACTAAGCAAATTAATGTGACAGTAGCTCCATTACATGTGGGAAAACCAGTTAGTCCACTTCTGGCTCTGAAATATGATCTTTCAACGATTCTTGAACAGATTATGTATGTTGGTTTTTCATCATCGACTGGTTCAGTCCCAACACATCATTATATCTTGGGATGGAGCTTCAAGACTAATGGGAAAGCTCAGGAACTCTCTCAACTTCCTAAGCTTCCTCGTCTTGGGCGCAAAGGGACATCAAGATTTGTAACGATTGGTTTGCCAGTAATCTCTTTGGTTTCACTAGTTGTTGCAACCTCAGTGGTGGTTTATTATGTAAGAAGGAAGAAGTATGAAGAGCTTCTTGAAGATTGGGAACGCGAATATAGACCTCAAAGGTTCAACTACAAAGATCTGTACACTGCCACTAAGGGATTCAGAGAAAAGGAACTATTGGGAGCTGGAGGATTTGGTAAAGTTTACAAAGGAGTGATGCCTATCACCAAACTTGAGATAGCTGTAAAGAAGATATCTCATGAATCAAGACAAGGGATGAAGGAATTTGTTTCGGAGATTGTGAGCATAGGTCGTATGCAACACAGGAATGTAGTACCACTTTTGGGTTATTGCAGGCGAAAAGGGGAGTTACTTTTGGTTTATGAATACATGTCTAATGGAAGTCTAGACAAGTTTTTATACGACCAACCAAGATTCACCCTTGATTGGAGCCAAAGATTCAGTGTCATCAGAGGTGTAGCATCAGGACTATTTTTCCTACACGAAGAATGTGACCAAGTAGTGGTTCATAGGGATATTAAGGCCAGTAATGTCTTGTTGGATGGTGAACTAAATGGTAGGCTAGGAGACTTTGGACTCGCGAGGCTATATGGTCATGGTACAGATCCGCAATCTACTCGTGTCGTTGGCACTCTTGGTTACCTTGCACCAGAGCACACCAGAACTGGCAGGGCAACACCTAGTAGTGATGTATTTTCCTTTGGGGCTTTTCTTCTTGAAGTTGCCTGTGGTAGGAGGCCTATACAGCCAAGACAAGACGGTGATGATCTGATTTTGGTCGATTGGGTATTCTCGTGCTGGAATAGAGGTAATATTCTTGAGGCAGTTGATCCAAACATAGGCACTGATTTTGTTCCAGGGCAAGTGGAGTTGGTCTTAAGTCTAGGCTTGTTCTGCTCTCATTCGGAGCCCTCATTTAGGCCAACCATGCGACAGAACTTGTTGTTCTTGGATGGTGTTGTGGCCTTGCCAGAGCTATCAGCACTCGGTGTTTCATCTGCTGGCCTAACATTTGACCATCGCGGAGGTTTTGATGATTTTATCAAGTCATATCCATCTTCTTCGGTTAATGCACATTCCCGCTCTTCATCTGTAGCAGAATCCTTTCTGTCTGATGGCCGATGATTCATGATGAGTTGGATAGATCTTCTTTGGTGGAATATTGATGTATTGATCCTGGTAAATATAACCCAATTTTAGTGGATTATGTACTTCTGATAAATTAGAGCAAGCTTATGATGGAATACTATAAAACTTTTTGTCCTATCCAGAATTCAACACTTGAAATATATTGAGAAATGTATAAGATATCAGCAATGGTATCCTGATTTTATTGTTTACTTCCAATGCAAGATAAATAATGGCTGGTCATTATGCTGCTGAATTAATCTACACATGAAGCACGAAATTGAACAGTTTCATGAACATTGGACAGTAAAATAGTTCATTGTGAAGTTTCACAGTTATAACTATACAGAGATAATACTTTCTGTTTTCTCTTCATTATCTAGTTTCACAGTTATAACTATTGTCAAATCGTTTCATTTTTTGGCGTTTTCAGATACTTGTATTCCCAGTGAGCCAAAGTATGCCAATTCCTTGGCATGATGAAGGGCTCTATAATTGTCTTTCTCAGCTGTTATATGTTTTTTTACTTCATGACTTTGCCTGTTGACAATGACAAACTGTAACCACAAAGCACTCTTTAACTGTCATGATCCAAACTCATGGGACGTATCCGCTTAGCGAACAACAGGCCTCACGGATTTGTCTCCTGGCTAGTGGCTACGTCATAATCGAGGTCAAAAGTGTGCATACTATGTGAACTTGTCCTATGCCTTATAGAGCTCTTCACTTTTCTATCTCATTCCGATGTGGGATTCGCCTAAGGTGTCATGTTCACCCCTTCTTTAGAAGTTTTCCAGGTTCCAGCCCGTTAATCCTTCTCTTTGACCTGCCCTAGTCGGCACGTCATACTAACCGCAGGCTTAGTGAACACTTTGCACTAGTATTTCTGTAATGTGTTACACTTTTTTGGAGCTTGACAGTACGAAGATATCACACGACAACCATATTGGCATTGACATAATAAATAAGATGAAGCCAAGATAGGCACCCTAAGAGAAAAAAGGTTCCAAGTCATTAAAAGGGCTAAACATCAGGATTATTATTAAAAAAATGAAGTTTGGAGCAAATAGCATTTTATAGAATTCTTTTTATCTATTTTAAATTACAAATTTTGAAAATGTTTAGTCTATTTTTAAATTTCGTACCCGTCAAATATATTTGGGAAGGGAGTAGGTTAGTTATTGTAAAATATGGTCTAAATTAGGCATGTGCAAATGGCTAATCTTGGAGCCAAAGAACAAAAGAATTTTCTTTTATTCTTTTTACCATACTTGGGACCAAGAACTTTCCCTATAAATATTGGTCTTGTTTTGGATCATTAGAGTTTTGTCTCTAATTTTGGATACTCTCTTCTGTGTATGGGTTGTTATAGTAAACTTGCTCCTCTTTGTTTATAGACGTAAGTCATGTTGACCAATCACGTTACTTTCTAATTGACTGCTTTGTCTAATTCCACACTATCCGGGATTCCCGCCCTTCTAAAATAACTTCTTTTTGTTATAGGATTAAGTCATTAGGAATATAACATTGTCCCAATCCAAATAGGATTCGATAATAGATTTTCAATATAAAGCCACAACCTCTTCAAAAGAAAAACCATACAAGCACTCTTCTTGTATAAAATTTGGCGAGGACCTACACGCCTCATTATTCCTCCAGGTGAATTTCTTTGCTCTTCTCCGCCGGCAAATTCGTCTCAATGGCGTCCGAAGGACAGGGCCAAATGGTGACAATAATGTTTGTGCCGAAAGTGATTCTACGCCGTGTAAAAAGAAGTTCAGGAAGAGGATTAAGGCCCATGGCGATGATGAAGACGAAGACGACAGGGTAGGGAATGGGGAGGATGATAGACAGGTTCGGAGACGAACTTCCAAAGAACAAGATGACAGTGACAACTCTGAGCCCGAAGAAGAGATTCTTCGGGATCACAGAGAGAGGGAGGAGTTGGAACGACATATCAGAGAGCGAGATGCTGCAAGGACTAGAAAGTTATCGAGGAGGGACGAAGAAGAATCAATCAGGAGGTCTGATGACATTGGAACTTTGAGGAAAATTTCGAGACGAGAATACTTGAAGAAAAGGGAGAAGAAGATTCTAGATGAACTCAAAGACGAAATCATAGACGAGCAATACTTGTTTGATGGAGTGAAGTTGACAGAATCAGAGAGATGCGAACTAACACATAAGCAAACGATATTCCAACTTTTACATAAGAAGAAATCAGAAGATACTGATGACATGGGCGAGTATAGGATGCCCGATGCCTATGATCATGAACGCAGTGTAAATCAGAAAAACAGATTTTCCATGGCTTTGCAGTGTGACAGGGATGCTGCTGGAAAGACGAACCCTTTTTCAGAACAACAAGCGTGGGAGGAACATCAAATTTCAAAGGCTACACTTAAATTTGGGTCAAAAAATAGATCCGAAGACTATAAATTTGTGTTCGATGACCAAATTGAGTTCATAAAGGCGTCAATAATGGATGGTGTTAATGTTGATCAAGAGCCTCCAATTGAGTCAATAGAGAAATCTATGGCTAAATCAGCTTTTAAAAAACTTCAGGAGGATAGGAAGACCTTGCCAATTTATGCCTACAGGGATGATCTGCTCCAAGCTATTAATGATCATCAGGTACTTGTTATTGTTGGAGAAACGGGCTCCGGGAAGACCACTCAAATACCACAGTATCTACACGAGGCGGGATATACCAAACGTGGGAAGATTGGATGTACTCAACCTCGTCGAGTTGCTGCTATGAGTGTTGCTGCTAGTGTTTCTCAAGAAATGGGAATCAAGCTTGGCAATGAGGTTGGCTACTCCATACGTTTTGAAGACTGCACATCCGAAAAAACTATTCTGAAATATATGACCGATGGGATGCTGCTCCGAGAATTTATCAGTGAGGCTGATCTAGCCAGCTACAGTGTCATTATGGTTGATGAGGCTCACGAAAGAACGATTTCCACTGACATTTTGTTCGGTTTGGTTAAGGACTTAGCCCGATTACGACTTGATCTGAAGTTGCTTATATCAAGTGCCACTCTAGATGCAGAGAAGTTCAGTGATTATTTCGACTGTGCTCCAATTTTCAAAATTCCTGGAAGGCGGTTTCCAGTTGAGATACACTATACGAAAGCACCAGAGGCGGATTACATGGATGCAGCAGTAGTCACTGCTCTTCAAATCCATGTAACTCAACCACCTGGTGACGGTGATATATTAATCTTTTTGACTGGACAGGAGGAGATTGAAACAGCAGAGGAGATCATTAAGCACCGGATAAGGGGTCTGGGGTCAAAAATCGCTGAGCTGATAATTTGCCCGATATATGCAAACCTTCCAACAGAATTACAAGCTAAGATATTTGAGCCCACTCCTGAAGGGGCTCGTAAGGTTGTCCTTGCTACAAATATCGCTGAAACATCATTGACAATCGATGGGATTAAATATATTATTGATCCAGGATTTTCTAAGATGAAGTCTTACAACCCTCGGACGGGTATGGAGTCATTACAGGTCACTCCTATATCAAAGGCATCTGCCAGTCAACGAGCTGGTCGGTCTGGAAGAACAGGACCTGGAAAGTGCTTTCAATTATACACTGCACATAACTACACGAATGATTTGGCTGACAACACAGTCCCGAAAATACAAAGGACCAACCTTGCAAATGTTGTGTTCTCACTGAAGAGCATTGGGATTATTGACTTGATGAATTTTGACTTCATGGACCCTCCACCATCAGAATCTCTACTTAAAGCACTGGAACTTCTCTTTGCCCTTGGTGCCCTTAATAACGTTGGAGAGTTAACAACAACAGGTAGAAGAATGGCCGAGTTTCCTCTAGATCCCATGCTGTCCAAGACGATCATTGCCTCTGACAAATACAAGTGTTCTGATGAAATAATAAGTATTGCTGCAATGCTTTCCGTGGGGAGTTCAATCTTCTATCGTCCAAAGGACAAACAAGTCCACGCGGACAATGCACGGATGAATTTTCACACAGGCAACGTGGGAGATCATATCGCTCTGCTAAAAGTTTACAATTCCTGGAAGGAAATGAACTTTTCAACACAGTGGTGCTATGAGAATTACATCCAGGTCCGAAGCATGAAGAGAGATAGAGATATCCGAGATCAATTGGAAGGCCTGCTTGAAAGAGTGGAGATTGAGTTGTCTTCAAATGTTAGTGACTTGGAAGCTATAAAGAAGTCTATAACATCGGGATTTTTTCCCCACTCCGCGCAACTACAGAAGTATGGATCTTATCGAACTGTTAAACATCCCCAGACAGCAAAAATTCACCCCAGTTCAGGTTTAGCTCAGGCGCTTCCTAGGTGGGTTGTCTACCCTGAGCTGGTCTTGACGAGTAAGGAGTACATGCGGCAGGTTACTGAACTGAAACCGGAATGGCTTGTAGAAATAGCTCCTCACTACTATCAGTTGAAGGATGTTGAAGACTCTAGCTCAAAGAAAATGCCCCGCGGAATTGGCCGTGCATCTTAGGAACAACTCCTATTTTTGAAAAGAAAAGAGCAATGTCAAGAGAGTGACTTATGCTAGGATTGTAGATCTGTCCGTTATACTGCTAGATAGAAGGATTCTGCTAACTGAAGAAGTCGATGCACATTAACTGACATGAATCAGATAGTTGTATATAGGATTTTTGTTAGAAAGGAAAGAAGGAAGGATTTGAAAAGCTACAGAGAGGAACAACAGAGAAAATGCAGCTGTAAATTGCTACAGAAATTTGAAGATTAAGGAGAAGGCTGAAAGCTTTTGAGATATATTTCTATCTAGATGTTTCATTACACCAGTTTTTTTAGTATATATAAAGTGTGAGGAATACAAACCATATAACAAGCAAAATATCTCACACTAAACTATGTACATATGTGGCTCACTAACCACCACTCATTTTAACCCAAAAAAACTTGTCAACTACAAAAATATCTACTATCTAGGAGTTTCTAGAAAAATCTTAATTTCCTAACACTCCTTAAGATTTTTCGTTGAAACTCCTTGTAACATCCTTTGAAACTCAAACTTCTTGGTAGGAAGAGCCTTGGTTAGAATATTAGCTTTTTGTTTTTCACTGCTGCAATGCACCAGCTTAACTTCACCATTCTTCTCGGCATCTCTTAAAGCATGAAATCGGAAAGGAATTGTCAATCATGCTAATTTTAGCTACTTCACATCCTTTCGGATCATAAATGATACATTTTTTATCCTTAAAATTAAGAAAATACCTTTTGTGAAGCAACTGAGCAACACTCAACAAGTTTTGAGTCAAATTTGGCACATAAAGAACATCAGTAATGATTTTCATACCTTCATCCGTAGGAAATTTTACTGACCCTCTACCTTGAGCTTGCACCAATGCACCATTTCCAAGCTTCACTTTAGTTCTATCAGATCTGTCCAAGCTAACAAACAGATTTTCATCAATCGCCATGTGCCTTGTGCACGCGCTATCGACATACCAATTACATCGATCAACATGTGATGTGTGCGAGGCCATGAATACCTCCTCCTCTGATTTTTCAACTTGTTGATCATCAGCGAAACTTGCTCGTTGGGAAGACTGGCCACTTTGATTTTTCTTTTGCCTACAATACCTCTCAATGTGTCCATACTTCTTACAATATCTACATTGAATAGGAGACGTCTTTGCCTTCTGCCAACAATTTTTCTCCAGGTGGTTTGTTTTCTTACAAATACCACAAGGTGGAAATTTTCCTTTTCTCGATGAATCACCTTGGTTTCCACCAGATTTTACCTCTCCAGAGTTATCTAAGGAGAATTTTCTGCCTTCCCTTTGTTGCTTGAATTTATGCCTTACTTGAAAGGCATCTTTTACTATCCCTTCACTTCTCATAGTTACCCGTTGCTCTTGGACTTGCAATTTGGAGATCAATTTAGCTATTGTAAGAGTAGTCAAGTCACAAGACTCTTCAATAGCTGAGATTTTTGATTCAAACTTCTCTGGAAGGCTGACCAAAATCTTCTCAACAACTTTCTGATCTGGAAAGTTTTCACCAAGTATTCTTATCTGGTTCAAAATCTCCATCAGCTTGGAAGAGTATTCTTTCACACTATCTGAGTCCTTCATCTTCAAAAGCTCAAACTCCCTCTTCAAAGTTAAGACTCTAACAGACTTCACTTTGTTGCTGCCTTCAAACTCCTCCTTTAACTTATCCCAGACCTCTTTGGCTGTTTCACAAGCCATAATTCTCGTAAACATCACTTCTGTAAGACTTGAATGTATGCAAGTGAGAGCTCTTGGAGATCTAGTAACCAACTCATCATACTTCTTAATTTCATTGAGAGTTGCATTGTTTCTCAATGGATGGACAGCAGGTTCTCCGCTCTCAACAATTTCCCATAAGTTGAGAGCCCTCAAATAAGCCTTCATCTTGATAGCCCAAAGATGATAATTCTCCCCGGTAAAAATTGGAGGACCCGTCGTTGGCTGGTTTTCTGGTGCCATGTCTTTCCAGCAACTAGATTCAAGATATTTGATGGGCCAATCAACAAGATCAGATTCAGATCCCTTAGAAAATAAGCTCTGATACCATGTTAGAAAGGAAAGAAGGAAGGATTTGAAAAGCTACAGAGAGGAACAGTAGAGAAAATGCAGTTGTAAATTGCTACAGAAACTTGAAGATTAAGAAGAAGGCTGAAGCTTTTGAGATATATTTCTATCTAGTTGTTTCATTACACCAGTGTTTTTAGTATATAAGTGTGAGGATTACAAACCATATAACAAGCAAAATATCTCACACTAAACTATGTACATATGTGGCTCACCTAACCACCACTCATTTTAACCCAAAAGACTTGTCTACTACAAAAATATCTACTATCTAGGAGTTTCTAGAGAAATCTTAATTTCCTAACAATTATGTAGATTCTTCATTATTTTTTGGATTTTTTAAAGATTAACGGCTGTAATTATCTGTACATGCCTCATTCTGTCAATTATGTTGCATGAGGAAGTGAAATTGTCTGATTCCCTTCCTCAGCTGTTAGTTCTTTTACAACTTCATAACTTTGCCTACAAACATAGCTAGAACACAAAGTATGCTTTTTTTTCATCCTCACTACATGGTTTATAGTGGAGTACAAAGAATATGAACTTCTCGCATTCTTCTATTTGGTACGTTGTTAGCTAACGAGATTCTATGATCATGGTTCTAGTCCTCCAGTACTGTTCAAGAAATGAAACTACATGGTTTACACAAATATAAAACGATCTTATTGAAATTCATAAATGACAATGATAGATAATTTGAGAATTCGATTTGAGTATTAATGCTTATAGCTGACTAAAATAAACTTTGAAGACTAGAAAATTAGATTCTAATCCCTACGACCAAGTATAAAATTCTAAACAATAAATAGATCAATACTTGGAGAACTGAAAGAATGGTTTAGTTTATGAACTGTTATCTAACTTTATCAATTTGATAAGAACCATAGCATGATTCACATTAAAATTTTATCTAAATATGTTTAACAAACTGTATATAAAGGTTGTATTTCGTCATTATGTTTAAACACATATTTTCAGACAAATGCAGCTGCTGGGGACATCCTACATGACCTTACCGAAAATGGAAAATCACAAGATTGGATTGTGGTGAATGAAAGTTAAACTATACATGATTAGGATAGAATTCTACACTCATATTTCGGAACTGATAACTTCATCAACTGCAGGATTTTGGGATCAGAGTGTTTTCTTTGAAGCTTTGCTTGGTTTAGAGAACATAACTACGTGACAAAAAGCTTCTGGCCACTTTCAGATATTTCTATTACCAGGTAGCTAAAATTCCAAAGTTCCTTGTCATGAATGGTGTAACAGACAAGAAAGAGTGTGTCATTACAGCAAGAAAGATTGATCATTCCACAATTAGATGAAAGGGGGGAAACATAAAGCTGAATCTAAAACCATGTTTGTTCTGAAGAACAGAACAAAACAAAACAAATGTTTCATTTTAACACAACATGAACCCCCTTGGCTATAGTGCACTTATGTAAGGTTGGAAGAGGCTCTTGACATCAGATTGGTCCCATTCCAATGTTTCCCACCAATTTTTTACAACTTTGATTTCTCTAAGAGATGGAAAAGGATGTCCATTTGTAGTGGGAGTATAGAAAGGCATCCTCTTCAGCTTGGGACAGTCGAGAAAGGTCATCGATTCAAGGGAATCACAGATCAGTTTTCCCTCACATATTCTCTTCAATATAGGCAGCTCGTACAGTTCGAGCTCTTTTAGGTTTGGAAGGTCACTACTTGGTGATGTAATAAGGTACTTCTGGGGATTGCTGGTTCCCTCTTGGTCAGTTGCTTCCTCTGCTATTATCTCTTCCATCTCATCACACCAACGTACTTCAAGCTTCTCAAGCTTTTTGAGATCCTGCAAGATAGCCCGTGGAAACAACTTCTTCATCCTATCGCAGTTGATGATACACAATTTTGTTAGATCCAAGAAGGTGTGAAATGCAATTTTTCCCTTACAAAGTGATAACGCCCAAATTACACCTCAATTAAGAAGCATAAGCGGTCGTTGTCAAATATAGAATCCAACAAAGGTTGGGGTCGATCCCACAGGGAATAAGGTGCAAATTAAGTCGTTAGTGACTTAGATGACTCGTAATCAATAGTTTCCGGTAAATGGGGGGTTGTATTGATCAATCTTTGTTTGTTTCAAGTAACAATTTGCAAGTTTCAACGAGTAAGATTCAATATAAGAGGTGAACTAGGGATGTGTTCACCATGGCTCAATCAACAACCTCGGGCTAGAGTTCAACGGGGTTCTTTTCATATGCCTAGTACGAAGTAATTGAAATAGTTCTTACGTCTAAATGTTTCTCAATCAAATAGACGCATTATCTTTTCAATTCTCTCGAACTTGAAAAGATTACAACTACAAAACTCAGTTTATACCCCAAGTAGATTAACCTCGCTAGAGCGTCAATCATTAGACGGGAGTTAGTAGTCCCGAATCCTTATTGTTAATCTAATTTTCCGGGTTTTAATTCCTTTGTTCAAGTAAATCAAACCTAGACTTGTTCTAATGTTTGCAACCATTAGAAAACGATAAAAATATAAGATTAACAACGTCCTACGCAATATATATTGAACCCAATATCACCCGAACCCTAGATCGTTATTTTTGCCATGGATCCCACAACCCTAGTTGTGGGAAGTTAGCTACTCATGCTAGTAGAGAAAGAGAAGACAACGATATTCATAATAAAGTAAAGATTCTTACAAACAATATGAAAATCACTGCAATTTCTCAAAGAAAAATAAGCCAAACGATTCCCAGGAACAATGGAATGAAGAAGAAGAAGAAACATTTTGTGTGGTGTTTTCTTCTCCCAAACTCGTCCAAAAATATTGGGTAATGAATAATAAAATAACTCTAACACTGGATATTTATAGTAGTCTAGGAAATAAAGTCCAAAAATAAAATTTCGGAGTCCCGCTTCAAGTTGACGGGTCGCTTGACGAACCGTCAGCCTTGTGACGACTCGTCACTTGAGCCGTCACAACTAAACAGTGAGCTGGAGATTTTGCTTCAAGTTGACGGTTTGAGTGTAAAACGCATTTGACAATTGAGTTTTATGTACAACTCGTCGTCATCCCAATCCAGTAGCTTTTTCACTTCTCTCCGACGTGGTGGATTGTGTGACGACTCCCCATGACCTTGGAGACTCGTCATGGGAGTCGTTACCACTAAACAGTGGGCTCTTGTGGGCTGCCTTACTTTGGTGGCTCGCCTGGTAGTTCACCAAGTCCGTGGTGGCTCTTCAAGTGAGTCACCACCCTTAACCAGTGACTCTCTTTCAGTACTTTTTCAACCATTTTCTATCTTGGATCAATTTCCTGCAAGTTACACATAAAACAATCAAAAACAACAATGGCTTCTTGAAAACTCACGATTATTCTTAGTTAAAGAAGTCAAATGTGTTGTAGAATGGCGGCACATCAACACCCTCAACTTAAAACGTTCTCTTGTCCTCAAGCAACATGACAACAAAAACAAAAAGAGACGACTCAACTAAGAATACAAACACATGTCTCTAGAAAATCATAGTCATTCAACAGTTTATTCAATTTAAATCAAGCCCCCCCGGTAACACACAAATGTATGAAAAGCTAACTTGTAAGGATCCGAACATGTCATTCACTCTACATACACACACAACAGTTATCCCAACAATCAGTAGATAATACAGAAATCCCGGTGCCCTCACCACAAAGAAGTCCCACACACAAGATTTTGGGACTAAGTAAGAAGCTCACACTCACAAATAATTTCAAACAGTGTACATGCGATACCATAGGCTTGCCCTTGCTATTCTATTTCAGTTTTTTAGAAAGCCGCTCAGGATCACTACAGGACTTGTTTTGGCTTGTAATGAGGCTTTGGGTGCAGGTAGGAGACATTTGGGTAACAGTGACTAAACCCTCCTTGTAGTCATCAACCTATTATTTCCATTCAACCTTATCCCATCCACTCTTAATCACCTTTCGTTTCCTTATTTCTTGCTACATGTATGGCCTTTTTAACTTGATAACTCTTTTTCTTTCTTTTTCACTTCTTTTTCAGTTCTTTTTCTGTCTTTTCATTTGGCACACACCTGCACTTTCTATCCCAACAACAACCAATTAAGCACAATCCCATTTTTCATATCATGTACCTCTACAGTAGCCACCCTCAACTTAGGCTAATTGTCTGAGTTGAGGTGCACGATGTCCAAGGAGGGACCAGGGCCAAAATAGAGACTCAAAGTTAAAAGGGAAAGGTAAGAGGTTATCTGAAGAACAAAGTCAACTTAATACCATTTTTCTTATCATGTACCTCTACAGTAGCCACCCTCAACTTAGGCTAATTACCTAAGTTGAGGTGCACGATGTCCAAGGAGAGACCAGGGCCAATATAGAGACTCAAAGTTAAAAGGAAAAGGTAAGAGGTTATCGGAAGAATAAAGTCAACTTTGGCTCAAACAGGGATCAAAGGGGTTATTTACATTTGGATGGTCTTTTAGGCTAAGTGGACTGTATACTAAAAAGGGCATGTGATCCTTTCCTAAGCAACTAACTTTGAACTTAACAAAATAGGCCAGGCAAGTTCTAGATGCATGCATAGAGTAAGAGTTTATAACAATAATCTCACACACACTTGGCATCAAGAAACCATACCACTTCCAACTATCAAAACAACAGCTCGGCTTAAGCATAATTATTACAATCACAACCACACAATGACATTTAGGGATCCAGAACAGTTAACCAGTTTAAACATAAGTACAAATTCAACATTTTTTGGAGAGGGCTCCTTTTTAGTTCAACTTGCAAAAAGCCATGCTTGCTATAGACACCACAACACAAACAAAATTAAAACGACAACCTAAACATGTCGGTTTTACTAGATAGCACACCGAGGGAAAAGAAACACGGCAACAAAAACCCTCGGTGGTGATAGACTCACAGGTCTTCCAACACCCTCAACTTAGACTCATGCATTGTCCCCAATGCATACATATGAAAGCTAAAACTGTGAGAGAAAGGAATACCTGTGAAGCCCTTAGGCCTTAGAGTCTGGTATAATGTTGGAGACCGCCAGTGTCTCCAAAGCAGGAGCAGTCTCTGGAATAGGTACAAGCGACATCAGCCAGTTGGGCTCTAAATTCCTCATGTCTCAGCTCCTCGGCTATATCATCACCTAAAGCAGCAACAACCTCGATGTTAGCATTGTTCAGGTTCTGTTGATTAGCAGTAGGTTATTGAAGCCTTACTGCTTTACGCGGTTGTGCATTCATGTTTAGCCTCAAAGTCTTTGCAAGCTCGGGATCGTATGGTAAGATTGGGTCACCCGAGCGTTGGGTACTTGGCATGCACAAATATGTACCCTGCAGTCACAAAAACAACAAATAAAAGTAAAAGCAGAAACTATGACTAAGAGTCAAATAAACACACCCGGACTTAATAAACAACCGTATTCTTCGGCAACGGTGCCAAAATTTGATAACGTCCAAATTATACCTAAGAAGCATAAGCGGTCGTTGTCAAATATAGAACTCAACAGAGGTTGGGGTCAATCCCACAGGGAATAAGGTGCAAATTAAGTCGTTAGTGACTTAGATGACTCGTAATCAATAGTTTCCGGTAAATGGGGGGTTGTATTGATCAATCTTTGTTTGTTTCAAGTAACAATTTGCAAGTTTCAACGAGTAAGATTCAGTATAAGAGGTGAACTAGGGATGTGTTCACCATGGCTCAATCAACAACCTCGGGCTAGAGTTCAACGGGGTTCTTTTCATATGCCTAGTACGAAGTAATTGAAATCGTTCTTACGTATAAATGTTTCTCAACCAAATAGATGTATTATCTTTTAAATTCTCTCGAACTTGAAAAGATTACAACTACAAACTCAATTTATACCCCAAGTAGATTAACCTCGCTAGAGCGTCAATCATTAGATGAGAGTTAGTAGTCCTGAATCCTTGTTGTTAATCTAATTTTTTGGGTTTTAATTCCTTTGTTCAAGCAAAGCAAACCTAGACTTGTTCTAATGTTTGCAACCATTAGAAAACGATAAAAATATAAGATTAACAACGTCCTACGCAATATATATTGAACCCAATATCACCCGAACCCTAGATCGTTATTTTTGCCATGGATCCCACAACCCTAGTTGTGGGAAGTTAGCTACTCATGCTAGTAGAGAAAGAGAAGACAACGATATTCATAATAAAGTAAAGATTCTTACAAACAATATGAAAATCACTGCAATTTCTCAAAGAAAAATAAGCCAAACGATTCCCAGGAACAATGGAATGAAGAAGAAGAAGAAACATTTTGTGTGGTGTTTTCTTCTCCCAAACTCGTCCAAAATGTGTACAAAAATATTGGGTAATGAATAATAAAATAACCCTAACACTGGGTATTTATAGTAGTCCAGGAAATAAAGTCCAAAAATAGAATTTCAGAGTCCCGCTTCAAGTTGACGGGTCGCTTGACGAACCGTCAGCCTTGTGACGACTCGTCACTTGAGCCATCATAACTAAACAGTGAGCTGGAGATTTTGCTTCAAGTTGACGGTTTGAGTGTAAAACGCATTTGACAAATAAGTTTTATTTACAACTCATCGTCACCCCAATCCAGTAGCTTCTTCACTTCTCTCCGACTTGGTGGCTTGTGTGATGACTCCCCATGGCCTTGGGGACTCGTCATGGGAGTCATCACCACTAAACAGTGGGCTCTTGTAGGCTGCCTTACTTTGGTGGCTCGCCTGGTGGTTCACTAAGTCCGTGGTGGCTCTTCAGGTGAGTCACCACCCTTAACCAGTGACTCTCTTTCAGTACTTTTTCAACCATTTTCTATCTTGGATCAATTTCCTGCAAGTTAAACATAAAATCATCAAAAACAACAATGGTTGCTTGCAAACTCACAATTATTCTTAGTTAAAGGAGTCAAATGTGTCGTAGAATGGCGGCATATCACAAAGCCCAACAAGATTTGGCAAAGAATGAACAAGCAGACTATGGAAATGTATGTGGTGTAGGTCTCTAGTAGTATTTCTATCGGAGGGCACATTGACGATCCATTTTATGTCATCATAGCGATAGATTTTGCAGGTCAAGCCTCTTAAAGTAGTCTGTGATAGAAAATTGTCCACCAAACAGCTACTCAGCCCATCGCAGTTGGTAATATGTAGAAGTTGAATGGAATATGGAAGAATAATTAATGTTGGCGCTTCTCTTCCACCTGCTTCAATGGTGCACTCTTCTGCAATCACTCTTCTTTGTTTCGATATACTATTTCCAAACCTCTGATTATAAGAAGAGCACATCTCTTGCCCTACAAATATGTCATACCACCAATTTTTCTCATAGTAACGGCTACTTCTCATGAACCTGTTGAAGTTATTTAAATTGCAGAATCAGCCTTCAAACTCTTCGAGCAGTTCCAAGCTGGCCAAGACTTCAGCTCGTGCATTCACACATTGAGGAAAATTGAGGTATTGAAGATGGGAAAGTGTAGGTAATATCTCCTTTGGCAGTTCATCAAGATCTATTTCACCCATATCAAGAAATTTAAGCTTGACTAAGCTTCCCATGCCTTGAGGTAATTCCTTAATACCAGTGCCAGATAGATCTAATACCCTTAGATTTTTTAGCTTTCTCAGTGGTGGTATAAATTTGAGCTGATCATATCCTCCAAGCAAGAGTGCTCGAAGACTTCCCAAGTTAGATATGCAACTCGGAAAATCCATAAGCTCTGAGTTGAAGCTCAAGTCGAGTACTTGAAGGTTGTTCATATGCTGAACGAAAGATTCCAGGATCCATCTCAAACTACAATCATACAAAAGCAAGGCTGATAATAAGGGGAAATTGGGTGCCAGGTCTTCCGGCAACCCCTTTATCTTGCTCTTAAAAAAAGAGACTTTATTCAAATCGAATGCCCAATAATGCTCCTCCGGCACTGGTGATCCTATTCCAGCCCTTACCAGGTACCTTGGTTTAACATTGGTGATCCGCAATGCCATTTCCCTGATTAAATCATGCATCTTTACTGCTTCATAGCACCCAAGAGTATATTCTATGCCATCAACTGCTTCAAGTAAGCAGAGCTTCACTAGTTTATTCAATATGGTATGGCCCTGGTTAAACTCTTCTTGCCTACTATTTCCCTTCACCAGTCCCTCCATGATAAATCTACCAATTAGGTTGTATCTAGAAATTATAACGTCCTCAGGATACAAAGCACAATACAAGAAGCACTCTTGCATATTTGTCTCTCAACCGATCATGACTATACTGCAGTACTTTGAAGACATTAGTTTCCGTGTCATCCGGGAATTCTTTCAAAGCATTCTTCCACTCCCTTATATCAGTCACCCCTCTCATGCTTCCCGCCAAAGTGATAAGCCCGAGTGGCAAGCCCTTGCACCTTCCTGCCATGGATTTGGCAATTGACTCGATATCTGGACTAAGAACAGTCTTGCGTCCTAGACTCTTTCTGAACAACTCCCAAGCATCATAAGTGTTTATTATCTCCACTTCGAGAAGTTTCTGACAACCCATCTTTTGGCAGACTTCATATGACCGAGTAGTTAGAATCAGTCTACAGCCTTCCACACCAAGAGGGTCACCCAACTTCTCCAAGCAAAGGCGATCCCAGACATCATCCAATATGACAACAAGTTTCTTCTTTTCTTTGAATGCGCGATTTAATTTGGCTGCCCTTCTTTGTTCGTCTACCTCATTTGAAAGATCCAGATTCACAATTTTGGCAAGATCATCTTGTAACCTTTTGATGCTAAGGCCTTGAGATACAGTAACCCAATGGACTCGATATCGAATCTCATTAACAAGACGATTATGTATATACTTTGCCAAAGTCATTTTGCCCACACCTCCCATACCATATATACTGATGCTTGAGACATTTTCATCTTGTAACCACATCCAAATCATTTCTAAATTTTGTTTTGATGTTACCTCATGAACTTGCGGTTCCAGCAGAATACACCCCTCTCTCTCATACATATCATGTACGAGCATTCCAAAATGTTTGCTTTGCTCAAGAAGTTCTCCAACCCTTCCATTCATCATCTCCAAAGAACCTCCTTTTTTCTTCCCTCTTGTTACTTCTTCTTTTAACGCACGTAATTCTTCCTCAACATTTGTAACATCATCAAACGAAGAACCAACTTCTCTTTTCCTCTTCTTTATCTTCCCAGATCGCTCTCAATTCTCAACCTCTGTCTTCATATCGAATTCTTCATTTGATAATTGCTTTACATTTCTTTCCAGAGTTTTCAAATTCTTATCGAAGTCAGTGATACTTTTGAACTTATTCACTCCGAAATCAACTACCTTCTTAATAAAGATGTCCATGATCTTCCAAAAAGCACTGCAACAAAAGAACCATGCTAAAGTAGTTCAGTACTTCAGTTGCAGTGGATAAAATTATAATCAACATGTAGTTTACCAAAAAACAATTCTTTCTCCTTTCCAACTTATATGGAATTCTATTTTGAGATATCTCAAAAGGCTTCTTTTTTTTCCGGTTTAACATTTCAATTTCTTGGACATCTGATCAATGAATGTAAAGAGTAGTATAAACCACATAGATTTGTTACGAAAAGAATAGATAAACATTGTTTAAAAAAACTTGTTTTTTTGCGATGGAAGTTAATTAGATTAAGATTTTCTTTTATGGAAGTAGCATTTCTTTGTCGACAAACGAAAAGGAAGTACACAAATTACATAATCAAAGATTCTATTTTTGTAACTATTTGAACCTGTTTAGCAGTATTCTCTGAAGGTTCATCATTTCAGTTAGTAAGAAGCCATTCTTTTCACAACTTTCATGATCCCAAAATAATTGATGGAATTTCAAGTACGAGACTTAACGCAATCATATTTTGGTATAATCATCTGGTATTAGGAATTCAAATTTAACTCGCTTATGGCCTATTTAAGGGGAAGGGGTCCCTACCAAGGTTTCTGTAGTTCCAAGACTCGAACTGGGAGATTAAGGGCAGAGGATTCTCGGGCACTCCACCACACTCCTTGGCAGTAGAATTAACACAATCTTGTCATTGAGGAGGTAACAAAGATAAAATACGAGCATGTTTTATAGCAAGAGATGAAGAACCTTGTCAAATAAGTTTTGATAATAAGGCAAAACCTATTTTTGGTAAAAATATATTTATGGAAACACTCAATAAAAGAAGCATCCTAGTCAAAGAAGGAGAGGAGAATCGTGTGAAGAAAGAAGGAAAGAAGGCGAGCAAAAACAGTGTCCAAGTTCAACAAGAGGTCTCGGCAACCAACTCCTACAAGGAAAGGATTGGCTTTTCTTTCAAGAAAAGGAGAGAGCTTGAGACCTCTATAAAAGCATTGGATCTATGAAGAATTCAATCACCTATTGCACGAAGCTGAGAAGGAGTATTCTCAAGCAATAGAGATCTCAAGCAAGTTATTCAAACGAAGACACAAAGAGAGAATTGTTTCTAGTTCAATCCTGTGTGATTGTTAGAACAAATAGTGTGTGTTGTGAGGCTTGTAACTAGAAGTGGGTTTGGCTTCTAGAGAGAGTTGTGAAAATTGTAACAAGAAGTGGGTTTGGCTTCTTGTAAGAAAGTTTGTGAGATTTGTAACAAGAAGTGGGTTTGGCTTCTTGGAGAGAGAGTTAGAGTGAGTTGAAACAATAAGAGTTTATTATTTGAGTTAGGTACCAGAGTTAGATCCTTTGATTATTGAGTTGTAATCATAAAACTTGAAGAGTTAGTAGAAGTGAGTTCGTGGTTTTTTCTCCTGGAGTTAGGGAGTTTTCCACGTAAAAATTATGTGTTAATTTACTTACTGCTTTAAGTGGAACTGTGCTAAGGACTTCGTCCCTGAGTTAAGTAGTGGGCACCAACTTTCTTCAATTGGTATCAGAGCGGGGTCATTTCGTTAAAGGTTAACACCTGAAAAGGATCCAATGGCTGCCCCTCCAACCGCTTAGGAAGGCTCTTCTCAAAGAAGACCACCACTGTTCAATGGTAAGTACTATAGCTGGTGGAAGAATAGAATGATGGATCATCTCATGGGTGAAAGTGCTGACTTATGAAATATTGTTCTTGATGGCCCTACTATCCCCATTAAGGAAGCTGAGGAAGGAAAGGAACCTGTTCCCAAGGACAGGAGGGAGTGGAATACTGCTGACAAAATAGCCATCCAAAATAATGCTAAAGCAAGAAAGATCATGATCTGTGGTATTGGACCTGATGAGTATAACAGGATCTCCTCCTGTCAGGATGCAAAACAGATTTGGTACACACTGTAGACTGCACATGAAGGTACTACTACTGTCAAAAAGGCAAAAATAGACAACCTGAACAGGCAATATGAACTCTTCAGGATGAAGGAAAGAGAAACTATTCAAGACATACACACAAGATTCACTGCTATTCTCAATGAAATATTTTCCCTAGGAGAGGATATTCCTACTGGAAAGGCTGTTAGAAAACTTCTAAGTGTACTGCCTGAATCTTGGAAAAGCAAAGTTGAAGCAATTACTGAAGCCAGAGACCTAGATACACTGCCCATGGATGAGCTCATTGGAAATCTAACAACCTATGAACTGAAGAAGAGTCAAGGGAAGGACATTGGAATTAACAAGAAGGACAAGACTATTTCTCTTAAGACCACTGAAGTAGCTGACTATGAGGACAAAAATCTTGCACTAGTGACTAGAAGGTTTCAAAGAATGTTTAAAAAGGGACAAAACCTTCAAAACAACCCCCCTAAAACTCAGGAAAGGGATGCTCTACCGTGCCACAAGTGTGGTAGTCCGGATCACTTCATCAAATTTTGTCCCTTGTGGGCCATAAAACACAAGAAGGCTGTCACAGAGAAGCCCAAATATCAAAATCAGGAGTTCACCCTTCCATCTCACAGGAAGATGACCTCTCAAGAAGCTGACTTAGCAGTTCAAAGGGCCTTAGCTGCTATGGGAGAACCTGGTAATGAGTACGATGAGTAGGACTCCCACAATCAGTCACTACTTATTATGGTTGAAGTTAAGGAAGAAGACACCTTGGCCCTTTTAGCCATAAGTGACTCTGACAGTGATTCAGAAGAAGGAAAGTCAGCAGAAACACCTCTTGCCCTCATGGCATGTTCTGAGCCAGACATAGATACTGATCAGGATGAAACTAAGGCATGCTTCTCTGACTTCAGGACCAACCTACATACCTACTCTAAAAGGAAGCTAAAGGCGCTCTCAGTAGTTGTCATAGATGCATATTATTCAGCATGTGCTGAGAAGGAAGGCCTACTAAAAGAGTATGCATCTTTAAGGTTGGAAAGTGAAAGTCTTGAAGAAGATAATGTCTCCTTGAAGAACTCTCTCAAAGAGTTCTCTAAAAAAAGGAAAAAATCAGGCCACTGCACTCCAGCAATCCTTGGAAGAAGACATCAAAAAACTCAAGACAAAGCTCTCAGAGTTGTCTGAAACAAACAACTCTCTAACAAGAGACTTGAATAAAGCCAAGCTTGAGCTGGAGCACAATCAGAAATGGACAAAGTCCTCAACTCTTCTCTCCCACATACAAAATAGTCAGACCACCTCCAAGCATGGCATAGTATTTAGACCTAAGGCCTGTAAGGTAAACTACTCAATGGACATGGTATGTACTGCATATGGCAAGGAAGGACACCTCAAGAGTCATTGTCCAATTTATCTAAAAGCTGATCAAAGGAACCTGAACTTTGCCAACAGAATCAAAAGGAAACATCCAACTCCAGTTGAGCAAAGAAATTTGAGAAGTATCAACAAACTCAGGACCAAGGAGTGGAGAAGAGAGGTGCCCATCAAAAGAGAGCTTCCCTACTGGGCTAAGAAAGATTTAATCCATCCTTTCACTTATAAACGGGGACCCAAGCTGATATGGGTACCCAAGATGAGTCACTAATCTTTAGCAAGAAAGGAAGAGAGGAATGATCAAGGTTGGACACCTTGACAATGCTTGCTCTAGACAAATTACTAAAACAAAGTTGATTTCCTCTCTCCTGCAAAGTCTCAAGGTAAAAGTATGGTCCTAAAAGTCTAAATATAGCAATGGGATGAGAAAAGTGTGGATGACATGAAGGGGTACAGGTCTCAGGGGGAATATTCATGCAACAGGAGATACGTGTTCTAAAAAATAGCTGAGGAAAGCTCTCAGGGATCTGATCCTCAAGGTACGCACATCCTTTACAAAATTGTCAAATTACATTGCATAAATTGGGTATTGTCTTTGTCATGAGAACCTAATCCTCAGAAGCCCTTCACTTGCCTAAATAAGACAAATTTCTAAGCAGGAAAATCAAACATTATGCTAATAATGATTAATTCCCTCTTTTCAAAAACTGACAACCGTCACCTCAAACCCCTCCCACACTTCAAACACCCCTTCACAAGAAATCGTTCATCTCCTTCATACTCTCTCTCACAAATTCGTCAAAACTTCTCTTCCTCCAGGAATCACTATAATGGCTTCCTCCTCATCAAAACCCAGTGCTTCCCCCTACCATTCTCTCATCGACTACTCTGATGATGAGGATTTCTCCCCATCCATTATTGCTCCCACTCAAGGGGAACATCAATTAAGATCTCCCTCTCTTTCACTTCCTTTTGCTCCACCAAGATCACCTCCTCCAAAGTCATCCTCAAAACCCTCATCTCCACAACTCCAAAAATTTGATTCTCTGAATATTTCATGGAGTTCAGATGAAAACCCCCCGCTCCTTTTGCAGTCTCTAAATCCTCCTCCTCGAAAGAAGAGGAGATAGATAGTGATGGGGATATGGTCATTGTCTCAAGAGCCACAAAGAGTGAATCCATTGCCATATCAGGGTACAAGAAAAGGGGTGCTGTGAAACCCCCTAGAAAACCACTGTCAAAACCCTTCTCTAATCTCACTCCCTCACCTTCTCTTCCCACGAGAAAACCTCTTACCAGAAAAGGGACTACTGATGCCCAGGAGGAAATTGAGAAGAAAAGAGCCAGGGTGGCTCAAGGAAAGAAGAAGATCGGTGATGATGATGAACCAATCTTTATGGAAAACGAGGATGCTGAAGTAAAAGAAGAAGTTGCCTCTCCTCAAACTGGGAAAAACAAGAACTATGAGAAATTCTTGAAGCTGGGGCCTCTTGGCTACTATGACACACAACCCCTCCTGAAAGGGAGAATTATCGATCGAGAGGTATGGTCCAACCCCTTCATCAAAAGACTACTAGATAGACTTGGATTTCAGGGATGGGATCATCTATTTAAAACTTCCGATGTTGTGCTGCATAAAGAAGAGGTGGTGGAATTCTATGCTAATTTGAACTTGTTGGATGGATGGGTAGTCAATTCTAGTGTTAAAAAGGTAGAGATTATCTTTGATCCTGAAAAATTAGGAGAAATATTGATTGTTCCCTCTGAAGGTCTGGAGGAATATGTGTGGAAGTCCGATGAGGACTGTCTTTTGACCAAAAAGTTCTCTCAAGAAAAGGAGAAGAAAGTGGCCAGAAAAGTGCTTAAAGGAGAAATGTCCCCTGATCACAGACTCTTACTTGAGATTATGAATAAGGAGATATTACCTAGAGGAGGTAGGGGGATAAGGTCAGTTTTAGGGACATGGGGATCATGAACGCCCTAGACCTGGATGAGAGAATCAACTTTCCTGCATTGATGATCAAACATATGGGCAGAGTTACCTCTCCAAAGACTGGTCCTCATGGCTTGGCCTATGGGTTCCTGCTAACTGAGGTATTTAGAAGTTTTGAGGTGCCTCTAGGAAAAGGGGTTGCAGCAACCAAGTTTGATAAAATCCCTCTTTCCACTTTAGAAGAGTGTGAATGTTTGACTGCACAACCCCTCAATAAGAAAAGTTCCAGCCCCATGTCTCAACCCTTGCTGGATCTAGAGAGTGCTCGTCAGAGGATAGCTCAGTTAGAAAGGGATAATGCGGGGTTAAAGGAGTGTCTTGCAGCTTCTCAAGCTTAGGTGGATACCCTTAAGACTGAGATGATTGTGCAGCAAAACAGACAGATGGAAAACATCCAGTCCCTGATGAACCTGATCCCCAAGCCCAGGCCTTCTTCCTGATCCTCCTCAGCCTCTTCTCACAAAATCCCTCCCCTCGTAAACTATTATTGGTTCTTGGCTCTCGATTGACAGACAATTCTTGATGTTTGTAATTATTTTGCTCTATTTTGTTTTAGAAGTCAATGGATGGCTTAATATGTGCTTATCTTGATGATTCATACTTTTATGCTTCCCTATCTCTTGCATCTTGGTAAATAACTGTGCTCTTTTTAATGATGTCAAAAGGGGGAAGAAATAAGTGGAAACTGAGAAAAGTATGTGCTAGTGAGTGCTGGGATCCTTGTCATGTGCTAAATGTTCTAACTGTTCCAAATGTGTTTCCACTGCTGCTACATGTTTTTTTTCAAAAATAGGATAGAGTTTGCCATCATCAAAAAGGGAGAAATTGAAGAACCTTGTCAAACAAGTTTTCAAATAAGTTCTGATAATAAGGCAAAACCTATTTTTGGTAAAAATATATTTACGGAAACACTCAATAAAAGAAGCATCCTAGTCAAAGAATGAGAGGAAAATCGTGTGAAGAAAGAAGGAAAGAAAGCGAGCAAAAACAGTGTCCAAGTCCAACAAGGAGAAGACCTTCAAGTCGGCAACCAACTCCTACTAGGAAAGGATTGGCTTTTCCTTTCAAGAAGAGGAGAGAGCTTGAGACCTCTATAAAAGCATTGGATCTATGAAGAATTCAATCACCTATTGCACGAAGCTGAGAAGGAGTATTCTCAAGCAATAGAGATCTCAAGCAAGCTATTCAAACGAAGACACAAAGAGAGAATTGTTTCTAGTTCAATCCTGTGTGATTGTTAGAACAAATAGTGTGTGTTGTGAGGCTTGTAACTAGAAGTGGGTTTGGCTTCTAGAGAGAGTTGTGATAATTGTAACAAGAAGTGGGTTTCGCTTCTTATAAGAGAGTTTGTGAGATTTGTAACAAGAAGTGGGTTTGGCTTCTTGGAGAGAGAGTTAGAGTGAGTTGAAACAATAAGAGTTTATTGTTTGAGTTAGGTACTAGAGTTAATTCCTTTGATTATTGAGTTGTAATCATAAAACTTGAAGAGTTAGTGGAAGTGAGTTCGTGATTTTTTTCTCCTGGAGTTAGGGAGTTTTCCACGTAAAAATTGTGTGTTAATTTACTTACTGCTTTAAGTGAAACTGTGCTAAGGACCTAGTCCTGAGTTAAGTAGTGGGCACCAACTTTCTTCAAGAGAAATTAGTCGTTGTTGTTTCAAGGTCAATCTATTCACTCGTCTTGATCATAATATTTTTCCTTGTTCACTAATTAATCAACTAATTAAACTCATATTTTCTATAATCAATTCGATCCCCAAAGCTAGAAAAGAGAGAAGCTCTCGCTTTTATCCAAATTTTAGGGTGAATTCAAGCATCAATTTCATAATTGCTCAAGGTCAAGAATAGATTTGACATTTATAAAGCAAAGTTATAATGGCAATGACATTCAAAGGAGCTTAGGCAGAATACATAAAGACCTCCAATCTTGGAATCCATTAGTCAAACAGTTAATGGCCAAAAATACATTTCAACTATTACTTTTTCACGACTCCAACTATAAGTTGTTCCTTTTTTCTATTAGAACTACCACCGTGTTCCCTTTTCCTATCTGAATGCCACAATTCAGGCAAAAAATATTATTTGGCTATAAATAATAAAATTTCAGCCGAACTTTTAACAAATTTTATTGTGTGCATTTAATAATTTGTGCCAGTTTAAGGAAGGTTTGGGTTTTCTGCAATTTTAATAACGTAATTTCAATCAGAAGTCAAAATGAACTAAGTAATACACGTTTAGTAACACCACTAGGGGTCGTTTGGTAGCTGGTTTAGAGTTGAGTTACGCAGGTATTAAATCCTGCATAAGTAATACCATGTTTGGTATCTAGTTAGGAGGTAAATTATTCACGTATAAAATTAATACAGTATTTGGTTTGCAATTTTAAAATCAGCATAACTAATACATGTATAAGTTATGAGGGAATCTATGTATTAAGATGGAATAAGTAACACATGTATAACTAATACATGAATAACTAATACATACATAAATAATACATAAATTCCCTCATAACTAATTGCTACATTACTAATACCTGCATAGCTCTAACCAGCTACCAAACGACCACATAATTTACCTTTTCAATTGTTTAACAGTTAGATCTGGTCTTAAATACAATGAAAAAGAAGAACAATTAACAGACTGAAATAGAAGCATTGAAATTTATATTCTTGAAGAAGTTGAAAAAAAAAACTCCACAAATGAAGTTAAGTGAAATTGATCAAATCATCAGTCAGTTTGTTATCAGATAGAATAAAAAAGAAATGGGTGAAATTCATTTTCCCCCCCGAAGTTTGCCTTTGATCTTCAAGTTGCAGCAGAAGGCAAAATATCTCTAAACAGATTTTATTGTGTAAGAAATCAAAAGCAGGAGCGAAAAACTAGGCGTTTGGCCATGAGAATTTTTCACTTTTTTCCATAAAATTATTTCACTTTTTTCCGAAAATAGTATTTGGCCATAAAAATTCTAAATACAACTACGGAGTTGTATTTGGAAAAGTGAAAACACCCACTTTTTTCACTTTTTAATTTTTTTTTTTTGAAAAAATCCTAAATTTTTTATTTTCATAAAATAACCCCATTTAAATTATATTTCATTTTTAAATCATATTTTATTTATAAAATATATATTTAAGATCTAGATAATTATTGCAAAAGTTATGGCCAAACACAACTCCAACTCCAACTCTAACTTTGAAAATTCTAAAATAGTGAAATAATTTTTGGTTCTCATGGCCAAACGGCACCTTAAATATGTGGTTGAAAATTTTCTTGGATATATAGCTCTTTTAAAAAGATATTTCATGAGGAGAAAAGAATTTTGTTTGAATAACCACTTTTTAAGAAAAATTAGATATGTGTTTTTTAATTTTATTTTTAATTTCAGTTTGTTCGGCTTACTTCCTTTTTAGTCCATTTTAAAAAAATATTTTTTTCCTTTTTTTAATAATTCTTTAATTTTAACTTTCTACCTCGCATGTTTAAGACTACAAGATTAAAGGGCATTTTAATATATTTGACATATCTTTAATTTAAGAACACAAGATTCAAAAATCTTTTTCTTTCTTAAATAACGTGTTAACTCAAAATAAGACGAACGAATAAAAATGGAAGGAGTAACATAAAATGTAGCCCAGTAATTATAAAAAAAAATTAATAAAAATTACGCATCAAAATTTACAAAGCAAGGTTGAAATAAGCGAAATGCAGTAAGATTTCTGGTCCCTTTTTTAAAGCCATATATAAAGGGACATTCAGACTTTGATGCAGATGACAAGTAAATACTTAAAGTTTGAGTATATATATTTAGACATCTCAATTTATTTTTAATGTATCAGTTAAACACTCTAACTTACAAAAAGATCATCTAGAATACACTTTCCAAAATGTATGTGTCGCGTCAACATCGGGTATACACGAGACACAGTGGGGACGAGTTGAAGTGTGCAATTTAGTTGCCAATTAAGATCGAGTTGAGATGTCTAGATATGCACTCTCAAAGTTGGAGTGCTTACTTATTAGTCAAGGTCAAATTTGAATGTTTGTTTATGTATTATACATTTTTTAACCATCTATTATGAGATTTCATTGGCCTAATTAATTCAAATTGAGAAAATACAACAAAACCTTCTTAAACTTGGCTACACAGCTTACTTTAGCATTTAAATTTTACGGGCAATTAATTATCACGATCCGAGCTTAGGCCCTGGACGTAATTGTTAGGGTTTTCCTGAATTTTCTACTTTTCTGAATTATACCATAATTGTGTTTTACTCCAAAAAAGTTTTCTTGGTTGAAAAGGTTTCCTTGTAGGTATAGATCTCTTCCATAATTGGTTAATTATTTCTTGGAGGAGAAGTTTTGGACTTCTATAAATAGAAGATCCTTCTTCTCATACCATAACACAATAGCATCCACAATGTAGTACTTTAGGATTTGAGAGTTTTGTTTAGGGGGAGATTTTCTCTCTATAGTTTTAATATTTTCTTTTATATTAGTTTTCATAATATGTAGGTCGTTTGACCGAATATTATCAAGAATAGGCTTTTTTAGTATAGTTTTATGTGTCGTCTGATTTATCGCCTTAAAGGTTTGTAATTAATAGCTTCTGCATGATGTTCTCTCGATTTCGATCCCAATAAGTGGTACCAGAGCCGGACGATCCAGTGGGTTCAACAATCCAACGATTCAATGAGCCAATGATCCAATAGGTGAACGAGGTTGAAGACATGTTTAAGGCGGTTTCAAATCAAGTTGCAATCAATTTGATGATAATGAAGATTTTTGTCCAGATACTACATGTGGAAAAGGAATTTCAAGTTTCAACCATATTTTCAGCATACCTGCTGCTGCATCTTTAAAAATAGAAGCAAAATATATTTAAACCATTTTTAACCACAATATTTTAAATCTTATTATTAACCATGGCAAGCAGCAGTGATGAAGATGATGTGAAGAAGAAGAAGATGAAGATTAAATTGCCAGAAAATTCAGGCCAAACGGAGATTTGTTAGGGTTTGCCCTGAATTTCTTACTTTTCTGAATTATACCATAATTGTGTTTTACTCCAAAAAGGTTTTCTTGGTTGAAAAGGTTTCCTTGTAGGAATAGATCTCTTCCATAATTGGTTAATTATTTCTTGGAGGAGAAGTTTTGGACTTCTATAAATAGAAGATCCTTCTTCTCATACCATAACACAATAGCATCCACAATGTAGTACTTTAGGATTTGAGAGTTTTGTTTAGGGGGAGATTTTCTCTCTATAGTTTTAATATTTTCTTTTATATTAGTTTTCATAATATGTAGGTCGTTTGACCGAATATTATCAAGAATAGGCTTTTTTAGTATAGTTTTATGTGTCGTCTGATTTATCGCCTTAAAGGTTTGTAATTAATAGCTTCTGCATGATGTTCTCTCGATTTCGATCCCAACAAGTGGTACCAGAGCCGGACGATCCAATGGGTTCAACAATCCAACGATTCAATGAGCCAATGATCCAATAGGTGAACGAGGTTGAAGACATGTTTAAGGCGGTTTCAAATCAAGTTGCAATCAATTTGATGATAATGAAGATTTTTGTCCAGATACTACATGTGGAGAAGGAATTTCAAGTTTCAACCATATTTTCAGCATACCTGCTGCTGCATCTTTAAAAATTGAAGAAAAATATATTTAAACCATTTTTAACCACAATATTTTAAATCTTATTATTAACCATGGCAAGCAGCAGTGATGAAGATGATGTGAAGAAGAAGAAGATGAAGATTAAATTGCCAGAAAATTCAGGCCAAAAGGAGATTTGTTAGGGTTTGCCCTGAATTTCTTACTTTTCTGAATTATACCATAATTGTGTTTTACTCGAAAAAGGTTTTCTTGGTTGAAAAGGTTTCCTTGTAGGAATAGATCTCTTCCATAATTGGTTAATTATTTCTTGGAGGAGAAGTTTTGGACTTCTAAAAATAGAAGATCCTTCTTCTCATACCATAACACAATAGCATCCACAATGTAGTACTTTAGGATTTGAGAGTTTTGTTTAGGGGGAGATTTTCTCTCTATAGTTTTAATATTTTCTTTTATATTAGTTTTCATAATATGTAGGTCGTTTGACCGAATATTATCAAGAATAGGCTTTTTTAGTATAGTTTTATGTGTCGTCTGATTTATCGCCTTAAAGGTTTGTAATTAATAGCTTCTGCATGATGTTCTCTCGATTTCGATCCCAACAAGTGGTACCAGAGCCGGACGATCCAATGGGTTCAACAATCCAACGATTCAATGAGCCAATGATCCAATAGGTGAACGAGGTTGAAGACATGTTTAAGGCGGTTTCAAATCAAGTTGCAATCAATTTGATGATAATGAAGATTTTTGTCCAGATACTACATGTGGAGAAGGAATTTCAAGTTTCAACCATATTTTCAGCATACCTGCTGCTGCATCTTTAAAAATAGAAGCAAAATATATTTAAACCATTTTTAACCACAATATTTTAAATCTTATTATTAACCATGGCAAGCAGCAGTGATGAAGATGATGTGAAGAAGAAGAAGATGAAGATTAAATTGCCAGAAAATTCAGGCCAAAAGGAGATTTGTTAGGGTTTGCCCTGAATTTCTTACTTTTCTGAATTATACCATAATTGTGTTTTACTCCAAAAAGGTTTTCTTGGTTGAAAAGGTTTCCTTGTAGGAATAGATCTCTTCCATAATTGGTTAATTATTTCTTGGAGGAGAAGTTTTGGACTTCTATAAATAGAAGATCCTTCTTCTCATACCATAACACAATAGCATCCACAATGTAGTACTTTAGGATTTGAGAGTTTTGTTTAGGGGGAGATTTTCTCTCTATAGTTTTAATATTTTCTTTTATATTAGTTTTCATAATATGTAGGTCGTTTGACCGAATATTATCAAGAATAGGCTTTTTTAGTATAGTTTTATGTGTCGTCTGATTTATCGCCTTAAAGGTTTGTAATTAATAGCTTCTGCATGATGTTCTCTCGATTTCGATCCCAACAAGTGGTACCAGAGCCGGACGATCCAATGGGTTCAACAATCCAACGATTCAATGAGCCAATGATCCAATAGGTGAACGAGGTTGAAGACATGTTTAAGGCGGTTTCAAATCAAGTTGCAATCAATTTGATGATAATGAAGATTTTTGTCCAGATACTACATGTGGAGAAGGAATTTCAAGTTTCAACCATATTTTCAGCATACCTGCTGCTGCATCTTTAAAAATTGAAGAAAAATATATTTAAACCATTTTTAACCACAATATTTTAAATCTTATTATTAACCATGGCAAGCAGCAGTGATGAAGATGATGTGAAGAAGAAGAAGATGAAGATTAAATTGCCAGAAAATTCAGGCCAAAAGGAGATTTGTTAGGGTTTGCCCTGAATTTCTTACTTTTCTGAATTATACCATAATTGTGTTTTACTCGAAAAAGGTTTTCTTGGTTGAAAAGGTTTCCTTGTAGGAATAGATCTCTTCCATAATTGGTTAATTATTTCTTGGAGGAGAAGTTTTGGACTTCTAAAAATAGAAGATCCTTCTTCTCATACCATAACACAATAGCATCCACAATGTAGTACTTTAGGATTTGAGAGTTTTGTTTAGGGGGAGATTTTCTCTCTATAGTTTTAATATTTTCTTTTATATTAGTTTTCATAATATGTAGGTCGTTTGACCGAATATTATCAAGAATAGGCTTTTTTAGTATAGTTTTATGTGTCGTCTGATTTATCGCCTTAAAGGTTTGTAATTAATAGCTTCTGCATGATGTTCTCTCGATTTCGATCCCAATAAGTGGTACCAGAGCCGGACGATCCAATGGGTTCAACAATCCAACGATTCAATGAGCCAATGATCCAATAGGTGAACGAGGTTGAAGACATGTTTAAGGCGGTTTCAAATCAAGTTGCAATCAATTTGATGATAATGAAGATTTTTGTCCAGATACTACATGTGGAGAAGGAATTTCAAGTTTCAACCATATTTTCAGCATACCTGCTGCTGCATCTTTAAAAATAGAAGCAAAATATATTTAAACCATTTTTATCCACAATATTTTAAATCTTATTATTAACTATGGCAAGCAGCAGTGATGAAGATGATGTGAAGAAGAAGAAGATGAAGATTAAATTGCCAGAAAATTCAGGCCAAAAGGAGATTTGTTAGGGTTTGCCCTGAATTTCTTACTTTTCTGAATTATACCATAATTGTGTTTTACTCCAAAAAGGTTTTCTTGGTTGAAAAGGTTTCCTTGTAGGAATAGATCTCTTCCATAATTGGTTAATTATTTCTTGGAGGAGAAGTTTTGGACTTCTAAAAATAGAAGATCCTTCTTCTCATACCATAACACAATAGCATCCACAATGTAGTACTTTAGGATTTGAGAGTTTTGTTTAAGGGGAGATTTTCTCTATAGTTTTAATATTTTCTTTTATATTAGTTTTCATAATATGTAGGTTGTTTGACCGAATATTATCAAGAATAGGCTTTTTTAGTATAGTTTTATGTGTCGTCTGATTTATCGCCTTAAAGATTTGTAATTAATAGCTTCCGCATGACGCCCTCTCGATTTCGATCCCAACAGTAATAGGCATCCAAATAAAACGAGCTGAAGTAAAACATCTCTTAAAATTCATAATAAGAATACGAAAAAACTCATTTCAACAAACTTTAAACCTTTACAACATAAATAAGGAAAATTTCAAAATATCTGAATGATAAACAATCCAACGATTCAATGAGCCAATGATCCAATAGGTGAACGAGGTTGAAGACATGTTTAAGGCGGTTTCAAATCAAGTTGCAATCAATTTGATGATAATGAAGATTTTTGTCCAGATACTACATATGGAGAAGGAATTTCAAGTTTCAACCATATTTTCAGCATACCTGCTGCTGCATCTTTAAAAATAGAAGCAAAATATATTTAAACCATTTTTAACCACAATATTTTAAATCTTATTATTAACCATGGCAAGCAGCAGTGATGAAGATGATGTGAAGAAGAAGAAGATGAAGATTAAATTGCCAGAAAATTCAGGCCAAACGGAGATTTGTTAGGGTTTGCCCTGAATTTCTTACTTTTCTGAATTATACCATAATTGTGTTTTACTCCAAAAAGGTTTTCTTGGTTGAAAAGGTTTCCTTGTAGGAATAGATCTCTTCCATAATTGGTTAATTATTTCTTGGAGGAGAAGTTTTGGACTTCTATAAATAGAAGATCCTTCTTCTCATACCATAACACAATAGCATCCACAATGTAGTACTTTAGGATTTGAGAGTTTTGTTTAGGGGGAGATTTTCTCTCTATAGTTTTAATATTTTCTTTTATATTAGTTTTCATAATATGTAGGTCGTTTGACCGAATATTATCAAGAATAGGCTTTTTTAGTATAGTTTTATGTGTCGTCTGATTTATCGCCTTAAAGGTTTGTAATTAATAGCTTCTGCATGATGTTCTCTCGATTTCGATCCCAATAAGTGGTACCAGAGCCGGACGATCCAGTGGGTTCAACAATCCAACGATTCAATGAGCCAATGATCCAATAGGTGAACGAGGTTGAAGACATGTTTAAGGCGGTTTCAAATCAAGTTGCAATCAATTTGATGATAATGAAGATTTTTGTCCAGATACTACATGTGGAAAAGGAATTTCAAGTTTCAACCATATTTTCAGCATACCTGCTGCTGCATCTTTAAAAATAGAAGCAAAATATATTTAAACCATTTTTAACCACAATATTTTAAATCTTATTATTAACCATGGCAAGCAGCAGTGATGAAGATGATGTGAAGAAGAAGAAGATGAAGATTAAATTGCCAGAAAATTCAGGCCAAAAGGAGATTTGTTAGGGTTTGCCCTGAATTTCTTACTTTTCTGAATTATACCATAATTGTGTTTTACTCCAAAAAGGTTTTCTTGGTTGAAAAGGTTTCCTTGTAGGAATAGATCTCTTCCATAATTGGTTAATTATTTCTTGGAGGAGAAGTTTTGGACTTCTAAAAATAGAAGATCCTTCTTCTCATACCATAACACAATAGCATCCACAATGTAGTACTTTAGGATTTGAGAGTTTTGTTTAAGGGGAGATTTTCTCTATAATTTTAATATTTTCTTTTATATTAGTTTTCATAATATGTAGGTCGTTTGACCGAATATTATCAAGAATAGGCTTTTTTAGTATAGTTTTATGTGTCGTCTGATTTATCGCCTTAAAGATTTGTAATTAATAGCTTCCGCATGACGCCCTCTCGATTTCGATCCCAATAGTAATAGGCATCCAAATAAAACGAGCTGAAGTAAAACATCTCTTAAAATTCATAATAAGAATACGAAAAAACTCATTTCAACAAACTTTAAACCTTTACAACATAAATAAGGAAAATTTCAAAATATCTGAATGATAAACATCTGAAAACTGACATCTACATAAGTCTACGAAGCCTCTAAGGACATGAGTCGGTATCTACGGGACAAGGCCCCGACATTACCTTATAACATAGAACTAAATCAAAAAAATAATATTATGCCTTTCGAGAGATGGAGCACTCATGAACCTAGTGTTGCATGGAATCGCGAACGAACATCTCGAAATCTGCATCATGAAATGATGCAGCGTCCAAGACTCAATACATAGAATATATTGGTATGTAAAATCATACCAGCAAAAATAGTAAAGCATGAAAACATCAATGTAAGAGGTTCAATCCAAGTAATAATCATCTAATATTATTCTAAAAGTGGAAGCCACTTAATTAAAAATTAAATTATGAAAATACTCTTTAAATATTGATCGACTAAATTACCTCTAATCCTAAAAACAATTCTTCACGTTCTTGGCTGTCGTATTTAATATTATATTAAATGCTAATAATACCTTTTACAACCTATTCAAAATCCTGAAAAATAATTCTACACGTTTCTTGTCTTATTTAACGCTATACTAAATGTTAATAGTATATTTTATAGCCTCTTCAAAACCCTAAAAATCAATTCTACACGTTGCCACCTTAATAAAACGTTTGAGTTTCCTCCACTTCTTCCTATAAGAATGAAACTACAATATACAACATCTTTGAGTTGTTTTGAAAAGTTATGATTATTCCACAACTTATTTTTTTTATGTTTTGACTTTTATTTCATAGCACAAAGAATGTTTGATAATTTATGTACCATTTAAAATTTATCACTTGCAATACAAAATTTACAATATGTATTTTGGGATAAACGTGCAAAGCACGTTTTCCGAGACTAGTATATTATTAAAAGTAGGAAGCTCCACAGTAAAAAGTTAGATTATCTTTTTACCCCTATACAAAATTAAAATATTATAAATATCTATTTTATCAAATATTAAATAGTAATTATATCATATTATACTAAATAATAAAAATGGAAAGGTGTTAAGTCAAAAGTTGAAAGATTAATTTGAAAAACTAATTATGGTGAATGTATTCAAAAGCCTTACATCTTCCACAATTAACTATTCAAATTCACATTTAAAAAGCACTTATTCCTATTTATTGCTCTACTGTTTTCTATTGTAATTAAAATATTGATTCATGAACTGCTTTTATTTCTATTCCTATCCATATTTGACATTAGAGGATGAACAGATTTTATTTTCATTCCTATGTTCTGCATGTTGTTGTCTATTTGCTCTCTGAATATTTTCTGCATATTTTATGGACATCACGTGATGCTTTTTCTTGCTTCTAAATGTTAGCGGTAATATTAGTCATGTTCTATAGTGAAATTCATTTCTTAAAATTGTATAGTTCTTCCATTTTATTCAATATTCAATTTAGCCCACATATAAATTTATTTAATCTAATCATTTGGTTTAGAGGGGCATTTGGCAATTGAAATTCAGGACATTAACTTTTAAATTTCTTTTTTTTATTGCCGAGGAATATACGAGTTTCCATGGTTATAATACGAAGATTATGATTTTTTTTAGCTCTTTACATCCTTTTTTGATTTTATGTCTTTTTTACGAGAGATCTTCTTTTTAACACATATGAAAATTGAAATGATTATTTTCTTCTATTCAAATTGTAACTGGGAAAGTGATCTCATTTGCTCGATTTATATTTTGGTATGAAATTGTAAGTGAATTTTTATTTTTAAAATATTCATCTTTTGAGTGCTCAATTTTTTTTGTAACTAGTAAACTTATTCGCGCTTCGCGCGGTAATTAAAAGAATTTAAATATGACTAAATAATTATTATTTTTATCTTTTAATTAAAAAAATGATCAAACTTTACTCATCGATCATCTTTATCTTTTCTCATGAAATTAAAAGTCATTGTTTCAATATCAATCCAGAAAATATAAAATGTCATGATAAGCGATAATTTAGGATGCTTCATACTTCACGCAGTCTAAAAATCAGAAGTAATTTTTTTAGTAAGTTATATATGTGAATTTACGAGAATGGAGGTGGAAGGTTTGTAACAGATGTGAAGTTATAATGGAATGCTTATCTTTAAAGGTGTCGTTTGGGTATTTTAATATGAGGCATATTAATTATTAAGAAATAGAAAAAAAAATATAAAATCAATGCATAGTATTTTGAGCTTATGTTGACATTCACTCCTACAAGTCGATCATTAATTCAATAGTCTTCCTCTTATTCTTCGAGTCACACTAAAGTATGAATATAATAAGCATGAAAAACGTAACAATTCAGAAGGTTAATGCGATCATTTTTAACAAAGTCTTACTATATTTATTTATAGGATTACAATACGAAATACCAAATAGTGTCATAAATATGATTATTAATTATTTTAGGGGTTATGATGATAAAAAGTAATGAAAATAAAGATCATTGAATTTTACATTAAAGAACATATAAATAAATATTTTTTTAGTTTGTTAACATTGCAGATTTAATGTATAATTAAGAGACTTAAATGAGTTTTTTTTTTTTAATATAGCACATAAATGAAGAAAAAAATAGAGAAAAGGACAAAACGGATTAAAAATATAATTATATTTTTTAGCCAAAGAAAAGTATTTTTTTAATATAGCACATAAATGAGAAAAAAATAGAGAAAAGGCCAAAAAGAATTTAAAATATAATTATACTTTTTGGCCGAAGAAAAGTGTCACATTACTTTTTTATTTATAAATTATTGATGTTATATATATATAGATAGATAGATAGATAGATATCTTTCTTTTACAAATATTCTCTTCTATTCAAATAATAAAAAAAAAATTAAATGCAGAAAAAAATAAAATAAAAAAATAAATAGTAACTTGACTGAATTTGGTGAGTTACATTTCGATTATTTGTATTTCTTTTCTTATTATTTTTTCTTTTTCAATTTTCCTTTATTGCTCTTTATTTCCTTTCCCTTCTTTTATTGGTGGAATCACAAAAAAAAATTATCACCAAAAATAAAAGAAGATAATACTTCCTAGAATTCTTCTAGTAAATATGGCAGTTTAGTATGAAATGATGCATTTAGTATGAAATTTAAAAGGTATCATAAATTAAAAAAAATGATTTTTAATAAAGAAAAACAGTTGTGATAGACCTTTCATAATTTAGCATTTATTCATAATGAAATATACCTTTTAAATAATAATTATTACATTGATTTTATATATATATTAATCAAGAAAAAGGTAAGACAATAAAAAAAAATTATAATGAGGAATGACATAAATAGACTATAATTAATTTGATGCAATATTTTAAATTTTAATATTTGACATTCAAATAATCAAAATATAAATTGTTGTAACTATAAAAATACCTTCAAATTTAATTAAAACATATAATTTAAGATAAAAATTTATAATTATGTAAAATTTATTTTCTTTCCTTTCTTATTTTTCCTCTCTTTTCTCATTCTTTTTTCTTTTTTACCAATTTCATTCCTTCTATTCTCCTCAAAATCAATCTTTACCTCCTTAATAACCTCTTGGCATTTATGGAGATAATTATTATAGTAAATCATTTGAATAACTAAAACATAAAAAAATAAGGACTTTGGGAGAAGTTACGAACACAAAGTGGCAGAGTAATACTCAAGGGAAAAAAATATCAAACGTGAGCAATTAAAAATGCTAAAGGACCTATAGAATAAATTAATGACACTAATTAGTTTATAAGAACGTTTTAATTTTTTAATTATATAATATCAAGATTGGTGGTATTCATTTCATATATTAATCAACCGTCATCTCATTATTGTTACGTTGTGACTTGTAACTCTTAATCCTTCACAAGTTTTTAATTATGAGAGGTGACTTTTGTGATTTTTTTTAACTTAGCATGTAAATTTTTAAATGGGAGAAAAATAAAATAAAAAAAATAGAATTATTGGTCAAGAGAGATGCCACATCATTCTTTTTTTGCATTATATTATATATGAATTTAATGCTAGGGATATTTAATTCTATTTAAAGACACATATGGAAAAATAAAACAGAAAAATATTTTTAAGAAAAAATAAAAGAAGAAAGGAATTCGCTAGTAATGTCATCACTAATTTCGGCTACTAATTTTTTCTTATTCTCCTCTTAATTTGATATGAATTCCATAAATAGATTGATTCTTTCTTCAAATAATTCTTCTTGCCCTTTGAAGCACCTATCACTTTTCCTATAAATTTCTCAAGCCAAATGAATTTTTTTCTCAATATATATCTCCTTGTAAGTTGTAGGAGGAATTGTAGTATAACATCTTTCAAAAAGCCCTTTATCTTTAGGAGAAACGTTTGTTACATGAGTTTTTCCCTTATAACTATATCTTCAAAAAGACCTTCAGATACTCTCTCTCTCTCTCTCTCTCTCATATATTATATATTATTATTATTATTATTTTTAAAAGAATTCATATATCATCAAAATCATCATAAGAAGAAGAAGGAGGGTTGTTGGTTGCATATACTCAAATTTTTCTATTTTATAGGCAAAATATTAACCGTTTGAAAAATGAAAAGGTTTTGATTTTTTTCATCTTTCATTTACTACTATTGATTGTGTATAATTTTAATGGATGTTTAAAGGAATATGATTAATTGGGTAATGCATTTACATGCTTTCAATTTTTTTTTGTGATTAATTAGGTAATGCATTTAAATATTTTTAATTTTTTGAAAAATATAAATTAACTGATATTTAGGAATAAGAATGGACCCATCAAACTTATGTCTCTTTAGTTGTACTATAAGTGTATTTAATTTTTTGCATATTTTATCACAATAAAATAAAGAAAATTCCAAAAAATTAGAGAATATAATTAAGAAATATATAATTAAGTAATCTTGTTAATTATATTCTTCCGTTTTACTAATAATTAATTTCTTGGATTGAATAAATAAGAGAAAGAAAAAAAGAACAATAAAAAAGAAAAATGAGTGATTTAAAGAAATAATATTAATTTTATTAAGGGAAGGAAAGACATTAATAGCATTGATGATGAAAGGAATTAAATATGGCTATCTTTAATATTTTGTAAAATCTAAAAGTGAGTTTTTAGTGTTTTAAAATTAGAAAAAAACCACAAAAAAGATAAATAGCATTTCAGGCCTTAGAGAGCGCCACGTCAGTATTCTCAAAACTCTCCTTTATATATATATATATATAGATTGTTTATTGTCTTTTCAACCTTTTTTGTGCTTCCATAATTTCTTCTTCTTTTCTTTTATATTTAGAAATACATATTTTGGAAACTAATTCAAATTTATGTTCATGAAATATCTTGCAGGTAAAGGGAATGTCGCAAGGAATTCCTACAATTATCCTATAAAAGGTAAGTTTTATAGCAAGTTTTTGACAATTATTTACAGTTATGTTTTCTTCATTGTTGAAAAATAATTTTTTTCCTTTCGTCTTGTTTTTCTTTTTTCTTCATTTTAAAAAGCCTGAAAATTGCATACAATATTCAACTACTATATAGAGGTACAAAATCGGTGCCAAAATATTTTATAAAGGAATATATTACAAAAATATATAGGAGATTGTAAATTGTGTTGAATTTTTTTATATAATATAAGAAATTTTATTGAATTCTTTAAACGAGTTAAAAATATATAATTATCCTAATTTTAAAAGTAAATAGTATATCTATTTGGCAGTGACAAGATAAATATCAATTGAGTGCACTCACTACTCATCAATTTGATGTGTTTGCATTTTTACCGTTTAAATTTTGCCTAATGCTTTACTTATTCTACAATTATTTATATCATTTGGAATTATTTTGTATTGATTTTAACATCATAACAAATCTCATACTTATTCTATGAGTCGGAAGTCCTCAAATTAAAAGTTGAATTATGAAAATATTCTTATAAAATTATAATATTTATGACAAAAAGGAAATTTGGATGATCATTTTACCTTTTAGTTTATAAATATCACAAAAATGTAAATATACATTATCATAAATAATAAAGACAAAATTGAGCACATTCATTTTGTGTATAATTTTTGGACATTTACCTTAATATCTTTCATGTTAATTCATTAATTGTGCAAATTTTTCAAGTTGAGCTATTATCAATTACGAGTCACAATTAACCGTCAATCTCTTTTACTACCCAACATGAATATATATATATATATATATATGCGGAATACATTGTGTAATTTATGATAATTTTTGTATTCACATAATATCTGATATAGTGCATATAAATAGGATATTAAATTTTTGATTGATTAAATGAAGGTAATAATAATCCATAACTGTAGGCTACTATTTCAAATATTATCTTTCACATTTCAATATTTGTTTGCTTGTCCTTTGAGTTTCTACTGTTACCATAACATTTATGCATAGCTTTTAGTTTACACTTTATATAAGTAGACCAAACACTAAATCAAAATATTATAATATAGCTAATCAATTAAATAATAAAAATTCTATGATATTTTTGTTTTAAAAGTATAAAAAAAAGTAAAAATATCTCATAATAAATAGAGTTTATCCTATTACTCCTAACGTGTCATTATATTTTTTTTACCCTTCCGTAAGAGCTCTCACTCTTTTTGCTCCTTTGGTGACTCGAACTCACAACCTTCACATAGAAAGTGAGGGGTGCTTATCATCCGAACAACTCCCTCTTGTCCCTATAATCTCATAATAAATTGAGTATTTTCTACTATTCTTAACTTTTCATTATAAATAAATCTTTTCTACTATTTTATTTGGTTAAAATGTTCACAATTTCTTGAGTCTTTTTCTCCATCATCTTCAGTTTCTGGTACTTAATGAGGGTAATAACTGGTAGCTTATGCTTCCTTATTTTTAGGTTTCGGTTGCTATACTAATATTTTTTCACAAATGATGTCGTATTTTTCGTTTTGTGCTCTACAATAATTACATGCAATCATCTCCCCCCCCCCCCCCTTTTTTTTTTTACATTTTTAATATTCATTTGTTTGAGTCGAAGCAAGGTTCTATACTTCTGACTACATTTAGGTTGATCATGATGCAATTTATATATGTATCAGTTTAATTTTTATTTTTCATGCATAACAGTTAATTTTAGGAGATAATTACTTTTATTATATGCATATTTATATATGTTCGAGTATGTATTTATCTTTGAATTAAAATTTTATATATGTGACTAAAGTATTCTAGCCTCAAGTTATGAGTTGTTACTTTTTTTTGTATGTTATGATTTATATTTCATAGCACAGAGAAAGTCCAATAATATATGATACCATTTAAAATTTATCAGTTGCAATATAAAATTTGTATTAAATATTTTGGCATAAACGTGCAACGCACGTTCCCAGAACTAGTAATCTAAAAAAGAACGAGAGCATAAGCTGAAATAGTAGCTGACCAAGTAAAGTGAATTTAATCCTTTTAGTTATTTATGGGAGCAAGTGGTGAACCGACATAAACTACCATGTGAGCGCATAGAGTCTAATCTCGACCCGATCAACTAAGTCATCCTATACCTTGTCAGGCATAGGACATGACATGACATGATTTTCTAGCAAGGATCCATAATTAGCCTCTTTTCGAGACACATGAAAAAGACTTATCCGATTTATGAAATAATCTCTATTCTACGTCGACAAACATAGTTTTGAACATTTGTCATTTAGACTTATGCCTTCTCTGTCATCCAGTCTTAAGCTCACAAAGTTATACATTTATCTTATTGATTTTTGATTAAAGTGTTAATCTTATTAGGCTCATGTTCATGGTTTAGCCATGTTAGGTTTTTAGTTATGGATTGCCACTTTATCATTCCTTAACATCATAAAAACAAAATCATATGAGATGAAGGTCATAATACATTATATTATAGTTCATGATTGTAGCTTTTGCAACATTTAAGAGATTATGGGATGACTTTGGAGTATTCTTGATGTGAGTCTTAGCTAGTAGTAAGGAAACTCAAATTATAGTTTTAAACCAATGTTAAGAATAAGTCACAAAATTTATATTGCAAAATAGACTACAAAAATCATGAAAAAGTTCACCTTTAAACAATTTCATCAGTTAGAATTTCATGTGTGTGCAAATCATGAAATTTCTAGTAAAAGGCTTGAGAAGTTCATAGATCACATTAATTCGTTCATTAAATTCCATAATTATTAAGTTCATGAACAAAGTTCACTAAAATTTACATGAATTAGAGCAGATCATGAAATAGAAAGTTTATCCATAGACATCTCAAAGAACCTTTTTGAAGAATTCAATTTAATGATAAGATTATGAAAAATTCCTTCAACCTAGCTATCTGGGGAATAATTCAAATTAGGGAAGATTATAACTTAAAAGAATACGTGAAAGTAGTGATCTTACATACCGTGTAGAAGAAGAAGAAGCAAATCTTGGAAAGAGATTTAAGGAAAGATCTTGCTTGAATATCTGATGATTTTTTTTCTTTGAAGTTTTGGAGAAAGAGGGATGAGAGGAATTATATGTCAGATGGCGAAATCTGAGTGTATTTGTCTATAAATAAGGTTAAGGGTCGTGGTTTGGGGTTATGATTTAAAGGAAATATGAAAACACCCCTCCTAGCATGTTTTTCTTGTGTGCGATCGTGCATCTGGTCATGCAGCTTGCGCAATGCCCAGTAAAATGGACATAACTTTTTGCACAAATATCGAATTGACAAACAATCGGTGGCGATTGAAAGAAGACTTAAAAACCTTTAATTTGGTGGGTGGTGGATTACATAACTCTTCATATTCTAAGAGAAATCCTTGTTTAAAGTTGACCATAGTAAAGTTCATACGAAAATTTAGTCGGTAGAGAAGCTTCTAACTCAAATTTGTGCTTGAGGTTTCTTATGACCTTAATTCACATCTACTACTCTTTTCATGCTTAATAATTGACCTTTACACCTAGGTATAATAAAAGCTCATTGGGTTCGGGTCTAACTACATACATAGCACGGTTCAAATCTTAGCCTGAAAGTTTGAGGTGTTACAATATCTTCCCCTTGGGATCATTTGCCTTCGAATGATGGCCTTGACTAGAAGGAAAATGCAGGAGTTGAACTATTTACTATCGACTGCTGCAACTATACTTATTAATATGACCGAGTTATACTAACGACAAGTGTTTGACAACCAACTACTAAGAAATTCAAAAGCACGAGTTATACACACTAGAATGATTACACCAAGGACATGAAGGATGAGTTCGTAGAATCGAAAGGTTCATAGAAATGAAGAACTACATAGGAATATGGGTTTGACCATGAGTTCCATTCAATCTAAAGTTACATTACTAGAAACAACAGTGTGTTGGACATAGGAATAGAAGCATTCCTACCTTAAACGATATGACTGATAGCACTTAAGTTTAACAACACTTCTTAACTATGTTTTTTCCTCTAAATACCACACTTATAATCTTGAATGGAGTAATCACACCATAATTTTCACCAGAAGGAACATCTACTCTCTCTCATCTGATCTAAATGATCTCTACAATTTTCCACCGCAAGAAAATAGGTAGAATCATATGTATTTATAATGGTACGAAATATATTTTGATTAGAACCTGGAAAACCTACATCCTTATATAATTGTGAGTACAAATTCTATTTTAAATATTAGTTAAATAAATGAAAAAAGGACAAATATATCCCTTAACTTTGTGATTTAGAGCATATATATTCTCCGTTAAAAAAGTAGGATAAATATACCCCTCCCATTTATGAAATGATGCAAATATACCTTTTTGGATAACAAACTTGTATTTTCAAATTAAAAAAATATTTATCTTATCTTTTTAAAATTAAAAAAAGCCACCTGAATTTGTATTTAACAAGTCCATTTATCTTTTAACTGACCCGATCCGTCTGACTCAAACAAATATAAAAACCCATAAATTTTCTATTCAGGGAACATCGATAAGAAACACTTCTATTCTACCCATTAGACACAAACCAAATTTGAACCAAATATTGTCGAGAATCTCAACAGATGCATTGAACTTAAAAGGACCTTGTACAGATATTATACTTTTTTGGAGCAATAAATTATTTTGTTAAATCATGACCAGTAATGAGCTAATGAAGTTCTGGACTCACATGAAGAGAAAAGGCTCACAATTAGTATATTAATGAGATCCTCTTAGTGATTAAATGAGTAGAAATAAGGGAATTTGACTTTTTGTTTGGGTCGAGTCAGTTAAAAAATAAACGAACCTGTTAAATACAAATTCAAGTAATTTTTTTTTTACTTTTAAAAAGACAAAATATATACTTCATTTTTTAATTTGGAAAACACAGGTCTATTAGCCATAAGGGTATATTTGCACAATTTCATAAACGACAGGGGTATATTTGCCTAATTACTTTTTTAATAGGGAACATATATACTCTAAATCACAAAGTTAATGGATATATTTACCTTTTTTCCTAAATAAACTAACAAATATCAATTCTAAACGATTTTGATTTTCTCATCACCTTTGAATTAGTCGTCCAACAAACAAAAATGCAATTCGTAATTGTTGGTGTATATGCACGTTAAAAAGGATAAAAAAAGAAAGTTTAAGCAATCCATATACTCTCTCCCGACTGCTTTATTTGTCATGTTTTATTTTGCATAATCCTTAAGAAAAATATTAACTAACGGGTAATTTAACTAAATTATTCTTATTTATTATTTTTCCCAATTTAATACTTCTCACTTTTGCACCACATTAATATATCTCCATATTTACGGTTAAGTGTAAAGGTGGAAATAAATAATTAATTATACTTTGATTTTAAAAACATAACTATGACTCACTTTCTTTTTTAGTCAGTCCCAAAAAGAATGACACATTTCTATATTTAGTAACAATTTAACTTTAAAATACCTATTTTACCTTTAATAAAATTATTTACAGCCACATAAATATCTATGACTTATTTTAGACCACAAATTTCAAAAGTCTTTCTTTCTTAAACTCCGTATCAAATCAAACTAACTCATATAAATTGAGACGCAAGAAGTATTTTTTATCATCTAATTATAATAAGAACGAAAAGTAAAGTGAAGGGAGTATGTATTTAGAAAAGATGACATGTTCACTTGAGTGTCATTAATGTTTTGACGACGACAAACAATCAACCAAAAAGAAAAAAAGTTTTTTTCTCCAACGGTGTTTGGTGGATAGGAGATTATTGGTTGGGAAGGTTTTTGCAACACATCTAGTAGGACAGGAAGATTATTTTCTTTTTGTTTTTTTACTCGTTATTCGGTATTTGTATTAAAATTCAATTAAATTTGAATTCGGGTTTTGCAGGGCCATTTTTGGAAACGGCTTTTTAACAAGATTTTTCTTATTTTTTGGACTTGAACTCAAAATTTCTGATTAAAAATGAAGGAATTTCAACCACTATGGACAGAAAGACTTATTAGTGATGATGCCTAGCGGTGGATGTATCATTTATGGCAGAAATCAATATGTTATGACTTTTGTTCATATATTGTATTTACTTTTAAAAATTTATTGAATTATATATAAATCAATTTAAAACTTTAAGAACATAAAATTCAAAATATATAAACTTTAAATCGTAAATTTATTTCTGGATCAATATGAGGAAATAATAATTGTACTAAATATCAAGTGAAAGTCCTTTTCTAATTGGTAATTTTTTCTAAGCAAAAGAAGAGTCACATTACAATACTTTTATTTTTCTTTTCTCACCCGGTGTCCGATGTCCGCATTGAAGCCTCCACTAATTCAGATTGCGCACCCATGTCCACTCTGGGGGCGCTCGCAACAGGATTTTCTCCATACCCAAAGCTCGAACCTGAGACTTCTGGTTAAGCGTGGAGCAGTCCCACCACTGCACCACAAGCCATGTTAGTTGTTATTGACTTGACTTACTACCATCATCACCAGAGTGGAATCGAACTTGCACGTCTTAATTGGTTTGAAAATAGTCACATATTCTTTCTACACAGCCAACTAAAGAAAAGTTTATTGGCCATATAGCAGAAAATGGAGAATAATACATGCCCACAAAGTTTGACTACTACTTCTTCCACTATACTTTTGTCACTTATCACTACCAAGAAATTTATGTTTAGGACCACAGTGAAGAAAACATATGAATGGTCTTAAAGGGTGTTCACAATTAGTTTCTAATGAATTCTTGAAAAAAAAAATTAGCCATGTTTTTCAAGATTGTGGCCTTGATTGTGTCTGCTCTTTTTGTTCTTGCAAATTCTGAAGACCTTGGATTCATTTACAATGGCTTCAATAGAGCAAATTTGAGTCTTGATGGCATAGCACAGTTGACATCAAATGGCTTATTACAGCTAACAAATACTTCTAGGTTGGAAAAGGGGCATGCTTTTTATCCCACACCAATTGATTTCAAGAACTTACCAAATGGTTCAAATTTCTCTTTTTCTACCACTTTTGTCTTTGCTATAGTGCCTTCAGTTTTGCCTGGTCATGGCATGGCTTTTGTAATTGCACCTGTTGGAGGGCTAGCAGAAGCACTTCCAAGCCCATTTTTAGGCCTTTTCAATGCTAACACTACTGGCAAAGTCACTAACCATGTTTTCGCGGTGGAGTTTGATACACTTCAGAACAGAGAATTCGATGATATTGATGGTAACCACGTTGGAATCGATATCAATGGATTAAAATCCGTTGAATCGAAGACAGCAGGTTATTATGCAAGCAATAATAGTGTCAAATTCAGTAACATGACACTTGCTAGTGGCCAGCCTATTCAGGGTTGGGTGGACTATGATGGTGTGGCTAAGCAAATCAATGTCACTCTGGCTCCAATGAATGTGGCAAAACCAAATGCGCCTCTTTTATCTGTATTCTATGATCTTTCACCAATCTTGAACGAAACCATGTATATCGGCTTCTCTGGATCTACTGGCTCAGTTGTTTCAACACAATATGTTCTTGGATGGAGCTTCAGGATGAATGGAATAGCTCAAGGGCTTGATCTTGCTAGGCTTCCTAAGCTTCCTCGAGTTGGACCCAAGAAACAATCTAAACTTTTGTTGATTGCTCTGCCGATGATATCGGCAGTTGTTGTAGTAATAGCCTTCTCTGTGTTAATTTACTATGTAGGAAGGAAGAGGAAGTTTGCGGAATTGCTTGAAGATTGGGAGCTTGAATATGGCCCTCATAGGTTCAAGTACAAAGATCTTTATATTGCAACAAAGGGATTTGCCAACAAAGAGTTATTAGGTTTTGGGGGTTTTGGCAGAGTCTACAGAGGAGTATTACCAACTTCTTCAATTGAGGTAGCAGTCAAGAAGGTCTCTCATGAATCAAAACAAGGATTGAGGGAATTTGTAGCAGAAATTGTTAGTATTGGTCGGCTACGCCACAGGAATTTAGTGCCACTTTTGGGCTATTGCAGGCGCAAAGGAGAGTTGTTTTTGGTTTACGAATACATGCCTAATGGAAGTCTCGATAAGTTCTTATATGACAAACCGAGATGTGACCTCAATTGGAACCAAAGATTTCGAGTCATCAAAGGCGTAGCATCAGCACTAGTCTATCTACATGAAGAATGGGAACAAGTAGTAGTTCACAGAGATGTGAAGGCTAGTAATGTGTTGTTAGACAGTGAATTGAACGCAAAGTTGGGAGATTTTGGACTAGCAAGATTGTATGATCACGGGACGGATCCACTCACTACACATGTAGTTGGAACTGTAGGTTACCTTGCCCCTGAGCAAACAAGAACTGGTAAAGCCACAACCATCAGTGATGTATATGCCTTTGGTGCATTTTTGCTTGAAGTGGCTTGTGGGAGAAGGCCAATAGATCCACGAGTATCAGACGAGGACATCGTGTTGGTTGATTACGTATTTTCATGTTGGAGTAGAGGTGATATTCTTCTAGCCATTGATCAAAATATGGGCAATGAATATGTTAAAGAAGAAGTTGAATTGGTACTAAAACTTGGACTAGTTTGCTCTCAGACAGATCCAACAACTAGGCCAAGTATGAGGCAAGTTTTAATTTACTTGGAAGATATTGTGCCTCCACCATTGCCAGAAGTTTCATTGTTACAAAGTTCTGCCCATGGTTTCACATTTCCAGGATTTGATCATCACCTGTCTTCATCATTTTCTGCAGATAAAGAACTTTCATATCCCTCCACTGATTCGGACTCTTCCGTTTACCGGTCCATGATTAGCAGTCTTTCTGTATTGCCTTGAAGAATTATGATCCCAATCCCAACTATACTTCAATTCCAAGCAAGTTCGTGTTAGCTATGTGAATTCTTACTGTCTATATCATTTCAATTAAGCCCGTTATATTTGTTACGATACAAATAATTGAACTAATGTACACTCAGCTGATCCTATTTCTTTGATCTATAATGTAGTCGAAATGTTTTGCTACTCTCTTCGTTTCAATTTATGTTGCTTGATTCTGAATACGAAGGTCAAACTAACTAATGTTTGGTGTGTGAATTCAGACATAGATTCTTCATATTTTATTTCGAAATAAAATTTACATATTTAGAAACAACATAAAAAATAATGTTGCAGTATATTGTTACAATACAAATAATGGACTAATGTACATTCAGAATCCAATTTCTTTGATCTATAATGTTGCTATCTCTCTTCTTTTTTTTTTATTTGATGTCAATTATAAGAGAGTAAGATGGGATATTTTTTGTTCTTTTTGTTCTTTGTTGTGAAAAGGAGCCTTGGAGTAATTGGTAAAGTTGTTGTCATGTGATCAGAAGGTCATGAGTTCAAGTCTACAACACATAGCGAGAGTTTTGGTGCACCGGGCTGCTTTTTTTTTTAATTCCTTGTTGAATATGTTCAAAGAGTCCAAAGTCATGGATGGAGAGTGAGTTATTCAAACTTCCTCATTAAGCCCAACAATGACTTTTGGGATATCATTTTCTCCAATGGCATCATATGATGTTATTATAATAATATTATGTGATTGCTAGCTATGCTTAAAACAAAATATTTTAGGTCATTTTCCTATTTAATTTCTCTTTTCACACTAAATTTAAAGAAAAAAAGACAATGACACAAGGCTGGGAAGAAACAAAAAGATATTCAAACACAGACGCAAATCCAAAATTTATTGGCATCCGAAAAGGACCAAAACTGCCCTCAATTTATTGGATTTGGTGCTAAAGTACCCTTTCTCCACCTATTGAGCCAAAAATACCCCCGGCATTTTTTTCTTTTTGGGTCCAAGAATGCTTAAAAAACTAGCTGGACGATTTAAAATTAAATTAAAAAATAGCCAAAATTGCCCTCGATCTATTGAATTTGGTTAAAATTACCCTCTGTTAACCCATATCAAATTAAATTACTCTCGACTCGCTAAAATAAGCACTTTAAGCTACAATCTTACATGACATAATAGAAGAGTAGCTCGTAAATTGTCTTTCTTCCTTTCTTCTTCATGAGTTATTTTAAGGGCAATTATTTTGGGAACCTCCAAACTTTCAGCCATGAGTGCACGTGTTTGGAAGTAACTGTGGAACCTTGGGGAGCACCGGATACAACGATTTTGCATCCCCGTCGGGCCAAAATTGCGTTCAAAGCAGTGGCTTGCCACGATACAGGGTTTTTGATAATTTCCTTACTGTATTAATTCTTGTTAAGTATCAATATTATAGTACCTTTTTCCAACAGCACAAGCTATCAATTAAGTGGACCACAACTATAAGTAAGAGAACTTAAATGCAGAAGATGGACTTCCTGTACTGTACACAATGTTTGCTAGAAGCGCGTAATTCTGTTAACCAATTTTGTTTACATTATTTAAGGTACTACTAATAAAGATCTTCTGTACAGTACATTATATACTGCTCCCTCCGTTTAAATTTAAGTGTCTTAGTTTGACTACCCTAGCGCGTTATTTGGTCGTGTCCTCTTTGCCAACTACTCTTCATTGTAGTTAGCTATATAACTTTGTCAATTGGCAATTAAAGTTTCAGGTATGCTAATATGCCAGGCCTTGTAGCAATGGAACAGATGAATGAACCTCAAGCACAACATGTTCCTTTAAAAATCCTTAAAAAAGTACTACAAAGCTGGTTGAGGAAGTATACTAGTACTGCAAGCCTACGTGATCTTATCAAATAGATTGGGCAATGCAAAGAACACAGAGCTCCTTTCGTTTGATTGAGGCCTTTCTTGCTCGGTCATAGACGGCCACCACTACTATCTCTACTGGAATGAGTTTAAACAATTAAACATACAACAGAACATCAACTACATATACAACCAACGGGCATCAATGCTGAGAGAAATTACTCAATCTAATGGCCCCTTAATCCTTTGTTGGTGAGTCCCAAAGTTTAGTTCAAGAATCCTTAATGCAAAGGCTAATATGCTTGCATGTTTTTCTTATAATGAGTCGAATTAATTGCAGCAGAATGGGTTAACGAGTTTGCAAAATGAGCCTAAATCAAACCAAGATTATCAGAACTTTGGCAAAGCACAGTTAGATGTGTATGGTAATGCAACCTTTGGACTTGCAGGTATAAATATCAAATTTCGCGAACCAGCTTTGTTATTTCACCAATTTTCGGCTTCCTATGCTACCTGAAAGGGAGAATTGGACTGATTGCCTAACGGATTGCCCAAAACATATATATTCGACTAACTTTCTTACAGTATCTTTGCACTTCATTTAGTTGTTTGAGTGATAATTATCATGAAAAACCAAACAAGAGATCAGAATCATTAACGTAAAATGTTACAAGTACTGAATTAATGTTTCTCTTTTCCATTTCACAAAAAAAACTGTATCAGTAAGTTCCATAACAAGAAACTAATGTATTACAAGCCTAGTATCATCAACAAAATTTCAAAGAATGAAGGATACTCTAATAAAAATCAATGAAGGGAAAAAAAAAAGGTGAGAGAAGATGTTGTTAATTGTGTATAACATGAAAGATCAACATTTAGGAAGATCAGCTGGTGGAGGAGGTAACTTCTGCTTGGGACCTTTTCCATCATTTACCATCCAAACCATTTTCAAGCCCCAACTTGTGTGTACTTCAAGATGACAATGCATGAACCATACTCCTGAAAATTCATAGACACATTCAAAAATATCATGTCAAAACATAGATCAAATACGAACTTAATTAAACGAGTTTATGTTCTGTGCACTGACAATATAACTTTTTTCTTTACACTATCAGGTTAATTGACCTACAACAACATGCAACTCCATATCAAGCCTCATATGGTACTAATCAGTGGCGGAGCCAGGATTTTCACCAAGAGGTTTCAAAACATGAAGAAGTCATTGGGGATTCAACATCTACTATATATACATAAAAAAAATTGTACCATGTATAAACAGTGTAATATTCCACTGAAGGGGGACTGGCTCCGCCCTTGATACTAACAGCATAACAATTCTTGATACTATTACTGTATATAACTTAAAATGTAATGTAATACCTGGATTGTCTGCAAGGAAGCGAATGGCGACCCAACCACCAGATGGAACACCAACAGTGTTCCTTTCAGCAGGATCAACAAGGTTGAAATTAGCAGGGTCCTTGCTAGAATTATAGTTTCCAAAGCCTTGTCCAACCACGAAGAAATTGAAACCATGGAGGTGAAGTGGATGACTTTCAGCACCGATAATACTCGTGTCTTGCATAATTAATTCCACACTAGTATTAAAAGGCAACATCACAACTTTTGTGCCTGTGGTAACAAATATGTTGCTTGGTGGAGTGCCTGTGTAATTGAATTTAAACGGCGGATTGGTTGGAAAATCTGTGGTGTAAACTCCTTTGGATTTGTTGAAATAGTGAGATTGAAGTAGTGCTATGTTTGGCTGAACAAAAGATACATTGTTAACAGAAGCTGCTAATTTAGTGTTATTTGGTCCTTGACATGTTTGGTTCTTAGGACATGGATTCAGTCCTAATCCAACAGTGAAGAAAAAATGTTTATCAACCTTTTTAGGAACGTTGGCTGGAAATTTCGCGTTGGCTAAGCTTCTGATTTTCTTGACAAAACTTGTAGCAAAAGTTGTGTCATTGAATATAGGGAGTTTTGGTTTCAACAGAGGAAATTTGCTGCTCTTCTTGGTGTTGTTAGAGGGTAGATGATATTCTACTATTCCAGTGGTGGTGGAATTGTCAAAGGAAGCAGGGCCAGTGGCGTAAGGCCGAGCCGACATGAGGAAGGTGGCATTAGGATGAAAATGCTTGGTTTTCAAGAGGACATTTGTGGTTTGTCCTGGTGTTATTAGAATTGTGTTTGTTTTGAATGGTTTCACATAAACAGCATCAACTTCAACAACAGTAAGGTTGTGATTTGCTATGCTGAAGAAAAGTTCATCATTTAGTGCAGCATTGACTACTCTTAGTAGATATGTTTTCCCTGGTTTCACCTTCAATTTGAATGTATCTGCAACACATATGAAAGTAAGTTGCTATTTTTACATGAAAATATGTGACGAAGTCCTAATTATGCATTGACGGTGTTAAAGATATTTATACAATCAGATCATTTATAAGGTAGTTAGTACAAGCAAGTCTCTATGATATGCCCCCTCCCTTCAATAATGTCGAAGGATCACAAACGATATATAGCACAAGAACTCATCCCTCGATATAAAGAAGTTTAGAAGGCAAGAATGATAAGCATTCGGGCCTCTAATGCAAAAAAAAACTAGGAAGTAGACAGAAACTTGGTTGATACAAACCTATGAATAGGAAAACATTAATCGGTAACTTGATAAAAATGATAAGCAACCTACTGTAACAAGTTGAAATTACACTATCCGCATATAAAACTTAAATCTTTTTTTTGAAATATTTACCTTTAGCAGAGCAATTGTAGAGAAGTCCAGGAAGACCATTGATGGTATAAGCATCAGAAATATTTGGACCTCCTCCTGTTTGAAGGGCTTGATTAATTATCTTCTCTGTATCTGCCTTCCACCATTCACCTAAAATCCAAATACATTAAGTATAATGGTTGATTAAAAAGTTAATGTTTGACAATAAACTAATGCAACGAGGAGTTGATTTCTCATATGGTCACTCAACTAATAGATATTATCACAGAAAGTCACTTTCTTTGTTGGAATCAAGAAAAAAAAGTGAACTTATGAGATGATAACTATTAACTAGTGATCATCTGAGAAATCAACCGTGCAAATGAGTGACATAACTACTTAGAACTTAAGTTGAATATATATACCAAAAAGAATTGGGACTTCCTTGAAGGGTTGTGGAAAAGGGTAAGCAACACCTTTCTTTGGAAGAATAACAATGGGTCCATAGAGTGTTACTCTTAGCCATGAAATGTGAGCATGCCAAAATAAAGTTCCTCTTTGACCAGTAATAGTGAAATTGTACACATAATTTTGCCCTGTCTGAATTGGGCATTGTGTAACATAAGCAGGTCCATCAGCCCATCCACTTCTTAGTTGTTTCACTCCATGCCTAGAGACATGCAAAACACAAATATTTAGACTATATATACACATTGCACTCATAAGGCAAACTATGCTATTCGATAACGAGTTTAACTTTTATAAACTGACAGTGCAAAAGACTTCTACTCGTCGATAACATAAAAGACTTTTTATACTTTTAAGAGTTAATGATCAAAAACACATCTGAACTATCGTTTTTTCTCGAGTTTCACACCCCAAAACATGTTGTTTGCTACCTACGACAAGTTAAAATACACTAATAGTGCAAATCATATACTATATTATTTGATACCTATGACAAGTTAAAATACACTAATAGTGTAAAAATTCTTTGCATTATTAGTGTATACAATAATTTGATAATTGCTTTTTTAAACTCATTTTGTAGAAATGTAAATAGTAATAAGAAAATAATTAGCTTCCAAATTGTAAAAGTTGTTACATACCAATGAATGGTGACATTGTACTTAACATTGTTAACAACCTTAATAACAAGTCTATCTCCTTCTCTTGCAATAATTCTAGGCCCTGGAAACTGGCCATTCACTGTCACAATGCTCTTTGTTTGACACAATCTTGTCACATTTTGCATTTGAACCTACAATCATATTTGAAAAAAAAAATGAAAATAAAAAAAACCATAGTCATGAAAAAATGTTAATGCACTATGAAATATATATGACATGTACATTAAACTTGTAGTGCCTTGTAATCCCTGCATGCTTTGCAAGTGCTAGTGTGTCGACTAAAACCAAGAAAAATACAGCCAACAAAAAGAGATTACAAGTCTTTAGAAAAGAAAACTCCATGTGTCAAATTGTTGTTGTTTTTTTTTGCTTTGTTGAGAGATATTGCTGGAAGAGTAATTGCTTTGGATGGTAATTAATGAAAATGGAAGATTTATATGTATATATATTGTAAGTGTTTGGTCAATTAGGTGGTTAAATAGGGGATAATGGACACCATATTGACCTGCTTAGGGTGTTGGACCAACCATACTTTTGAGTGATGTTCAAGTCTGATAATAATTGTCTTATTATTTTATTCATAGTCCACATAATGGTTTTTCAATGAAATCTATATTTTTGCTTCCTTTTTACCATAGTCAACTTTTTATAAATATATTTTAAATTTCCTTTGATAGAATTCCTGACTCCGTCACAGGCCTCGGGTGGGGAGGGAAGAAAGACAATTCATTAGATAAGATTTTTTCTTTTTCAAACATTGTTGCATTGATAAATCGATCAAACGGGTAAATATAAGTTTAGTTAAAATAAAGTAAAAGAAAGGTTTTATTTATGCAAAAATAATGATGATTAATACTATAGTTATGGATAAAAAAATAGTAATTTATCAATATCAACGTCATATATATTATATATATTACAACTGCAATGTGTAACTAATTGAGTGTAAGTGGAAATTGGAATACTCATATCAACGTAAAATGAAGAAAAATAAATTGGTTAATGAACCATAAAATTGGCAAAATGTAAGTTGCTCAGTTGCACTCATTCTCCAACCGTTAATCAACATTCAACACATGGGACTTTGACATCATCTTCTGTTAGTTGCTGTCGGTTGTTCATTTTTTTTTACAATTGTTGTCTACCTAATAACAACATTGATGTTAATTGATATGTTATTAGTTATTACTTTGTTTTTTAGAATTAACTCATTCGGTGGCGGATTTAGAATTTCATTTAGGGGTTCAAAAAATAAAAATATAGTGTCCGAGATTTGAAATTGGAACCTTAAGTGAATTTTGAACTTCCAAAATCACTGAGTCAACATCTTATTTTGTGTTCAGGAAGTTAATATATACTGAAAGTGCAAGGGGGGGGGGGGGAATTGCTATTTTTTATTTTCTGAGTCGACTGTCCGAAGGGGTCAGTCGACCGCTACGCACAGATAAACAGTTAAGTAAAAGTACAGAATTGTAAATGCTGTAAAAGTAATTGACACTCGATATTTTTATACTGGTTGGGATTCAGAATGGATCTTACTCCAGTCCCCTTGGGTTGCAAGGGTGTTCTCTACTAGTTCTTTGGTGATTTTGTTTTGGGTACAAGCTTTGAGAGTATAGCTCCTATGTCTACACTCAATTTTTTTTTCTTTTATTTTTCTCGTTTGATACAATGCCTCACCAACTATATTTTTTTCTCTCCTCTCTTTTTCACTACACAGTAAAACACAAGGTAGTACAATGCTTAATTAAAGTAGAGCAAAGAACTTGAGATGGTAGAGACTATTTGTATGTTTTTCTTCTTCAGTCTTCAGAGGCTTTTATAGATGATGAACTAGCCGTTGGTGAAGAGCTTTGGTGAAGAAGGCAACCCAAGAGATTTGATCCTTGGAATAAGGACATGAAATATCCTTCTTTTCAAGAATAAGGTTGAGTCAATCTTTGACTCCTTGAATCCGCAGATTTGGCTTAGCTTGGTACTTCCTTGATTGAAGCTTGAGATATTTCTTTTCCATAATAGATCTTTGCTTGGTACTTCCTTGATTGAAGTTTGAGATATATCTTTTCCATAATAGATCCTTATTCAATGCTTGATACTTGAGTCCATAAATAGATTTGACCTTGCTATTTTTTTTCTTCCGTCTTGTGATTTCAAGGAACTTTATTTTTCCTTTAAAATCGATTTCTTTCCTTATTTTTCATAGTATTTTGATCCTTGAGAATCTTCATAATTGCTTCCTTATTTTCCCTTCCTTCTTGAGTATAAATCTTTCTTTATTGCTTGTTGCTTGGTACTTGATTCTTCTTCCTTTTTGAGTAATGCTCCTTAATATTTTTCTTTCCTACTTGGTACTCGATTTTCCTTCATCTTGGACAATGCTTTCCTTTCTTACTTGGTACTTGCTCTTTCTATGGTAAGTAGAATATCTTGGATCAACATCTTTGGGCAAGTTCCTACAAGGTAAAATTGTCACTCATTAAAATTATTAAAATCAGAACACTATCAATCTCCCCCTTTTTGATGATGATAATTTTTAGGATTGTAAATGTAGTCAACTTCCCTTTTAAGAAGAAGTCTACATCTTCTCCCCGTATATCGTTGACTTGCTGCTAGTTAAAAGCTAGTTAAAAGCTAGTTAACTGCTCCCCCTGCTTCTATTATTCTCCCCCTTTTTGATGATGACGATTTTTAGGATTGTAAATGTAGTTAACTTTTCTTTTAAGAAGAAGTCTACATCTCCACCTGTATTGTTGATTTGTTGCTAGCTAAAAGCTAGTTAACTGCTCCTCCTGCTTTTATTATTCTCCCCCTTTGACATCAATCAAAAAGAAAACCAAATATAGAGAGTAGAGAAACTACAATATAGATGAAAGATCTAAAAAGGTTTTGAATAATGCCAAGAGATTCTCTAAGAGTGCAAAATCTTTCTTCAAGCAAAGGTTTAGTAAAAATATCAGCTAATTGAAAATCAGTGCTCACAAAAGACAGTATCACCATCTAAAATATGATCTCTAATAAAATGATGCTTGATATCAATGTGCTTAGCTCTAGAACGATGCACAGATTTTTTTGTTAAACAAATAGCTCTGGAATTATCACACATAATAGGCACAAGTTTAAAAGATAATTCATAATCACTTAATTGGTGAATCATCCAAAGAATTTGAGCACAACAAACACCAATAGAGATATAACCAGCTTCAGTGGTAGAAATAGAAACACAATTTTGTTTCTTGTTGTTCCAGGAAATAAGAGCCTTTCCCAGAAGTTGACAAGTTTCACTTGTGTTTTTTCTATCATTTTTGTCACCTGCAAAATATGCATCTGAAAAACCTTTAAGCATAAAGTTACTTTTGCTAGAGTACCATAAGCCATAAGATATAGTACCAATGAGATATCGAATAACACGCTTAACAGCAGATAAATAAGATTATTTAAGAGCTGACTGAAACATTGCACATTTACATACACTGAACATGATATCCGATCGACTGGCAGTGAGATAAAGTAAAGATCCAATCATACCTCAATATCTTGTTTCATCAACTGACTTACCATTTTCATCAGCATCAAGGTTGCAAGTGGTACTCATTGGAGTTTCAAGAGATTTGGCTTCACTCATTCCAAATTTTAAATAAGTTCCTTAGTATACTTACTTTGACTGATGAAAATACCTTCAGTCGACTTATGGATTTGTAACCCCATTAAGAAGGTCAAATCACCCATCATGCTCATTTCAAATTCACTTTACATTAAGTCAGAAAATTTCTTGCATAAACCAGCATTAGTACTTTCAAATATAATATCATCAACATAAATTTGAATAATAAGATTACCTGAGGAGATTTTTTTGATAAAAAGAGTAGTGTCAACTTTTTCTGTAGAAAAATTATGATCCATTAAAAAATTACTCAGACGATCATACCAAACTCTGGGAGCTTGTTTAAGTTCGTACAAAGCTTTTGATAGTTTAAAAACATGATAAGAAAAATTAGGATGCTCAAAACCTGGAGGTTGTTTGACAAAAATTTGTTCTTCAATAAAGCCATTTAGAAAGGCGCTTTTGACATCCATTTGAAATAACTTGAAACCTTTATGAGATGCATATGCAAGCAGGATACAAATAGATTCTAACCTTGCAACAGGAGCAAAAGTTTCATCGTAGTCGACTCCCTCTTGTTGAGAGTATCCTTGAGCTACTAGTCGACCCTTGTTGCGAACGACTTCTCTAGCTTCCTTGAGTTTATTTCTAAAGATCCACTTGGTTCCAATGATTGAAGTCTTTTCAGGTTTAGGAACAAGTGTCCAGACTTTACTTTTCTCAAATTGGTCTAATTCTTCTTGCATAGATTTTACCCAATGACTGTCGTTTAGGGCTTCATCAATTTTTTTTTACTCAAATTGAGAAATGAGTGCCACATTTGCTTTATTTTTGCTTGAGGCTCTAGTTTTCATTCCTTCCTTTAGGTCACCAATGATAAACTTCTTTGGGTAGTCAGATTACCTTCTCCATTTATTTGGGACTGTTTCAATAGCAAATTGATCTTTCTTTTCTTCAGCTGACTTTGCTGGACAGCCGACTTTCTTGGATGAAGACACACTAGTTTCGAAAACGTGTTCTTCTTCATCATCTGTGCTATGAATTTTCTCAATAATACGATTAGTATCATCAAAAATAACATGAATGAATTTCTCAATGCATGAAGTACGTTTATTAAAAACTCTATGAGATCTGCTAGTACTTAAATAGCCAAGAAATATACCTCCATCGCTTCGAGTATCAAACTTACCAATGTTGTCCTTACCATTATTGTGCACAAAGCACTTGCACCCAAATGGGTGAAAGTATCCAATGTTAGGCTTCTTACCATTCCATAATTCATATGGAGTTTTCTTCAGTATTGGTCTGATCAGGCACCTGTTAAGAATGTCGCATGCAGTACTTACTGCTTCTGCCCAAAAATGACGCAGAAGGGAATGCTCACATATCATGATACTTGTCATATCTTGAAGAGTCCTATTTTTTCGTTCAACAACACTATTTTGCTGAGGGAATCTAGGTGATGAGAAGTTATGAGTGTATCATTGTTCATTGCAGAAGACTTCAAAGGCCTTATTTTCAAATTTTCCTTCATGATCACTTTTTATGGAAGTAATGAAATAGCCTTTGTCCCTTTGTACTCGTTCACAAAAATACTCAAAAAAATTTAAGGTATCATCTTTGTTAGATAAAAACATAACTCATGTAAAACGAGAAAAGTCATCAATAATAACGAAAGCGTACCTTTTTCTTCCAATACTTGCAGTTCTAGTGGGACTAAAAAGGTCCACATAGAGTAGCTACAATGGTTTAGAGGTAGACACAATATCTTTTACAGGAAAAGAGTTTCTAGTTTGCTTACCAAGTTGACAGGCATCACAAATGTGATTCTTCTTGTAGTCTAGTTTGGGCAGCCCAAGAACAAGTTCATGTTTAGCAAGTTTCTCTATGAGCCGCATGTTAGCATGTCCAAGTTTCTTATACCACACTCAAAGATCTTCTGAGATGGATTCTAAACAGATGTGTTCATTTGATCTTTTGACAGAATCAAGAACACATACGTTTCTTTCTCTGTTTTTTGGGAGTAAAGCTTTTCCAGTAATGTCTTCTATTATGCAACCTGTCTTTCTGAATCTTACCTCAAGATCTGCATCACATAGCTGACTGATACTCAACAGGTTATATTTCAAGTTTTTCACCAAGTAAACATTAGTAATTTCACAGGATTCATTGAAAGAAATTATACCAATATCTATTACTTTTCCTTTGGAGTTGTCTCCAAATCGAATGCTTCCTCCATCAAAGTCTGCAACAGATTTAAATAGATTTTTGTTGCCTGTCATGTGATTTGAACACGCACTATCAAGATACCATTTTCCTTTTGATTTTGAGTGGTGTTCCTGCAAAATAGATTTATTAATTTCTTTTAGGTACCCAAGTTTCCTTGGATCCTTTGGGGTTAGCAGTAGGGTTGGGTTGATTAGACTTAGGTCTCCAAACCCATTTAGAAAAGGTGTTAGATCAAAACTTGCAATTATAATATTTATGATCAGATTTACCACAGTAATGACAAGCATGAGAAAAATATCTTTCAGTGAAAATCATATTAGTCGACTTATTACCACTGGATCTATTTTTGTGAGATCTAGCATCAGTTGATTGCTTGGATTCACTAAAATAGTTTTTGTTTGTAATATGTTTATCACTGTCAGTTCTTTTATCAGTTGACTTATTATAAGGAGTCAACTGATTTGACCTGACAACACTATGACTGGGAGATTTTTGAAAATTACTTATTTAAAATTTTAATTCATCCACTTCTTCTTGAAGAAATCTTTTTCAATTTCATAAGCTTCTAATTTAACTTCCCAGTCTTTCTTTTCTCTTTGTAGAGCTTTAAAATCATTAAAACCTTTTTTCAAGTCAACTATGGCACGATCTAGCAATTTTTGTAATTCTACACAATTTGAACAGGGATTAGATCTTACCTCACTTATTTCTACAATTGCCATGAAACATATGTCTTCAACATCATCATTCTCATGTTCAAACATACTTTCATCACCCCAACTGCTGAAAGCCCGATTATCTCAATTTCTTGAATTTTTCTTGGAATATCTTCTGTTTGCTCTTGCAATGTGTTCATACTTTCCACGGTTATAGCACTTACCATCATTCTTATTGAATTCTGTAACTTGTTTTTCTTTGGAGAAGTGTTTCTTACATTTTCTTTGATTTCTGGATTTTCTGAAGGAATTCATGACTGATCTGGTAATTAATGCAATTTTATCTTCTCCAATTTCTTCTTCTTCATCTTTCTTGATATCGTCTGTTGCTTTGAATGCCACAGTTTTCTTTCTGTTCTCTTCTTGTCCACGTTTGTTCAGATGAGTTTTCTCAAAGGCAATGAGATCTCCTCTTAACTCATCGTAGGTTAGATTGGTGAGATTCATGCTCTTTATGACGACAATCTTGGCATACCATTGAGAGGGAAGACTTCTAAGAATTCTAGTGATCTGATCACTAACATGATAGGTTTTTTTGGATGCTTTGAGTTCTCCAATGATCTTGCTGAACCTGGCAAACATGTTTTCAATTGATTCTCCCTCCTTCATTTGAAAGAGTTCATATTCATAAACCAACAGACTGATGATAGTTTGCTTTACTTTGTCAGTTCCTTCGTAAGTCACTTTCAGCTTATCCCACATTTCTTTGGCAGTTTCGCAACAAGAGATCTTTTCATATTCCTCTCCACTGATAGCATTACAAAGCACGTTTTTGGCTTTAGAATTTATCTTTATGATCTCCATTTGTTCATCGATGTAATTCTCAAGAGTTGAAATTACTTCAGTTGATGTTGTCCCATTTTCCACATTTTTGTCATCCTTTTTGGTAATAGGAATGTCACCAAGTTTGATGACTCTCCAAACCTTCACATCATAAGACTTGATGAAGGTCTCCATTCTGATATTCCAGTGAGAGAAATGTTTACCATTGAAATAAGGTGGTCTAATTTGAGAAGTTCCTTCTTAGAACAGGGCTCCAGCAACAAGTTGATGTGCCATGATCTTTTCTCACTTGCGGTTAAGCAATTTGATGTGAGACCTTGCTCTGATACCAATTGAAAGTGCAAGAGGGGGGTGAATTGCTGTTTTTTGTTTTCTGAGTCGACTGTCCGAAGGGGTCAGTCGACTGCTACGCACAGATAAACAGTTAAGTAAAAGTGCAAAATTGTAAATGCTGTAAAAATAATTGACACTCGATATTTTTATACTGGTTGGGATCCAGAATGGATCTTACTGCAGTCCCTCTTGGGTTGCAAGGGTGTTCTCTACTAGTTCTTTGGTGATTTTATTTTGGGTACAAGCTTTGAGAGTATAGCTCTTATGTCTACACTCAATCTTTTTTTTCTTTTCTTTTTCTCGTTTGATACAATGCCTCACCAACTATATTTTTTTCTCTCCTCTCTTTTTCACTACACAGTAAAACATAAGGTAGTACAATGCTTAGTAAAAGTAGAGCAAAGAACTTGAGATGGTAGAGACTATTTGTATGTTTTTCTTCTTCAGTCTTCAGAGGCTTTTATAGATGATGAACTAGCCGTTGGTGAAGAGCTTTGGTGAAGAAGGCAACCCAAGAGATTTGATCCTTGGAATAAGGACATGAAATATCCTTCTTTCCAAGAATAAGGTTGAGTCAATCTTTGACTCCTTGAATCCGCAGATTTGGCTTAGCTTGGTACTTCCTTGATTGAAGCTTGAGATATTTCTTTTCCATAATAGATCTTTGCTTGGTACTTCCTTGATTGAAGTTTGAGATATATCTTTTCCATAATAGATCCTTATTCAATGCTTGATACTTGAGTCCATAAATAGATTTGACCTTGCTATTTTTTTTCTTCCGTCTTGTGATTTCAAGGAACTTTATTTTTCCTTTAAAATCGATTTTTTTCCTTATTTTCCATAGTATTTTGATCCTTGAGATTCTTCATAATTGCTTCCTTATTTTCCCTTCCTTCTTGAGTATAAATCTTTCTTTATTGCTTCTTGCTTGGTACTTGATTCTTCTTCCTTTTTGAGTAATGCTCCTTGATATTTTCCTTTCCTGCTTGGTACTCGATTTTCCTTCCTCTTGGACAATGCTTTCCTTTCTTACTTGGTACTTGCTCTTTCTATGGTAAGTAGAATATCTTGGATCAACATTTTTGGGCAAGTTCTTACAAGGTAAAATTGTCATTCATTAAAATCGAAACACTATCATATACTAGTTAAGAGTACGTGCTTTGCACGTATACATCACGTTAATTAATAATAAATGTATATAAAAAGAATAAATTATTGTGTGTATGTTCTATTATTGAGTACAAACTTTAAAAAAGATAATGTAAAATTTTTAAGATAAAAATGTACATAAATGAAAACATGATAACTCGTTATCACACTAACAATTAAGGAGAAAGACTAAATGTAACAATCAAAATTTTATTGTTGATAATACTCAAAATTATGTTGGTGTTACACGTAAACACACTCTAAAGAATAAGGCAAAGGAAAAACGAACTATATTGGAACCTTTGGTGAATTTTAAACCCCCAAAATCACTGAGTCAACCTCTTGTCTTATGTTAAGGAGATTAATATATATACATACATAAAAATAAAAATAAAACCTATTTTATATATAGTGTAATTCTTTACCGAAAAAGTTGGGGCGAACATCCTTCTGACCCCCTAGATCCACCCATGAACTCATTGAGGCAATAACTTCCCTATATGGATATTATTTAACTCTATGCTTTATGTAATTAACTACTCAGCGAGAAAATTATGTTCGAAAATTTTCAACTAACTATGTCACGATCCAAAGTCAAGGTCCGTAGCTAGAGTAAATTGTAACTTTTTCGTTATTTCAGTCGACTAACAGTGAGGTGCGGTGCATGTAGTCGACTGTTAAGCATAGTAATGAACACTTTAAAATTTTGAGGAATATAAATTGCAGAATTTAAAGTGACACGTGGTGTTTTATACTAGTTCAGATTTAATATGAATCCTAATTCATCCCCCTTGGATTGCAAGAGCTTAAAAGCTCTTGAAAATGTAACTCCTTATGTCCACATTGAGTCTCTTCTTCTTGTATACTTTGATATAATGTTCCACCAACAATGTTTTTCTGTCTTCTCTTTATTGAATACACAGTAAGTCATTAGGCTTACAATGCTTATTAAAAGTACAACAAAGAACTTGAGGATAGTTGAGACGAAAGTATGTCTCGTCCTTTGGAGTGTGGCTTTAAATAATCTCAGAACTAGCGATTTAGTTCCTCGACAAAGATGGAAACCTAAGAGTATTGATCTTTGGAAAGAGTAAATTGATTGATCCTATTTTCAAGAATAAGATAGAGCTTAATTGATTGCGTTGTCGATAATCTTCAGATCTTGATTCACTGCATTCCTTGGTGCGTGTTTCCTTCAATCAGGCATTGATTTGGAAGTCTTATGATCAACGCTACTTCTTTTAGCTTCTGCTACTCTTCAAAAGCATTTATTTTCTTCCAAAACCTTGGTCAAACACCTTACTTTTCTAAATAAGTACTTTTTGAAAGAAAAAAAAACACTTTTTCATGAAATATAATCAAAATCGACAACAAAACAACATCGATTTCCTGTGTTTCCATATTCAAAAATTGAATATGAAATGGGTTCCAAGTTTTTTCAGTTCAAATCATTTATCAATAACTTCAAAGTAATATTAAGAATCGACTTGGAGTTAGAATTTCAAATGTCAAATCAGGTTACATGCTCAAAATTTTAAATTGTCTTTTTATTCATGGTTTGATTTTCGCATTGTCATGGTGGAATGGATGGTGATTGGGGGTGGTTTAAGGATGAAAAATGAATGTATATTTGGTGCATCTCATTGTATATCCGGTGTATATTTAATGTATATCGGATGTATGTTTACTACATATCCTATATATTACTGTATATAAAATGACATCCACACGACATACAAGTAAATACAATAACATACAAGTTTGTATATTATTGTATGTTGTTTGTGTGACATGTATACGTCTTGTAAATTTTATGTATGTTAATATATATCAGGCATCAGCGTATGCCATGCATATATATGTCAGTTGTATATATTAACATATAATAGTAGAGTTTAAATTTTGTGCATCGTCAGTGTACAGAAAAATTTACACCATCGGATAAATTTAAATATTACATCATGCATATAGAGAGAAGAGGTTGCGGAAGCCATGAGATAGAACTCTGACGAGGAAGAAAAATATAATCATTTGATTTTTCGGCGAAACTTTAAAAAAATAAATCGATGGAGAAGTTGTGTGGACATGGCACAACGTACAATATAGACAACGTGAAGCAGCGACGGTGGGCGGTAGAACAACAACATGTAGGGTTTGTGGGAAGAGAAAGAATGAGAAGATAAGAATAAAGAGGAAAAGGAAGATCTCCATCCCTAATTTAATTTGTGGGATTTGCTAGAGATTGTATATGTTTTATAGATGAACTATTACTATATTTTGAAAATGAAACAATATTTTTTAGTTATGATAAATATTACGTTATTTATTTTAGTATATCTAGATAAAATAAAGTCCCCATATTTTGTTTGGTTCAAATGAAAAAGATTGTATTCAACCAAGTAAGCATAATATTTTACCCAAAAAAAAAAAAACAATGGCGATATGTGACAATCAATGGTTCATATATTGACAAATAAATTCTACCATCCTATGATTTTATTTCAAATAAATAAATGTACTTCTAAATTTACAAACTATCTTTCATGTGTTTTAAAGAAAATAACGTCAATTACATGAAAACAATAAAAATGATTCGAAAAGAAGGTGATAATTCTCATTATTGATTCCAAATTTCTCAGAATTTTAAATTACAAATATTCTCAACTCACTCTCATGTAATCAAAATAAAATAACGTACATGAACTGGAAAAAAAGAAGAAGAGGAAATACAAGAGATATTATTCACTATCTAACAAAACCAAAACAAAGAAACATCAACAGTCAAGAAAAAAAATGAGACGTACAAAAATTGCATGAAATTAAATTATCAACACTTGGGGAGGTCCATTGGTGGAGGAGGCAACTTTTGATTTGGAAGTTTTCCATCTAGAACCAACCATGCCATCTTCAATCCCCAACTTGTGTGAACTTCCAAGTGACAATGCATAAACCATACTCCTAGTGACAAACAACATCATACATTAGCCTATATGGAGTCAAGAATTCTAATAATGAGATTAAAAATGCAAGAATTCAACATTAGTGTGGTTGATCGGACACGGAATTTAAGAAAGAAAGGAAGATAATTGAAATTTGTGGTCTAAAATAAGTCATAGATATTACTTCCTTCATTCCTAAATAAGTGGTTTTTTTTAGCTTGGGCACACCCATGACCCATCAAGAAACTACTCATTCCTAGAAAACAAAGAATATTTTTACTAACTTGTCATTAGTAAATACTTTGAAAAGAATATCTCTTTAGTAGTTTCTTGATTTTGTAAAACTTTCTTTATTTAAAAAAGAGAAATTATTGGAAGAACATCAATAACGTCTTTTTGATTATCTAAAATATCACTTATTTAGGAACAAAATAAAAAAACTAAACAATCACCTATTTAGAAACGAAGAGAGTAGTGTGGTTATAAATCATCTCATTAAGCGTAAAATAAATATTTTAAAGTTAAATTGTTTATTAAATATAAAAATGTGTTATTCTTTTTGGACTGATATGTAATAAAAAAAAGAGTGTTACATAAATTGAGACAGAGGGACACAAAAGATCTTTTTTACGTTATTTTCATGTACAATATAATTTTTAACATATGGTTCGATTGAACCCTCTTCAGATCATCATGTATTTTTGCCCATGTATAGCATGCCATAATTATTCTATCCTGTTCTTTTTTAAATACTAGACTTCTCGTAAATAAATTCAGTGTTCGCGTATGCATCTATTTTTGAAATCACAATAAAGTATGTTCACAAAGATGATTTTCCATTACCGAACATTTACCTGGATTATCGGCAAGAAATCGAATAGCAACCCAACCACCAGAAGGGACACCCACAGTGTTCCTCTCAATAGGGTCAACAAGGTTGAAATTTGATGGATCCTTATTAGGGTCAAAATTCCCAAACCCTTGACCAACAACAAAGAAGTTGAATCCATGGAGATGAAGAGGATGACTTTCAACACTAAGAATGCTTGTATCTTGCATTATTAGCTCCACACTTGTGTTAAATGGAAAAACCATGAGTCTTGTATCATTGTTAACTAAGGTGTTATTTGGAGGGTTTCCAGTGTAATTAAACCAATGTAAAGGACTATAAGGAAAATCAGGCTTGTATACACCTTTGGATTGTCCAAAGAAATGAGATTGGAGAAGTGCATTTGTAGTAGGTAGTATAAATGACACATTATTGATTGAAGCTGAGAATTTTGTGCCATTAGGTCCTTGACAAGTTTTGTTTTGATCACAAGGACTTGTTCCAAGACCTACTGTGAAAAACAAACGTTTATCGATGTTTAGAGGTACATTAGCAGGGAACTGAGGAGTTGCGAGACTTCTTAATTTACTTGTAAAATTGGTGACAAAATTTGTGTCATTCAAAGCGGGTAGTAATGGTCTAAAGAGTGGTAGATTTTTCAAGTGGAGTTTTGTTTTCGATTCATACTCTAAAATTCCAGCAACTGTAGAATTGTCGAATGTGCCATGACCTGTCACATATGGTCGAGCAGTCATGTAAAATGTTGCATTAGGAAAATGAGGTTTTGTTTTGAGAAGAACGTTATGAGTTTGTCCTGGCGTAATAATAAGTGTATTCGTCTCAAAGGGTTTAACATAAACGCCATCAACATCGATCACTTGGAGAGTATGATTTGCGATACTGAAGAAAAGTTCGTCATTAAGGGCAGCGTTGATCAATCGAAGAAGATAAGTCTTTCCAGATTTCACCTTCAGTTTAAAAGTATCTGTATAAAAAAGAACATCTAAAATTACTAATATTCTAGTGTACAATCACTATTTGGAAAGTCGAACATGTGCACTTTATAATATTGTGTCATTCATTTTAAAACAGACGAAGGAATATTACCTTTTGCCGAGCAATTATACAAAGGGCCAGGAAGCCCATTGATAGTATAGGCATCAGAAACATTAGGACCTCCACCTGTTTGCAAAGCTTGGGAAATGATAGGTTCAGTGTCTGCATTGAACCATTCCCCTATATGACATATATTTGCATTCATTATTTATTAGTATTTTGATAACTTTTCTTATTGACAAATTAATTAAGGATTAATATAATGACTTAATTATTACCAAAGATGATAGGAACTTCTTTGTAAGGTTTGGCAAATGGATAAGGAGTATTTTTCATTGGAAGAATGATTATTGGACCATAGAGAGTTGATCTCAACCATGAAATATGTGCATGCCACCAAAAAGTTCCTCTTTGGCCAATTATAGTGAAGTTATACACATATTTCTGGCCAGTTTGAATTGGACATTGTGTTACATATGGTGGTCCATCTGCCCATCCACTACGAAGTTGTCGAATTCCATGCCTATTGTAAGAACAAAATTGTAGGAAAATTAGACAAAATGTTGATTGAGTATAAAAATTTATACAAAAAATAGTCTACTTATTCTTTTACTATAAAAAGTGGTTATTCGGATAAACTTATTTACGAAAAATGGTCATTCAGCCTTTGTTATTGCGCCTGAAGTGCATATTGCTTCTTTTTTCTTTCTTTTTTTCTTTCTTTCTCACTTTCCATAATTTTCTCTTGCTTCAATATATAAGTATTGTATAAATAGTGTATATGGATGTATATACATCTCTGATACATAGTTATACATCCTATATACACTATTTATACACGATCAATATATTATATGTACACTGCATATATATTTGCATATACATATAGTATACATGCGGCCTTTTTTTTGAAAAAAAAAATTGACAGTGATACATTTACATAAGAATACCCCAAAAATATATCATTCAGATTTGCATAAACTCTATGTTAAAGTTAGGCTTAATACATCGACAGTCTCTTAAGCTTCTCAATAAATTTCATTTAGATACTCAAATTATAGCTTGCTCCAATTAAGCACCTGGCAAAATTATAAAATATTCCTATTAGATACTTTTGGTTCAAATTTTGGAAAAGCTTTTTGCGTGTGTTGTCAATTATATTGACTTTTACAAAGATAGTTCACCACTTAAAATATGTCACCTCTTTTAATTATTTCCATTCGCCTCGATAAACTGTAAAATCTCAGGTCTATTCCAGCTGAAGGTGACATATTTAATGTGGTTAACTTAACCACCTAATAGACTCTTGAAAGCGTACACGAAAGTTTTTTTTCCAAATTTGAATAAAAAATGTCTAATAAAAGCACTTTATCAAGTTTTCATGTGCTCAATGAAACAAGTTGTAGTTCTAGTTCCAAATAAAATTTACTGATAAGTTTAAGGGGTGGTAGATAAAAAGTGAATATGCTTAGATTTAGAAGATCTTTTTTAATTTACCAGTGGATGGAGATGTTGTTTTGGACATTATTGATCACTTCAATTTCAAGACGATCACCTTCCCTTGCAACAATACGAGGTCCAGGGAATTGTCCATTTACTGTAACCATACTCTTTGTGTGGCATAATCTTGTCACATTTTGTAATTTGATCTGATGAAATCCAAAATGAGAAGGAAAAATTATGGTAATAAGTCATGATAATTCTAAGCATGAAACAATTAACTTCTATATACGGACAGTGTAAAAGTAATATTCTTACACTATCAGATCACCTAAAAGATGATTAGAAATAACGATTCATAATAAGTGAGATTCGTCGTAACCTAGAAAAATAAGGTTGGTATAACCTATAATATTTGTAATAATATCACTATGTATAATTAGTTGAATCCAACTATATAAATAGGAAACTGATTTTTTAAGAAAACAAATTGGGTAAGGAAGGAGAAATGGCGGAGGGATTACAATGTGGGAATCAATTAATCCTCAAACAAGGTGAAAGTTCAGATAATCAACAAACTGAGCTACTAAGATTTTCCGAAAACTAATTAATAATATGCTTACTTCAAATTTATAATGTCTGGTTGCAGCTGAAACACTATGGAGAAGACATAATGCAATTAGAGAGACAAGAAATATTATTCCAATAGCTCCCATTTTGCACCAAAAAAAATATGAAATAACTCTTCTTTCTCTTTCTTTAGAAACTTAATCTTCCTGCTGTTGTTCTACTAGAGCATGGAGGTGTCATATATAGAGAAGTTTGATGTGATGTTTGGTTGATTTGGTGAAATAAAAATATTAAAGGATAATGTTGAAGAGAGAAGTAAATAGCTTGATTGTAAGGTATCTTTGGTTAGACCAACTGTTGTTGTAGAACAAACTTTAGAGTGGTGTCAAAGAATACACATATTTGTATATATTTGCATAGTATTAATTGTAGTATATTTGACATATACCATCAGAAATTGTGGTGGAGTGATAAGTACTCTTTCATCCTTAATTAGAGGCCTGAGGTCGAGTCCTGGATATGGAGTCACTTTTAATAAAAAATGCTTTAGTTTATCCCGCATGAATCCGATATAAGCGGGCCCTAAAACAAGTATCAAACACCAGGTGAAAGAACCAAAAAAATAGTATATTTGACATGCAAAAATTTCACTATATATGTATGGCTTTTCCTTATTAATGACTCATGAGGTTAGATTAATTAAGGCTTCATAGACAGTAAGCTAATTAGCGAAAATTGGATCAAAATGGTGTTGAATCAAGGGCAAATCCAATAAATGAGTTTGTCAGATTTTTCATAATCAAAATGGTGAAAATGCATGGGTGATGGAGCACCTTCAGTGTGCAACTTTCACGTTTAAAAATGGACAGTCCGTTAAATATATTTACACTAAAGGTGCTCTACTATATATTCATGAGCCTTCGGTGAATACTTTACATCTTGAAGAAAGGCTCATACATTTAAAGCACCTTCAATGTTAATTTACAGTCAGAGAATCTGAAAAAGCTGTCATTTTCCGCACTGATATAACAATATGGGACAACTTTTTCAGACCTAGAAAGCTCATATATCCTAAGACACCTTCTGATAAATTATGAAGACAAAATCTCAATGCTAAGTCTAACGGCCTCGAAGATGGCAACGAATATGTGCAGTGGTACAACATAATTACTCGTCATTTGATCAACAATTCAGCTCATCAATTTATAAAAGGTTCTCAAAGTCTCGCAGGCAAACACAAAATTTTGGTACAACACTAACTTATAGCTATTAATTTATTTTTTAATTAGATTATCATATTAATGATTTATATTATCATACGAAATTTTAAATACAACACTATCATTTTTTCCGTTTATTTTGGTACAAAGTCTTCGTCAAACATTCATATTACATCATATTCTCACACATAATAAGGGTGAATATGAGACTAGCTTTTTAAAATAACATACTACTAACAAACTAGCATCTTTACTCTATATATAGTTACAGTACACTAGTCCTCTAGCAAGTCAAGTATTTGATGAAGACTAATTTATAGCATTAATAGTTACAAAGGCGTCTTCTTAATTTGTCTGAAGGTGTTTCATGGTATATGAGTCTTTTCTGTTATTGTCACGTCATTGCAAGAAATGATAGCTTTTTCAGATTTTTTGATATTAAATTAACATTGAAGGTGCTTTAAAATATATGAGACTTTCTTCAAAATGTAAAGTATTCATTGAAAGCTCGTGAATAGTAGAGCACCTTCAGTGCAAATATATTTAATGGACTGTTCATTTTTAAACGTGAAAGTTGCATACTAAAGGTGCTCTATCATCCATGCATTTTCACTATTTTAATTATGAAACATCTGACAAACTCATTTATTAAATTTGTCCCTCGTTCAACACCATTTTAATCCAGTTCTCCATTTCTCCTAATTAGCTATTGGCAAGATTTTGACACTCCATACATAATGATGACAGTCTTGAGGAAAAAGTTTTTATCATATTTTACCGTGTTGTCATTATCAAAAGGGAAAAGGGATGAATATACTCTTTCACTTTGCAATTTAAAGTAAATATATCCCTCGTTAAAAAAGTAATACATATATTCTATTTTTGTCTAATAAATGATGCATATACTCTCGCCGTCTAACAAATGATGACATTTTCCATTAACATACTGAATTAAAAATGATTTTTCAATTTCAAAAATGTCACGTAGCTTTAAAAAATTACCTTACCAATTTTTCTTTGGAATTCTTACGTAAGTGTACCACTGGCAAAAAGAAATCTCAACAAAAATAGCCGCATGTATGTGCAATGTATATGTAATGTACTGATCATGTATAAATCATATATGATGTATAACTATGTATCATAGATGGTTATACCATACCTATACATTGTAGCAAGAGTAAATTATGAAAGATGAGAAAGAAAGAGAGAAAGGAAGGAAGAAAGAAAGAAAGAGAGAAAGGAAGGAAGAAAGAAAGAAAGGAAGAGAGAACACCCATAGGAACAACATATGCATTTCGGGTGCAATAACAAAGGTCGAATAGCCATTTTTCATAACATGTTTGGCCGAATGGCCAGTTTTAACAATAAATGAATAATTAGGTTATTTTGGGTAAGAAATTTTTCTCAATGGACATTTTTTTAGTCCTCCAGACCTGATCCAAATCCGACGCAACTATAAAAAAATTCAATCCCTTTTTTACTCAGACCTGACCCAAACTCATTTTATGACTGAATAGAAAAGGGATTGGATTTTTTTTCATTTGGGTGGGGTCAGGAAGGGTAACAAAAATGAGTAAGGTAATTTTTTAAAGCCAGAGGATATATTTGAAATTAAAAAATCAGTTTTAGGATATATTATTTTTTAATTCAGTAAATATAGGTTTGTTAATGAAAAGAATGTATTACACCATTTGTTAGACAACGGGGTATATATGCACTACTCATTTAACGAAGAATATATTCACTCGACACTGAAAACTTGTTAACAGGAGCAGAGTAAAGATTTGAAATTTATAAGTTTGAAATTCTATTTTTAAGTTACGAATTCTAAACTTAATAATTATACCTATTTTACGGATTCTTAAAACTAATACATAATTTAAACTAAAAGTACTGAGTACTTTAGCTGAATTCTGTCACAAACTCTACTCTAGCTTCGCCCATGCTTGTTAAGTGTTCATAAGCATTAAAAAGTGATTAACTTGATGGTGAACTTGTTAATTAATAGACCAATATTTCTTCTAAATATGGCTTTTAATTATGGCTAGCTTACATAGATAGGGATGATTTTGACCTTATACCCTACAGAATATTTTTCGTTATTAAAACATTTATTCACTGGAATGTAAAGAAAATTGTAGCAATAACTAATTTTTAGGTCGTTAGCGTAAATAATTTTTATACTATCAAATCATATTTATTTGTTATAGTAGGTAAGACATACTCCCATGTCTCTATATATATGACGTAGTTCGAATTTCAAGTGTCAAACAAAAAATAATTCACTGCGATTTATTCGTATGTCCTTTAAATATTTTAAATTATTAATTATTTTTGTAACTTATAGTACTTTTTATGTAGTTTCTAAATATGTAAATTATTTTTTAAAACCCTTAAAAATTGTGTGTCCGGATGCACGGTCAAAATAAAGAAATTTGACTCTCAAAATCAAACTATCATATAGAGTGGGACTTAAGAAATATTTTATTCTCAAATTTGAATCTCATACTTTAAGGAGACTTACCTATCAATATCATTTGAATAACTTGATAGTGTTAAAAATTATTTATAATGAATAAAACTTAAACTCATCTTATTTTAGTTATATGACTCTTTTAACAAAAAATATAACATAGGAGATCAATACATGACATATAGGAGATTTTCATATAGGGTACTCATTTTTTTAATTCAAATTATAACTAGTCATATGAGATTATTTTTTCGAAATAATTATAAAAATAAGAATTCACGAGTGAATATCTACAAAGCCAAATCTCCCTTTAGAAGGTTGCTCTATTTGTAACAATGTTTAGATTTATTTAATTTGCATAAATTGAGAGTGTAAATATATATATATACTAACGATGTATTTTAACTCTCTAACACATTGCAAGATTTGCCAAACTTCTCATACTATAGACGAAGACGATTACACGTTGATGTTGGGTCTATTTTAATATGATGGTGTAAAAAACAGTTCACTTTAAATGTATAGAACTAAATGCAATTTGTTAACCTTAAAATAAATAATCTTCTATAATCGATTAAAATATACTACATACGATATTAGGGAATACAATGTATTTATGAAATATGCAATTCATTTCTTCCAATCGTTAAATCGCGGGACTAGATGGTTTACACTTACTTCTACCAACAATTTCAGACTTGTTAATTAGTTTGGGTGCACCTTAACAACTCAAGGTGGGGGGGGGGGGGGGTGCGTACCAGATTTTTGCAATCACCTAAAAATTGCATAACCCATTAATGAAACTAGTTTATGTATGCTCAGTTTGAGACCATAAACTATAAAGTGCGAAAATAATAAGAACATATATTTTTTACGTAAAAAATCACCCGATACAAAAATCACGATAAACTTTACTAACATAATGAGCCAAAATTAACATAATTACAAACTCCTTACAACCTGAGACTTATCTCTAGGCCTTGATGTCATCAGTTTCTCTATTGTCACACTGACTTAGATCATATAGTTCTTTACTACCAGAATTTTTAAGACACTGCAATAGGTCTTCACTACAAGAACCTACTATGGCTTAAAAAACTATTCTTTTCAATAAGAATTTACGACTTCACGAACTATTAAAAATAATGTAAAAATCGATGGACTGAATCGGTCAAATAAATTGAGGGGAAACCGACCCTGTATATCGATTTTTCCAAGTTTAAATTTTTTTAAAAATTATTTTCATGAAAAATCGATAGACAGGGTCGGTATGTCCATTAGTTTTTTCCCGCATTTTTGCGCAGATTACAATTATCCCGATAAAATCAGGACAACCATGGAGAAGGTGGATTTAATAAAAAAATAGAAATTATTTTACGAAATCGACGGACAAGGTCGTTTTATTTATATAATTTATTTATTTTAAAAAAATAAATAAAAATAACAATATAGAAATCAATTTATTTTTAATTTCATTAGATAAACTGACAGACATGGTCGGTTTGTGCGCCGATTTTTTATCAAGATCGAATCAGCTCATTTAATTAAAAAAACTGACAGACTAACTGACCCTTTCCGTCGGTTTTTAATTAGATAGCTGGAGTAGACGCATTTTTTTTTTCAATTTTCTCTCTTCTATGTTCTCTCTTTGTTTCTCCGGCGAGCAGATCGCTTTCGGGCCACTGGTGCACCTCCAGGTCATCGGCGCTCCTCCACCAACCAGCAGTCGTCCCTCCACCGCTGTCCCTCCTATGTTCCCACTGTTTTAGACCCAAATTCCAAGGTTAGGATTTTTAAGAAGTTTCAATTAAATTGTTCATGTTATTGTTAGAATTCACTGCTAGTGTATTTGTTAATTTATTACATTGTTAATGTTATTATTTGATGTTATTGTCAAATTGTTTGATTGTTAGATTTCGTTCTTACATTATTAGAATTGTTAGATTTCAAATTGTTATGTTATTGTTAGAATTCTTAGATTTCATTGTTAATGTTACTGTATTAGATTTAATTGGTTGAATCATATGCTCTTGTTTGTTCTTGAATATGGAAATTTATTCATGTTTGTTCTTGAAATCGTTCGAAGTTGCTTGTGAATTTAGGAATTTATGTTTCTTATTTAGAAATCGTGGTACTATGATTGATTTTAAGATATGTATATGCAAATTTTATTGGTTAGGAAGATGGTTTACTTTGTTCATGTTTGCAAGAGTAGATTTCTTTTCCTTAGTGAAATTTCCTTTTGATAGGAAGATAGTTAGCGTAAAATTGTTAGAAGCAAAAATTAGAAATTTAAACTTATATATTTGACGAGTTTTGAGTGATTGAGTTAGAATTTGAAACTTAATGATTTAATTATTGAGTTAGAAATAAAGTTAGAAATCCATATCCATCACCCCGACAAGGAATTAAATATCTCCATAATTATAATCCCTAAGTCTTCACTAATTCATACATTTCCTATTAGTTATCCATCCAAAGTAATACTTGGAAATGAATAATATTATCGAGAATTAAATTAAATTAAAATAAATGTATCCATTAATTTCGTCCTTTACATAGTTTTAATAATAATTATTAAAAATTTAATATATAATAATTATTAAATAATAAAATTTAATTATCAATACAAATTAATTAATCTAAATTTATATGTAATTTAATTTATAATTAAATATCTATATTTTTGTAGATGAATCATCATTTGTGAATGTATGATAGAACTAATGAATCTCGTAAGAGACATGAGAGATGAATTTATTGAAGGTGTTAGAGGATTTATCAACCATGCAATGTCACTTGACCTTTTTCAAAGTCTTGGTTGATTAGGTGTCCTTGTAAGCTATGTAATTGCATGAAGTTTTTTAATTCATATATAATTATGTTTCATCTTTATCGCAAAGGTTTAAGCCTAGATATTTTGTGTGGACTGATCATAGAGAGACTGATGAGTTGAATGATATATTTTATAATTTGCTGCTTGTGTGAGACCTCATATTTTTTCGCATAATATGAGTATATCATGTGTACATGACTTGGTGTAGCACGTCGGGAGAATAAGATTGCAAATAGGTTGTAATATCAAAGAATTAAACTAAGGTTCTAGGTCAAAGGAATCCATTAAACAAAAGTTTGAGTTAAAGAAATGCCTCGTGTAACACCTCGCCCGTTCGGAAGGTTTAAATTAACATGTACTTTCGGGGTAAGACTAATAGTTTCTAATATACTAAGAAGGATGTGTTATGAGGTATTATAATCCCAAAATGATCGTATGTTAAGTTTTGAAGTCAAGCAAGTTGCGAAATAAAAGTCGGCAAAAGTTATCGCAAGTTTCTTTAATAAATTTTTTGAACTTTGGATCAAATATCTCGGAGCTTTTTCCCAATATATAAAGAATTAGAGAGTCACCGACCTACCAAATCGAAGGTCTACGAGTCTAGTTTTCAATGCATAAAACCTCACGTCAAATCGATATCAGAGTAAAGAGTTATGACTGTTTTACCGTAGATTGTCTGAGCTAAAAACTGGGTCGCGAACTGGGTCAGGTCAAGATAGATTTAAAGCTTCAAATTCATGTTTTAAAACTCCAAAATAGTTCTGAAACAGAGAGAAAACATAAGGGAAGGTTCCAAGAGATTTCTTGAATGATCAAGGTGCGTTTTTAGTAATTTCTATCGCTAAAGTTTGCCCCGTGCCTAAAAATGTGATCTCTACGCGTGACAACTATTTTCTCCTTCGATTAGCCACGTTTGGAGCTAATTTCAGAAGATAAAACTTGGTAGTTCTTGGTGGATCTTCAAACTTTACACTTGATTTGCTAAGGTAACCATGGGGCTCTTTGATGATCGTTTATACGAAGTTCTACGGACGTTCATCAAGTTATGATCCTTTTGGGAAATTTGCTGATTTAAGCTTAATTATGATCTGTTTATAGATGCTTATTTAGTGTTTATGAAGCTTAAGACATAAGGAACAACTTCCGTGAAGGAACTACGAGCATTCAGACGTTCGTTGGAAAGGTATGTTAAGGCTAAGCTTCATCCTTCCTTTGAGCACGAATTTTAGAAAACTCTTAAATCGTCAAATGCGATATTTTACTATTCTATTGCTAGAAAGACCTTCTGCGAAAGGCATTGGGATCGCAGCTGAAGTATTTTCGTGATTTTATTAGGTTGATATTCCATTTATTCGGTTATTTTGGGTGTTCAACATCTATATGTCATTTTGTCGACTTCCTTAACTATATATCTATATGTAGGAGTTCTTATTCTTCTTTGGGGGTTGTGACTTAAAATGATTACAAAGGAACACTAAGAATTCACAACCAACCCTCCTTCCTCCCAAAAATGATTTTTGAAAAACTTTAAAATAATATATCGATTTTCAATACTCTCAAATATAACTCGTATGTTTAAACTACCAAAGGACTCAGTTTTTGAAATACTTTCTTTTATGAACCATTAGAGAAACATATATAGAAACTAAGTGAAATATCTTAAGCTCTTTATGAACATCCGTAGGTTTAAGTTACTGTTCTAAGGTCAAGTTAAGTGTTCAAGTCTATTCTAAAAACATATAAGGTTCTACGAGGCATTTACATATTATACGAAAGTGGTTATGAGATTATGAGAATAAAGGGTACCAGTGGGCCAAGATTGGCAAGATGACTATGATGAAATTCCTGCATTACAAATTCATAACATGACATACTATGCCTTCTACTCCCGAGCTATAATCGGGAGGTATGAGGCCTATTGCCTATATTTATATGTATGAGACACAGATGACCACAAGTTAGAGAATATGATACTGATTAGCTACCAGAAGACACCACCATTGCTAGAATTTGGTTGGGTATGATATGCATTTGCATTGGTATATGTATACATATTTACAACATACGATTACACGAGAATACCATGCATATTTGATTTCTATAAGGTCAGATATCGTCCATGGAGGCTATCAGTATTTCAATTTCAGGTGGTATCTCTATTACTCTTTTTACAGCAGCTATTTATGATTCTAATCTCCATCTTACATACAAGTATATTTTTATTTGTACTGATATCCCGTTGTCTAGGGATGCTACATTTTTGTTTCGTACGTGCAGGTTCAGGTAGGGGTTCTGATCGACCCTTCTGCTAGGATTCGGGGTTCAGTTGTGAGTTGGTAAGCTTCACCTCTTCCTGGGGCTATTGTAGGATGTTTACTTTTGTTGTATAGTTTAGGTATAGTCGGGGACTTATCCCGACCAGTGTTTATGACACTCTTAGAGGCTATTGTGGATATGGTATTCTGGGTTTCTTTTTGCAGCCTCCAGTATCCAGCTCCATAGGTTTGGCATGTATGTATATGTATGTATGTATGTCTTCAGTTGAGGCCTCGTTGGCCAGCTAATACTTTATTATTTTTGGCTTGTCTATCTTTGTCTATATGACTTGTTGTCATTCAAGTTATGACCTTAACGGTCCAGGATTAGTATTTCAAATGTTATGTTGCCTGACTTTTTTGGCCCGCAGTTTAGTCAACTAGTATGTTTTAGTGGCTAACTCGGTTGAATAATATATTGAGTGCCAATCGTGCCTCCCCTAGTTTGGGGAGTGACAAACTTGGTATCAGAGCAGATCGTGTCCCACGGAGTCCACAAACTGTGTCTAGTAAAGTCTTACTTATGAGTGTGTTGTGTACCACACTTATAATCAGGAGGCTACAGGACATTTAGGAATGGTTACATTTCATTCAATTGAAAGATCGTGTTGTAGAGCAGAGTTATAAGTACATATGAAATCTAAATCATGCTTTGTATTTCTTATCTGACAAAGAACCTATGCTCAAGAGATGGCACAACTGGAGATAGGCATGGATCCGGGGGAAGGTACCAGTCATTCCTCACTGGATCAGAGGGATAGAGTTCTCTTGGAGGCACATAGGGAGTCTCCAACACCCCTAGTTCAAACTTCTTCGGCACCTGCTGAAGCCCGGGGAGATGCAGTGCCCCCAGCCTCACCAGTTCCATTGGTACCTGAGACAGCTAGGGACATAGGACCTCCAGCACCTGTTGTTCCCTCACCAAAGACTGGGGAGAAGTGGATGAGGGAGGTTCGAGAGGCCCGTCTTGACTAGTTTATCAGTCTGAGGCAGGGGAATATGAGCGTGAGGGATTATAGCCATAGGTTTAATTCCTTGGTGAGGTATGCACCAGATATCGTACGCACTATGAGGGCCAAAGTTCATCGTTTGTGGCTGATTTGGGAAATCTTTTGATTAGAGACTGTATGATAGCATTCCTACATGATGATATAGATATTTCTCGTATACAAGATTTGGCCAGACTACAGAGGACCTTTCTCTCTGAATATGGGACACCCGTAGAGATAGGGAGCAGAGTAAGAGGGCTCGTACTATGGGGTCTTATAAGGAGCCACAGGGTGATTTTAGCCCCCAACTCCATCGATAACCACCCCACCCAGCAGGTAGTGCTCTGCCACAGATGCAGGGCCAACAGTTTAACTGTTATAATTAGTCAGGACCGGGGTAGAGCTTAAGCCAGTTTGAGGGTCGTCAGCAGGAGCATTCTAGGTAGATGATACAACCTGCTCCTCCATGTACACAGTGCAGTAAGCGGCACACCGAGCAGTGTAGACTAGGTTTAGGTGCATGTTATCACTATGGGCAGACAGGACATTTTATTAGCCAGTGCATGAGGTTTGGCATAGGTGAGCCAGCTCAGCCTTCAGGATCTACAACAACCTCTTCACCCTCAGTCTGCCCCTCTCAAGCAGTCCCACAATCTACTCAGGGTCGTGGTAGGAAGAGAGATGGAGGAGAGACCTCAGGTTCTAGTAGTGGCCAGAACTGCATTTATGTACTCACAGGCCTACAGGATTTAGAGGCATCCCCAGATGTTGTCACAGGTATATTGACGATACTTTCTCAAGTTGTTTATGCATTGATAGATCCCAGCTCTCCATTTTCATATGTTACTCTATTTATTACTGGTAAGCTTGACATGAGATCTGAGTTGTTGCCGTAATCAGTTAAGGTGTCTAGGCCGGTTGGCGACCCTATCATAGCTAGTTGTGTTTATCGAGGTTGTACAGTGTTAATTAATGAATGTCCCACCTATGTTGATTTAATTAAATTGACTATGCTAGACTTTAATGTAATTATGGGTATGGACTGGTTGGAAGCTTGTTATGCTAATATTAATTGTCATGTGAAGCTGGTCAGATTTTATTTCCAGGTAAGCCAGTCTTGGAATGGAAAAGTAATGCAACAACGCCCAAGGTAAGTTTATTTCATACCTTAGGGCTCAGAAGTTGATTGCTAAAGGTTGTATATACTATCTAATTCATTTTAGAGATATGGATAAGGAGCTAGCGACTCTTCAGTTGGTTCCTATTGTGAATGAATTTCTGATGCTATTCCCTCACGAGCTTTTAGGAATTCCCCCAGAAAGGGAAATTGACCTTGTTATAGACTTGCTTCCTGATACGCAGCCTATATCCATTCCTCCCTATAAAATGGATCCTGTGAAGCTAAAGGAATTGAAGGAATAGCTAAAGTTTTTGCTCTATAAAGGCTTTATGAGGCCCAGTAGATCCCCGTGAGGTGCTCCAGAAGATGGCTCCTTATGGATGTGTATTGATTAAATGTAACTAAATAAAGTCACAATCAAGAATAAATATCCTCTTCCACGGATCGATGACTTGTTCGACCAGTTATAGGGTACCAAATGCTTTTCTATGATCGACTTGCGATCTGATTACCATCAATTGCAAGTTAAGGATGTTGATATTCCGAAGACATCTTTCAAAATGAGGTATGGCTATTTTGAATTCCTTGTCATGTCTTTCGAGCTTACTAATGTCCCAGCAGCCTTTATGGATCTTATGAACTGTGTCTTCAAACCATTCTTACATGTATTTATGATTGTGTTGCTAGTTATATTGCAGACTCTCCAGGACCACAGGTTATATGCTAAATTCTCTAAATGTGAATTTGTTCTAACTTCTGTAGCTTTTCTTGGTCGTGTTATCACCAGCGATGGTAGCAGGGTTGATGGCCATAAGATTGAAGTAGTGATGAACTGGTCGAGGCCCTTGAATCCGACAGAGGTTCGTAGCTTTTTAAGCTTGGCAAGATATTACTGTAGGTTTGTAGAGGGTTTCTCCTCTATCACCACACCACTGACAAAGCTGACACATAAGGCAACTAAGTTTTAGCGGACTTGGCATGCGAGTAGAGTTTCCAGGAGCTAAAGAAAAGGCTTACCACAACGCCTGTCTTGACTCTTTCAGATGGCACCGAGGGTTATGTTGTATATTGTGATGCCTCGAGAATTGGCTAGGTTGTGTTCTTATGTAGCATGGCAATGTTATCACATACGCCTCTAGACAGCTGCAGAAACATGAACAGAACTATCCTACTCATGATCTTGAGTTAGTTGTAGTTGTCTTTGCCCTGAAGATTTGGCGACATTATTTATACGGGTTTTCACCGACCACCAGAGCCTTCAATATTTATTTAAGCAGAGGGAGCTAAACCTACGATAGAGGAGATGGCTAGAATTTTTAAGGGACTATGATGTTGACATTTTATATCATCCCGACAAAGCTAATGTTGTTGCTGATGCACTTAGCCGGAAGTCCATGGGCAGTATAAGCCACATTGAAGTTGATAAGGTCGAAATGACCAAAGATCTATGCAGGCTAGCTAGTTTACATGTGCAGTTGTTAGATGCAGAGGATGGAGGTGTTGTCATTCAGAGTACGACAAAATCTTCCTGTTACTGAAGTGAAAGAGTGACAGCACGAGGATCCTGTGTTTATGAAACTGAGGGAAGGGATTCTGCAGCAATAATAGCCTTTATTTGAGTTGATTGGAGATAGAGTCCTTAGATACTAAGGCCACTTATATGTATCAACAATAGAAGAGCTCCGTGTCAGAGGCCCATTATTCTAGATATGCAACTCACCCTAGAGCGACAAAAATGTACAGGGACTTTTGTCAGATCTATTGGTGGAATGGTATGAAAAGAGATATCATCGAGATGGTAGTCCAATATCCCAACTGCCTGCAAGTTATAGCGGAACGATCTGGAGGCCTAACTCAGTATATCGAGCTTTCATTATGGAAATGAGACATGATAAATATGGGTTTCATCACCGGATTGCCTCGCACACCACAGATGTATGATTCTATTTGGGTAATTGTTGATAGGTTGACAAAAATATCTCATTTCCTGCCAGTCAGGATGACCTATTGTCACACCCTGAGCCTACCCCCTGGACGTAACATGGGACCCAAGATCATAAGTGATCTCAAGATAACCCTCTGACATTAACATGACTTAAAAACTGAACAAAGTAGAAGAATGAAAGCTTAACTGAAGTAATGAGCTACTTGATCTGTTATAAAAATATAAGACTAAAGATGACAATCTAAATTATGTTGAATATATGACTCTATGTCTGAAAGCCTCTACTAATGACGAGTTGCTGGGATAAGTCCCCAGCTAACTCTAAATACTGAATAAATAAACTAAATATTGAAACGAAACTAAACTCCAAGTCCTCGAATAAGGAGGACTCACCAAGCTGGATGGATGTGCTGCTGATCTAATAGCCTCGAATCTGGGGTGAGCTACTGAATCTACATCATGATAGGACACAACACAAAGAGGTATGCAGTCAGTACTATGGAATGTACTGAGTATGAGATATATACATATGTCATGATAAAATATACTTGAAAGCATGCTTAAAATTGATATCATGCATATGTCATGGTAAAACATGCTTAAACCATAGCTAAAACTGAAGTCATGTAACAATAGTAAAATTTGTAATTTAATGACTCAATGCAATATTATAAGCTGAAAACACATTTAGAACCATAGCAATAGTAGAAAGTATGAAATCTGAAAGCAAAGAGTCAATGCACTTAAAAACTTAAAACTATTTCTGTGGGAGGTTCTCTAACCGACATAGACCATGTGAGCTACATGGAATTCGATGTATACGCCTCATCGAGAGGACCCAATATACCTTGCCAGAGTATAGAGGCATGACTGTGGCGTGATCACTAAATCTGATGCCCAACAGAGGGGACTTAAACCTATGGGAGCACGTAGTTTTGAGACTATGGGTACTCTCACCCTGTCCAACTCGATGCTAATACTACTCTCAAAATATATATATATATATATATAGCTCATATAATACTGGGGCATTTCTGATGCCAAAACTGATCATAACTGGTGACATATCTGATGTCAAATATGTTCATAAAGCATGGAGACATATCTAATGTCAAAATTGTTCATAACTTAGGTAGACATATCTGGATGTCAAACCTTTCATAAGACATGGGGCATATCTGATGTCATACAAATTTTGTATCATAAGTCTTAAAGCTTTGCAAAACCATAATTCAAGATATACTTTCCTTTCTAAAATCATAACTTGAAGAATTAGGCATGCAATTTCATGAAAATAGAGGTCATATTATCTAAACATACCAATTTTACTTGAAGACATGCAATCCAAAGGAATCATGCTAAAATTCATGCTTAACATATGGGCTTTTGAAAACACGTACAAAACTTCAATTAAAGCATGGGTAATAGATGGGAAATCATGAATTGAAGCTTTAAAACAAAACCCATAACTTTCCCCAATTTGGGTAAGAGCCCAAGTTTCATAAATTGGACAAGGATTAGCCTTAAAATCATGAATAGGAAACTACTTATAAAAACTCATGCAGAATCATGCAATTTAGAGTTAGAATCCATAGCAGAATCATGAGGAAATAATTTATAGAAGAACCCATGAGAATTGGGTAAGAACCCTAATTTAGAAATTCATAAAATCAATTTAGAAGATTTGGGTTTGGGGCATAAGAGCGAAGGAATTCCCTTATTGAATATCCACATACCTGAAACTTGAAGAACTTCTAGCTAGATCTTTGGAGATGAAGCTTGGAGAAGATTCCCTAAGGTTGGAGGTGGGGACTTAGATAAGAAATCCGAAAGAAAACTCTTGAGAGACTTTCTTGCTTGAGCTTCTATGATCTTGCTTGCTTGAAACCCTAGGTATCTTGCCTTAGGGTCTTAAGGGAATTCATTAGAGATAGATTGATGTTCTTATGAGGACTAACCCCTTTTGGGTGATTAAAAGATGAGGAAAAAGACCTGAGGTAACGAAAGGACCAAACTACCCCCAACTTAAATATTGAAAAAAAAAACAAAAAAGTCACAGGACGGGGCTTTCCACAGGCCATCGTGGCCCCCACGGGCTATCGGACCCAACTGTGGCCCTTACAGGGGGCCAAAAGGTCTCACTGGTTGGTTTCCACGAGCTTTCACCACGGGCCATCGTGAGAGCCACGGGTGTCGGCCAGCCCGTCAGAATGAGCACTCTCGTCGGCCAGCCCGTCAGCTTTTGACAGTTGATAGTGCTTTACTAAAATACCCATAACTTCTTAATCCAAACTTGTATCAATAAGGGGTCAGTGGAGTTGGAAAGATAATTCAAATACCTTTAATTTGGTGGGTACTAGGCCACCTAAATCTTTATATTTTAGGAGTTATGATCATTTGAAGTTGACTCTAGTATGAACTTACATGAAAACTAAATCGGTAGAAGGGCTTTCAACTTAACTTTGAGCTAGAGATCCTTTATGACTTCGATTCACATCTAATACTCCTTCAAAACTTACGAATTGATCTAAATACTTAGATTCATAGAAAATTTATCTGGTTTGGGTCTAACAATGCATGAAGAATGGTTCAGATCTTGGTTTAGAATTTCTGGGGTATTACAATATCTCCCTCTTGGGATCATTCATCCTCGAATGAAGGCTACTGAGCTGGGAGTGAAGGGGAAAAAGGTTGCCATCCTATCAATGGAGTTCCAATGGCTGAAGTACTTCATGGTAACAGATTTCTGACTGAAATATAAACTGATATGAATTCATGGAACATGTACGCCTACTGAGAGCATAAGCATAACTGATGGAACATGAAACTGACTATCTACCATGATAATGGTCTGGATTTAGGGTAGGGACTCAGTTGAAACTCATAGAGAATGAACACCTTCTTAGAGATCATTGTCAACTGAATGAAACATCAAACTGAGAGGAGTAACTACACGATAAAACTATTCTCTTCTAAACTGAACTTACTACCATAGACTTAGTTGAACGTAGGGTCTTCTGGCCTTAGGAATGATTACCGGCAGGTCTGAACAGATATGATATAAGCACTCTGGGCGGGAGTAAGAACAAGACTATTCTTGCCTAAACAACATAGTTGATAACTTTTAAGCTTAAGAATACCTTTTTAACTACACTAACTTCCCTGAATAGCACACTTACCATTTGCAACTAAAATCTTCACCAGCGCACCTATAGATACTAAGGTCTGAGTATGACTACCTTCTTCAACCATGTTCAAGCCTATCTCGATAATCTCATGCATCTAGAGTTACCCTCTAAGAATAATGTTCCTTCTTATCATTAAAATCAACTAACCTTGAGCTCTTAACCAATGGGATCACTAGTCGCGTACAACAAAAGCCCATATGTATCTCATCCTGATATTTAAGCTTATAACTATGGTCACCTTATGGTTTCTTGATTCTTACACTATCCAAGACTTCTCCTCTCTTCCCTAGCATATTTAGGAGGTTTAACTTAAAGAACTTCCACAACGAGACATCCCATAACTTAAAGAACTTCCACAATGAGACATCCCATAATTGAAGACTTCTAAGCTAGAACCTTGAGGGATGGAGACTTGAAGATGGAGATCCTCAGTTTGAAGCTTGAAGCTTGGAGGAGTGGAGTTTTTTCCCTTTTGGAATCTATAATGAGGGGAATGGGAAAGGTTTAGGCTAATAGGGGATAAAATCAATTGCCCCTGACTTAAAGGAAGGATTGCAGGAAATTTCCTGCCAGACGGGCTACCCGAGAGGCGTCAGAACCACGATGGCCCATCGGACCAGGTCGTCGAAATAGCTGGCTGAGGGTCTGGGGTTGCTGGATGATTTCCATGGTGGGTTCCCATGGCCCATCGCAACCGCGACACCTATGGTGACCGTCCGTCAGAACCTAGAAGGGTTGGGAAAAGGCCACTGGGTCATTATCACGGCGGGGCCGATGTCCTGTGGTGGATGCCACGCCCGTCGCCCTAGGCCGTCGAGTTGGGAGATTTGTGGTTCAGGGCCACTAAATGATTCCCACGATGCACCCCATGGCCCATCAGAGCTTCGACGCCTGTGGCGGCTGCCCATCAAGTCTAAGATTTCAGAAAATTTTATGGGTTCTAAGTTTATAAGATGGTTCAGATTTCGGGGTGCTACAATATCTCCCCCTTGGGTTCGTGCTACCTTTCTAAGTCTGTGGACCTCTCACCAAACTCTAAATAGAACTATGTTTATTTTACCCTAGCAGAACAGACACCAAGCTAGAATCTAATAGGAATATCCTCTTCCTTCTATAGCATAAGACCCTCCCTCGCTAAAAAGCCTAAGCCTCAATATTTCTATCTCAAATAGGGGTTGTACATACCACATTCAATAACTTACAACCTATCCCTTGTAATGACATGCTAGACTTACATAGTTCTAACTCTCAAAGTCATCTTTCTACTACCCACCACACCAAATGCGTTAAAGCCTATACTAAGAGGCTAAAAATCGTATATCCTCCTCTGGCCCACATATATATATCATGCTCACATATTCACACTTGCTGCAATTTCATAAACTTAAACTCTTACATTATACTATACCACACCTACCAGATAAATCCCATAAAACCATCATTATCTTTCTCATACTATCATCCTTTTGTTCACATTCTATACTTGGTCTGTACTAGCACAATAACTTACTACTCTTTAGTCCACACCAAGGGAGGTATAATCCCATCACCTATCTAAAAGAACACAACTCTGAATGCATGCTCTAACCAAATGCTATTTTTCCCCCTAAGCTACTATATTTTTGACTTTATACTTCTAGCTCGAGGTCCATTCTACTACTAATGGCTTATAACACAACATCTGTCAGGTGGTAACACTACCCAAGGATCTAGGTTTACACTCTCCCTTCTTGAGGAATAATTAGTAACAAAGTTCTGGAAAAGATCTGAGAGTACCTCGCTGATAGATAATCTAACATTTACTACTTCTGGCACCTCATATATGAAGTATAACCAATGGAACTGGGAACAATGCATAAATATGGGGTTAAAAAGAGTTAAACTCTATCACACAATAAGGAACATGAAAGAAGTGGAGTTTTCCTAAAAACGTCTTGTAGCTTCTCCCTCATAAATGTGGCGCGCTTCACACCCGTGAGAAAGACTCTACTTAACGCGGCTTTCAGACACCCTAGGACTCTTGAACCTGATCCTCTGATACCAAGTTTGTCACTCCCCGAGCCTACCCCCTGGATGTAACACGGGACCCAAGATCACAAGTGATCTCAAGATAACCCTCTGACATTAGCATGACTTAAAAACTGAACAAAGCATAAGAACGAAAGCTTACTGAAGTAATGAGCAACTTGATCTGTTATAAAAATATAAGACTAAAGATGACAATCTGAATTATGTTGAATATCTGAATCTATGTCTGAAAGCCTCTACTAATGATGAGTTGTTGGGACAAGTCCCCAGCTAACTCTAAATACTGAAACGAAACTAAATTCCAAGTCCTCGAATAAGGAGGACTCATCAAGATGGATGGATGTGCTGCTGATCTACTAGCCTCGAATCTGAGGAGAGCTACTAAATCTACATCATTATAGGATGCAGCACAAAGAGGTATGCGGTCAGTACTACGAAATGTACTGTGTATGAGATATATGCATATATCATGATAAAATATACTTGAAAGCATGCTTAAAACTGATATCATGCATATGTCATGGTAAAACATGCTTAAAGCATAGCTAAAACTGAAGTCATGTAACAATAGTAAAATCTGTAATTTAATGACTCAATGAAATATCATAAGCTGAAAACACATTTAGAACCATATTAATAGTAGAAAGTATGAAATTTGACAAAGAGTCAATGCACTTAAAAACTTGAAACTGTTTCTGTGGGGGGTTCTCTAACCGACATAGAACATGTGAGCTACATGGAATTCGATATATACGCCCCATCGAGAGGACCCAATATACCTTGCCAGGGTATAGAGGCATGACTATGGCATAATCACTAAATCTGATGCCCAACAAAGGGGACTTAAACCTACGAGGGCACGTAGTTTTGGGACTATGTGTTCTCTCACCATGTCTAACTCGGTGCTAATACTACTCCCAAAACATATATATATATATATATATAGCTGATATAATACTGGGGCATTTCTGATGCCAAAACTGATCATAACTGGTGACATATCTGATGTCAAATCTGTTCATAAAGCATGGAGACACATCTAATGTCAAAATTGTTCATAACTTAGGTAGACATATCTGGATGTCAAACCTTTCATAAGACATGGGGCATATCTGATGCCATACAAATTTTGTATCATAAGTCTTAAAGCTTTGCAAAACCATAATTCAAGATATACTTTCCTTTCTAAAATCATAACTTGAAGAATTAGGCATGCAATTTCATGAAAATAGAGGTCATATTATCTAAACATACCAATTTTACTTGAAGACATGCAATCCAAAAGAATCATGCTAAAATTCATGCTTAACATATGGGCTTTTGAAAACACTTACAAAACTTCAATTAAAGCATGGGTAATACATGAGAAATCATGAATTGAAGCTTTAAACAAAACCCATAACTTTTCCCCAATTTGGGTAAGAGCCCAAGTTTCATAAATTGGACAAGGATTAGCCTTAAAATCATGAATATGAAACCACATATAAAAACCCATGCAGAAGTATGCAATTTTGAGTTAGAATCCATAGCAGAATCATGAGGAAATAATTTATAGAAGAACTCATGAGAATTGGGTAAGAACCCTAATTTAGAAATTCATAAAATCAATTTAGAAGATTAAGGTTTTGGGCATAAGGGCGAAGGAATTCCCTTATTGAATACTCACATACCTGAAACTTGAAGAATTTTTAGCTAGATCTTTGGGGATGAAGTTTGGAGAAGATTCCCTAAGGTTGGAGGTGGAGACTTGGAGAAGAAATCCGAAAGAAAACTCTTGAGAGACTTTCTTGATTGAGCTTCTATGATCTTGCTTGCTTGAAACCCTAAGTATCTTGCCTTAGGGTCTTGAGGGAATTCATTAGAGATAGATTGATGTTCTTATGAGGAATAACCCTTTATGGGTGATTAAAAGATGAGAGGAAAGACCTGAGGTAAGGAAAGGACCAAACTACCCCCAACTTAAATACTGAAAAAAATAGAAAATTCGCCAGACGGGGATTCTTACGGGGCGTCATGGCCCCCACGGGCCATCGTGGGATCCACGGACATTGGCCAGCCCGTCAGAATGAGCCATGTCCGTCGGCCAGCCCGTCAGCTTTTGACAGCTGACAGTACTTCACTAAAATACCCATAACGTTTTACTCCGGAATCGTATCAACAAGCGGTTAGTGGCATAGGAAAGATAATTTAAATACTTTTAATTTGGTGGGTATTAGGACACCTAAGTCTTTATATTCTAGGAGTTATGATTGTTTTAAGTTGACCCTAGTAAGAACTTACATGAAAACTAAATCGGTAGAAGGGCTTTCAACTTAACTTTGAGCTAGGGGTCCTTTATGACTTCGATTCACATCTAATACTCCTTCAAAACTTAGGAATCGATCTAAATACTTAGATTCATAGAAAAATTATCTGGTTCGGGTCTAACAATGCATGAAGAATGGTTCGGATCTTGGTTTAAAATTTTTGGGGTGTTACACCTATTCTGCTGAGGATTATGCCAGGCTTTACATTTGGGAGATTGTGTGCCTTCATAAAGTCCCATTATCCATTATCTCTGACCAATAGGCTCAACTCACAACATATTTTTAGAGATCTTTTCAAAAGGGTCTAGGTATTTAGGTAAATCTTAGCATCGATTTTCATCCACAGACTGACGGACATGCTAAGCATACTATTTAAACTATCGAGGATATGCTACGTGCCTGCGTGCTGGATTTTAAAAGAAGCTGGGATGATCATCTACACCTTATTGAGTTTTCTTATAATAACAGCTTCCAAGTTAGTATTCAGATGGCTCCTTATGAAGCACTATACAGGCAGAAGTGTAGGTCGTCAATTGGTTGGTTCGAGGTCAGAGAAGCAGAGTTGCTAGGTCCCAATCTAGTCCAGCAAATGATAGAGAAGGTAAAGATTATTAGAGAAAGGGAAGAAATGGAAGCTTAGCCCCAGGTATGTTGGGTTGTATAAGATTATTTGGAGGATCGGTAGGGTGGCATATGAGATTGATTTGCCTTCAGAATTAGAAGCGGTCCATCTTGTGTTTCATGTATCTATATTGTGGACGTACATTAGAAATCCTTCACATATTACACCCATTGAGGATATTCGCATCGTTGAAGACTTGTATTATGCTGATGTGCCAGTGGCTATTTTAGATAGGCAAATAAGAAAGCTTCGGACTAAAGAAGTTGCTTCCGTGAAAGTGTTATGGCAGAATAACAACGTCGAGGAAATGACTTGGGAAGCTAAGGAGGAAAGGATAAAGAAGTACCCCCATCTATTTATGACTTAAGGTGATTCACGATTCAATAATTGACAATTATTCCTTTACAACAACTTAATTGGATTTTAGATAATTTGAAAGTGCAATTTATATGTCTTGTCACGGGGTGGCTATACGAGGCCTCGTTATTGAATTTTTAGAATTGGATTTAAGGTTTGCAATCGTAACAAATATAGCCTCGCAAATAATATATTAGCAGCAATGTAATGCAACCAAGGAATTGTTTTGATCCATTCGCGGATGAATGTTCTTAAGGAGGAAGAATGTGAGACTCCATATTTTTTTCGCATAATATACGTAGCGTGGTATGAGTATATGATGTGTACATGACTTGGTGTAGCACATTGAGAGAATAATATTGTAATTGGGTGATAATATCAAAGAATTAAACTAAGATTATAGGTCAAAGGAATCCCTTAAACAAAAGTTTGAGTTAAATAAATGCCTCGTGTAACACCTCGCCCGTTCAGAAGGTTTAAATTAACTCATACCTTTGGGATAAGAGTAATAGTGTCTAATATACTAAGAAGGATGTGTTGTGAGGTATTATAGTCCCAAAATATTCATATGTTAACTTTTGAAGTCAAGAAAGTTGCGAAATAAAAGTCGGCAAAAGTTATCGTAAGTTTCTTTAATAAATTTTCTGAACTTTGAGTCAAATGTCTCGGAGCTTTTCTCCCAATATATAAAGAGTTAGAAGAGCCCTGACCTACCAAATCAAAAGCCTATGAGTCTAGTTTTCAATGCACAAAATCTCACATCAAACTGATGTTGGAGTAAAGAGTTATGACTGTTTTACCGTGGACTATCTGAGCTGAAAACTGGGTCGCAAACTGGGTTGGGTCAAGATGGATTTAAAGCTTCAAATTCACGTTTAAAACTCCAAAACACTTCTTAAATAGAGATAAAACATAAGGGAGGGTTTCAAGAGAGTTCTTGAGTGATCAAGGTGCATTTTTAGTGATTTCTATCGCTAAAGTTTGCCCCCGTGCCTAGAAACGCGATTTCTATGCGTGGAAACCATTTTCCCCTTCGATTAGCCACGTTTTGAACTAGTTTCAGAAGATAGAACTTGGTATTTTTTTATTTTTCTTCAAGATTTACACTTGGTTTACTAAGGTAACCATCTCGGGGATCTTTAATGATCATTTTTACGAAGTTCTATGAACGTTTTATCAAGTTATGATCTTTTTGGGAAATCTGTCGATTTAAGCTTAATTATGAACTATTTATAGGTGCGTATAAGATTCATTTATATAGTGTTTGCGAAGCTTAAGACGTAAGAAACAACTTCTGTGAAGGAACTACGGGAATTCAGACATTCGTTGAAAAGGTATGTTAAGGCTTAGCTTCATCCTTCCTTTGAGCACGAATTTTAGAAAACTCTTAAATCGTCAAATGCGATAATTTACTATTCTATTGCTAGAAAGTCCTTCTGTGAGAGGTATTAGGATCGCAGCTGAAGTATTTTCGTGATATTATTAGGTTGATATTCCATTCATTCGATTATATAGGGTATTCGGCATCTATATGTCATTTTGTCGGCTTCCTTAATTATATGTCTCTATGTAGGAGTTATTACTCTTCTTTGGGGGTTGTGACTTAAAATAATTACAAAGGAATATTAAAAATCGCAGCCAGCCCTCCTTCCTCACAAAAATAATTTTTGGAAAACTTTAAAATAATATGTCAATTTTTAAAACTCTCAAATATAACTCGTATGTTTAAACTACTAAAGGACCCGGGTTTTGAAATACTTTCTTTTACGAACCATTAGGGAAACATATATAGAAATTAAGTGAAACACCTTAAGCTCTTTATAAACATCCGTAGGTTTAAGTTACCTTTCTAAAGTCAAGTTAAGTGTTCAAGTCTATTCTAAAAATATATGAGGTTGTACGAGGCATCTATATGTTATACGAAAGTGATTATGAGATTATGAGAATAAAGGGTACCAGTGGGCCAAGATTGGAAAGATGATTATGATGACATTCCTGCATTACAAATTTATAACATGACATGCTATGCATTCTACTCCCGAGCTATTTTCGGAAGGTATGAGGCCTATTACCTATATTTATACGTATGAGACATAGATGGCCACAAGTTGGCGAATATAATGCTGGTTAGCTACTGAAAGACACCACTATTGCTAGCATTTTATTGGGTATGACATGTATTTACATTGGTATATATATACGTATTCATGATATACGATTACAAGAGCATACCATGCATATTTGATTTCTATAAGGTCAGATATCGGCCATGAAGGCTATCAAAGTTTCAGTTTCAGGTGGTATCTCAATTATTCTTTTTACATCAGCTATTTATGATTCTACTCTCCGTCTTATATACCAGTATATTTTTATTCGTACTAATGTCCCATTGCCTTGGGACGCTGCATTTTTGTTTCGTGCGTGCAGGTCCAGGTAGGTAATTTGATTGACCCCTTCGCTAGGATTCGAGGTTCAGCTGTGAGTCGGTAAGCTTCACCTCTTCCTGGGGATATCATATGATGTTTACTTTTATTATATATATTGGGTATAGTCGGGGCCTTATCCCGATCAATGCTTATGAAACTCTTAAAGGCTATTGTGGATATAGTATTCTGGGTTTCTTTTTGCAGCTTCCAGTCTCAAACCCTATAGGTTTGGCATGTATGTATATGTATGTATGTATGTCTTCAGTTGCGGCCTCGTCGGTCAATCAGTACTTTATTATTTTTGGCTTATCTACCTTTGTCTATATGACTTGTTGTCATTCAGGTTATGATCTTAATGGTCCAGGCTTAGTATTTCAGATGTTATACTGCCTAACTTTTTGGGCTCGCAGTTTAGTCAGCTAGTATATTTTAGTGGCTAACTCCGTCGAATAAGGTATTGAGTGTCAATCATGCCTCCCCTGGTTTGGGGACTGACAGCTTGTGAGTGAATGTAGTAGGTTGGCACATGATCTAAATAGTGTTCAACATGATAGGGTGCATGAAATGGCCAATGATATTTTTGGGATACAATATGGGATGGAACCCGAACAGTATTTTGAAGAAACCCCCAATGAAGAAGCAAGGCGCTTCTATTAACAATTAGAAGAGGCTAGTTGTCCACTTGTAAGGAGCCTGCATTCTGCGTTGGTTGTTGCAGTTAGACTAATCAATATCAAATCAGATTGGAGTGTTCCTCAAGCTGCTATGGACTCTATGGTTGGTCTTGTCACGACCCAACTACTGGGCCGTGCGGGCACCTACTCTATTCCACCTAGATAGGAGAACCCTTACCACCCGAACCAACAGGAAATGTGAAAAAAGAAGTAAAACTATGAAATAAACCTTTTTGAAATACAAGAAACATCCTTTACAATATTTAAAGAATAAACCATTACAATTTGAAAACTGCCCTCCCCAGAACCTAGTCTAAGCCGGTACAAGAGCTACTACGAGCGTGATACCAAAATAAAAAAGGACACAACTCCCACCATAGAATTAAGAAGTAGGAGCTGTTGGAGATCAACATCATCATGTACCTATGAAACATCACCAACCCTACAACCAGACTATACCCAAAAAGGTATAGAAAGAGTAGAATCAATACAAATACACGTACTGGTAGGCATCATCGATCGACCCAAATCTACTCATACCATCATATAAGAAATCAAGGAAATGCATAATTAATTACAATACTCAACCCATTAATATTCACCTTACCAAAACTCAATGTCATCCCAAGCCTGCCTATCCCTTAGACTTCTCAAGTCACCTTGACACCTAGGCTTCCCAAGTCACCTTGACACCTAGACTTTCCAAGTCACCTTGTATATTGCCAACATCTATGTCCATACCCGGACTATCATTTCCTTACCCAAGTCAACCACTATGACTCAATAATTCAGAGTAAACTCTACTACTTAGTGACGTAGACCACACCCGTCATACCACCACCTACTAGTACAAAACTGTTCCCATGACCCCCAGGGCCATACTCGCCAAGTGACAATAGCCAATGCTATAAACAGACCACAAGTCTCTCCCTTAGCTTATCAAATGCACGCAACAAGTCTAACTGACATTGACAATTCCCAATGACAATAAACATATATCATTTTTACGAAACCCGGACCCAACAAGGATCCCTAGGACAATAACATATGACCCTGGTTCACAGAAGAACTACCTTGTCACTTAAGCACACTAACCCGGCCTTTCAAGGACCAACTATACACAAAATAATAATAAATCTCGACCCTCTCAGGAACCCAATATATAAAGAATAAATGGTACACCCGCACTGAGTAAAGCAGTACAATATATAATAACAGCCAGTAGTATACCTCTAGACTCTCAGTCTACCTTTTGACTTGCCAACCACAGGGGACAGGTTCAACAATCACTCAACAATAATAATAAACTTGACATTTATCCTTTTGCATTATCCGGATCAATCAAGAATCCTTAGACCAACACATAATTGTTTACATGTGATGCCCGGTCTACCCCAGGACCATCCCCACATTTAAGTATAACAACCCGGCCTATTAAGGACTAATGAAATCAATCACAGATTTAACAATCAATTAGGTCCACTAATGGAACCATCGAAAGAAATACAACTAAAACAATAAACAATCTCGTACCAGGTGTGGTATCCGAGCCAACCAAATAATAACATGTACCAGGCGTGATACTCGAGCCAACCAAATAGTAACATGTACCAGGCGTAGTACCCGAGCTAACTAAAAAGTAACCTATACCACGCGTGATACCCGAGCCAACCAATAAATATCTTGTACCAGGTGTGGTACCCGAGCCAACCGTTAGTAATTCCCGTACTAGGCGTGGTACCCGAGCCAACCGTTAGTAATTTCTATAGCAGGCGTGGTACTTGAGCCAACCAAATGTCAAACAGAATTCACAATCACAAACAATGAACAATCAACACTTGTAAACCCACAAGCAATAACACCTAGTTCATTTCACAAGACTGATAACATGACACTTAGACTTTCCTAATTCATTCCTTAAGCATGCAACTCATACAATACTTAAGCAAAAGTACATGAACATATATTGCATACAGGAATCAATAACAATCACCTACCCCCATTCCGGGTACATAAACTTAACCTTGAAATCCCATCCCAAGACTGACCCCAATTCACCCATTAACACATACTAGTAGGTACATCAAATCCTGACCCTCCTTCTAGTACCGAAATACAACCTGGGGAGAGACCTCCCCTAACCTTGGTGATTCAATCAATTACAATAATCTATTTTCTTATAACAACATTTTAGAGAATCCCCTCTTTAACCCGTGGTTTAATTATCCAAGTTCCCGGTTCCCCAAACCTTTCTAACACCCCAGTCCTCGGATTTTATCATCACACAACACCTAATTAATCATAACAACCCAAAATGTCACAACAAAATTATCACAACTTAATCAATTCTAGATTAACTAATCCAGCCACAACAATTCTCCTCCAGACTTCGTGCCCGAGGGCCTAAACATGGATTCTCCTTTTCAATTATACAATAAGTAGGAAATAAAAGGGGGTCAATCTACTCAATAAAGAAAACCTAGCCTACCTGGATGCCAAGCAGCAGTACGATGTAATTTCTGGCTCCGTGAAGGCGTTCCTTGATGGATGACAGGCCCGAAATCCATGGTTTCGCATCCTCTTAGCCAGAATCTCCCCTCCCCATGACTCCCAAGCCTTGGAGTAGCCAAGAAGGATTCTTGGAGTAACCCTCGTTTGTTTTGGGGCTGAATGAGAGCGAATGAAAATATAAAATATGTTTTTGAGTTTTTTGATCCCGTCGCTCTGCTATAGCAGTCCACGCTCCGCTATAGCAGTACCGCCATAGCGTAACCTACTGCTATAGCGGTGCTGACTGGCATTGACTTCTGCTATAGTGGAGGTTGCTACGGTAGTACGACAGCGGTTAATAAAGGACAAAATGTCATAGAATCCCCCAAAAATGCCCATTTTATAACACACTTAATTTCCTGACGTTCTAGAATGACCCCTTCACATCAACCTCGATACCGGGAGTTCTCCTTACCCGAATTCACTTCCAAAAAGTCCTCTGGACTCCTTTATGTCTTAGCTACAAGGAAAACTAGCTCAAATCACGATACAGTTTCCAATTCTTACCGGATTACCCTAGATCACACCTCTCTCCAAAACCTACTGAGACTAGCCTAGCCCAGGATTTTCAATTCCCAAACCCAGAAGTTTTTTGACTTACAAATTGGCACAAAAAGTTTACCCGTAATGACGAACTCTATCGTTACAACAGATATCAATTTACCCATCGTTCATCCCCAAAAGATCTCTAAGGCAAAAAGAGAAAAAAGAGCTCACCCCTTGAACCTTAACGCTTTACCATGACAACATAAATATAACCTTACACAAATCACCGAAAGTTCCAAATCCCTTGGTGTACCCAACTCAACCAAAATTCAACTCACTCCCGCTCTATCAAGGAACTCTTTCCTTCGAGTTGCACAAGGCTAAATAGATTACCCCTCCCCGAGTGTCCTAGAAATTTGGGGCCTTATCGAAACACCAGAGTGAAAGAAATTCACACTTAACGAACGAAAACATTTTTTCCATGCCAAGGAGACTAGATCCCTTTACATTAAATGCTATATTTGGAGTCCTACTAACCCGAACTCCATTTCGAAGACCCTACAAAATACTATGCCCCTCACATATCATGGTGTTAACTTGCTCCTATCAACACTATGCCCCGAGACACCACGTATCTCTAAACCATACAATAGAAAAATTCCATTGGGAATCATCCTAGCTTTAGATTTTTGTTAACTATCGTCTTAGGGGAAATTCTACCCGGGCACTTACACCCTAACCAATGCTATAGCGAGCATATCCCCATCACCCAAAGAGCAGTGATACCAAGTATTATCATGACCGACCAGAGGGATAACGATGTTAAAGAACCCATTTAGTAACCCCACTCCCTCAACTGACCCTACCACTAAGGATCATCAATAATAACCCAGCCAATAATCACCCTTATAACATAAGCCTCTGAGCAATGTCCAACATTACTCAGTCAATTGTGGGTTATTTTTGCCAAATTCTACATGAGTGATTATTCCCACCAGTGGTAAATCAAAATTTCACCAATACCCCGGGCTATCATATCTACTCTTTCCTCTTATCGCGCATGGATGCTAAATAATTCCTGCATTAGCTCGCAGCTCAAATAGCCATTTAAAATAATACGGGAATGAAAAACAAAATAGGGGAAAATAGGACAGGGATTATGCCCTGCCCATCCCGCTATAGCGACTTGCACACTGCTATGGCAACCCCCAAAAGTAGTAGCCCAAAAAATTTACTATTCTCTGAAAAATTCTCTCATTCCCCTTCCCTGTTCTCAATGCTAACACTGAAAACGCATTACTGCCTTAAAACATAACCTCAATACCAACCTCAACTATGCATAGTTGAAAATTTAGAACCCATTATCATAAAATCAGACATAAAACACACTAGAACTGCGCATAATAACACATTCCCGCTATCGTACACTACTAGTCCCACTTTTTCCTTTCTATGATTCCCAACCAATCCTGACTGTCTCAAAACTGGAGCTTTTCCTCAGTCATTAATCCCTTTTTGTTCCCTTACCATCTATACCAATGGTAAGTCTACACCCAAATGTAATGCAAACCATTCCAATTGAGGCATACCACAATTTATCACTAAAGCAATTCACAACTTTTGAAGTCAGAATAGATTTCCTTAAGTCACAATCATGAGTTATCACAAAAGATTTCTTATCGCAATTCCAGCTATCAAGCAATAATAGCTTTTTTCCCCCATTGTTCCCAACCAATCCCGACTGTCCTAAAACCGAAGTTTTCCTACAGTCATAAGCCTTGTTCCCTTACCATTTTTATCATTGGCAAGTCCATTTCTGAATTGTAATACCACTTTATTGATCCATTCAAGTACACATAGAGGGTCATTACCAACCAAAGCATACAAATTCAAGTTATGACTCCTCCCGGACCAAAATATTCACCACAAGGCAAGCAATTTCACCCCACATGACTGCAGTCATACAAGTAGTATAATACACATAGTTTAAAGTTTTCAAGCCACAACACAATCAAACAATTGCGCACCACACATTTGCAGTCATTCAAACAACATCAATACACATAGGAACAATCTTAAGTCTCAAGCTTCAACACTCAATCAAGTCAGTTTCATTGCCTTTTATTCACTTCATAGATGACCGTTAGCCAATTCATCCATCTTTTACATAGCCTCCCAGGCCAGATACCAATTGGAACCTTTCCGGTTCCAATTTCCCTTGCTTGACTTATCACAACTGGAATCCAATGACATCCTTTACTTTGTTGAGATACCAATTGGAATCGAGATACACCAATTAGACTCAACCCATACAAGCAAGTGAATGAACCACACGAAAAAGAATGAAAAAAAGAGATGTTTCCTAGAATGCTTCATATCTTCCCAGAGATTAAATGTGAACGTCAACATACCAATCTGTGGGACTCTATTTGATATTTTGCTCTTGTACCAGCAGACCGGTGGCTCTGATACCATTTTGCCATGACCCAACTACTGGGTCGTGCGGGAACCTACTCTATTCCACCTAGATAGAAAACCCTTACCACCCAAATCAACAGGAAATGTGAAAAAGGAAGTAAAACCATGAAATAAACCTTTTTGAAATACACGAAACATCCTTTATAATATTTAAAGAATAAACCATTACAATTTGAAAACTGCCCTCCCCAGAACCTAGTATAAGCCGGTACAAGAGCTACTATGAGAGTGATACCAAAATAAAAGAGGGCACAACTCCAACCATAGAAGCAAGAAGTATAAGCTGATGGAGATCAACATCGTCATGTACCTATGAAACATCACCAACCTTGCAACCATACTATACCCAAAAAGGTATAGCAAGAGTATAATCAGTATAAACACACGTATTGGTAGGAATCATTGATCGACCCGAATCCACTCATACCAAAATATAAGAAATCAAGGGAATGCACAATTAATTATAATACTCAACCCTTCAACATTCACCTTACCAAAACCCAATGTCATCCCAAGCCTGCCTATCTCTTAGACTTCCCAAGTCACCTTGACACCTAGGCTTCCCAAGTCACCTTGACACCTATACTTCCCAAGTCACCTTGTCCATTACCAACATCTATGTCCATACCCGGACTACCATTTTCTTACCCAAGTCAACCACTATGACTCAATAACCCGGAGTAAACCCCACTACTTAGTGACATAGACCGCACTCGTCATACCACCACCTACTAGTATAAAACTATTCACATAACCCCCAAGGCCATACTCGGCAAGTGACAACAACCAATGCTATAACCAGACCACAAGTCTCTCCCTTAGCTTATCAAACGCACGCAACAAGTCTAACTGACATTGATAATTCCCAATGACAACAACCATATATCCTTTTTACGAAACTCGAACCCAACAAGGATCCCTAGGATAATAACATACGACCCTGGTTCATAAAAGAACCACCTTGTAACTTAAGCACACTAACCCGGCCCTTCAAGGACCAACTATACGCAAAATAATAATAAATCTTGACCCTCTCAGGAACCCAATATATAAAGCACAAATAGTACACCCGTACTGAGTAAAGCAGTACAACATATAACAACAGCAGTAGTATAACTCCTGACTCTCAGTCTACCTTTTGACTTGCCAATCACAGGGGACAAGTTCAACAATCATTCAATAATAATAATAAACATGACATTTACCCCTTTTCATTATCCAAACCAATCAAGGATCCCTACACCAACACATAAGTATTTATATGCGATGCCTGGTTGTAACGACTGAGTCCATCATTACGAGTAGTCCAATCGTACCAAGTTTTAGAGTTAAAAAACTCTGGGTTTGGGAGTTTGAAATTCTGGGCTAGGCTAGCCTCGACCAATTTTGGTGCGAGGTAGAGTCTAGGGAAATTTGGGTAAAGATGGGTTTAGGTGTCTTAGATTGAACTAGTTTTCCATGTAACCAAGACATAAAGGAGTCCGTAGGACTTTTCAAAATCGCATTTAGGTAAGTAGAACTCCCGGAATCGCGTTTGACGTTAAGAGGTTATTTCAGGACGTCAGGGAAAATAGGTGTGTTGTGAAATGGCCAAAACTAGAAGATTTTTGGACATTCTATCCGTGATGAGCGCGGTCACGCGTGATAGCGGCCACTACTACAGCGTTAGAAATTACCGCTATAGCGACGGTCAAAGGGTGGTCAACCTACTTAAGCCCGCTATAGCGGCAGCCTACTGCTATAGCTGGAGCGCTATAGCAGAGCGAGGACCGCTATAGCAGGACGATAGGATTTTCATGAAAAAACAGCTCCCAAAATATTTAGTTTTTCACAAGTTCATTTTGGGAGAAGGGCTAGGCGATTCCAGGCGTTTTTCTTCCTTTTTTCGTCAAAATTCTACCCTAAGGTAAGGTTTTCGTTCCCCAATATTTGTATTACTTTTCCTATTCGGTAGAATTGCTAGGAGGGAATTTGGAGAAAGGTTAGAATAACCTAGGGATGGTGGAATTCGGGGAAGGAAGGGGATTACAAGCATGTGTGTTCTTGGGTATGGATTAAAGTACATTATTATGATCATAGGTTGTTTAATTCCTTGTTTTATCCGTAAAAAATGATAAAACTAAGAGAATTAACGGTGTAAAATCTTGGGAAAAGGGTGGGATGATCATGGGTGGCCTGGGGTTTGGGGATTTGGTATAATCTGGGTAATGTACAGGCTTTGTGTGTTAATTATATGTACTGTGTGTTGTTTTTAGACCAAGAACGAGAGAGGAATCCGGAACACGAGAAAGCTCGGGTCGAATAGAGCTTGGAACATTTTGAGGTAGGTGATGGCTTATGACTTTCTGTGAATGTGTATATTTGTGTACTCATGTCTAAGTGATTGTATGTATTACATTGCTTAGGGAAGTCGTGTGGAATGTTTAGGTTCCTGTTTACAGTCTATGATTGAATGGTGTTTACTTATTGGTTTTACAAGTTGTGTGTGTTCATATATTGACTGTGGTTATTTACATTCGATTGGCTCGAGTACCACGCCTGGTATGGGTATAACAAATGGTTGGCATGGGTACCACGCCTGGTACGGGTATAACATTCGATTGGCACGAGTACCATGCTTGGTACGGGTTTACTTTATTGCATCTTGCATTGTTTCATTGATTATTATATTGCATTGGTTGATATTGGTTTCGTGTGTGGACCGGGTTGTTTTACTAAATGTGACACTTGATATTGGTTCTGTGAGTGGACCGGGTTGTCTATTTAAAGGTGCTATTGCTGGTGGTGCTTGAGTGGCCGGGAACTTTGTATAACTGCTGTGTTGGTCTTGGTTTAGGCCGGGTTAAAGCATTACTTTTGGTATGTGTCTAGAGGGGATTCTAGGGTGGTTCCGGGCTAGACAGAAAGGTATAGGTAATGGCTCATGTTCGTGGTATAGAACTGTAAGAGATGGATTTCATGCTAGTACAAGGTAGGTAGAGACTTTTAGTCTAGGGTATGTATACTTGTTGCATGTTTTCCATATATTTACTTGAATATGTTGTACTGTGATATATGTTGTTTACTTGAAAACTGGATGATGATTCTACCAGTACACAGTGGTGGTGTACTGATACTGCACTTGCTATCTTTTGTGAGTATAAGAAATCTACCAGCGACTGAGACGCGACCTTGCATTTAGCACTGGCGATTCTGACTTTCAAGGGTGAGCTGCTTATTTCGAGCTACCATGGGTTATTCTTAGAGTTTCAGTCCATTTTTTTCGGACTTAAAACTATTTTATTTTATCTTTTGGAGTTGCATCCCCGTATTCTAGATATTTGGTATTGATGTTTGGTACAATGACTTTCAGTTTCTAAGAGGGATTTTCCGCAGGATAATGATTATGATTAGTTTTTGAATTATTTTGATTTCTAGTTTACTTTCTGTCATTGGTTTTAGGTTGTTAGTCTAGACAAGGGTTGAACTCTATTGGTTCGCTCATCTGAGGGTTGGGTGGGTGCCACTCACGATAGGTTGGGTCGTGACAAAGATGGTATCAGAGCCTAGGTTCTTTGATCTCATTGTACCAGACAGGTCTGGTAGAGTCTTGCGGAACGGTGCGAAGACGTCCGTACTTTTCTTCGAGAGGCTATAGGGCTTTAGAAAAAACTATCTCTTCCTTCTTTCCTTCGTGCTATAACTCGATTCCAATTGGTATCTGGTGATATAAATTGGTATCTAACCTCGTTCACTCTTCTGTCCACCGATGGTTACTACAAGGAATAATGAAGCAAGGCCAGCGGTCCCAGCAGTGGGCCCGACAGTTCGTGGCAGAGGTAGGGGAAAGGGAAGGGGATAAGCTAGAGCCACACCCACCAGGGGTGGATCTCGAGCTGCTGTTGCACGTGAGGTAACCCCTCCCCAACCTTAGGATCATGTGGCTGAGGATGTAGAAGAAGTGGTTGTAGAGGATAGATGGGCTCAAGACTAGGCGGCACCGATTAGGGGTGCAGTCCTTCCTAATATGACACCGGAAGCTTTTAAGAAAGCGTGGGATATTCTGAGTGGGTTGGTTGGTGCTGGAACCATACCCGCAGCTTATGCAAATCAAGTCTTTGATATGCAGCCAATGACTACTACTACACCAAGGATGGATGCAGCTTCAGGCACAAATGATCTCCTCAGGCCAATGTTAGGCCCAGTGATGACAGGTAATGAGCATGAGATGCTGACTAAGTTTCTTAAGCTGAAACCTCCAATGTTTCAGGGTACAGACAAGGAGGATGCCTATGAGTTCATCCTGGATTTCCCTGAGAGGTTGCACAAATTGGGTATTGTTCGTCAGCATAGGGTGGAGTTTGTCAGTTTTTCAGCTGCAAGGTGATGCCAAGCAGTGGTGGAGGTCTCATGTTGAGTGTCAGTCTTCTATTCTACCTCCACTGACTTGGGAGAAGTTCAACGCATTATTTCTAGAGAAGTACGTTCCCCGTACTTAGAGGGACCGGAAGAAGGATGAGTTTCTGAACTTGGATCAGGGTAGCATGTCGGTCTCAGCTTATGAGGCTAAGTTCCATGCGTTGTCTCATTTTGCTACACAGATGTTGGGTTCCGAGGAGGAACGGGTCCAGTTGTTTGTCAAGGGTCTGAATAGTGAACTGCAGGTACTGTCGGTGCATATGACTTCTTTAGAAAAGGGATTTAATGATGTGGTGGATTATGTGAAGAATATTAAGGGAGTTAGACAAGTGGGGCAAGCTAAGGCTTTAGCCAAGAAGCCCGGGAATGAGGGAAATTATGGTGGTTCATACTCCGGGGTCCAGCATCATCAAGCTTATCTGGCCCGTCCTATTCAATCACCTCTGCCAGCTACTACAGGTGGTCATTAGGGAGCTCAGTCTTCAGCTCCTAGAGGCCAGGGAGTGTCCTATACATCCGTTAGCAGACCTACTCTGGATAGTGGTTTCTTTCATTGTGGTGAGTTGGGCCACTTTAAGAGGGAGTGTCCACATAGGCAGACAGGTAATCAGGGTCAGCAGCAGACTAGAGCAGTGGTTTCGGCAGGCAGAGGAGGTAATGCCAGGGTTCGTCCACAGGGTGGGCGAGGTAATTTTCAGGGAGGCCGGAGAGACCGAGGAAATAACGATGCAGGCAAGGGTGCGGTGCAGTCGGCCCGGGAAGTCACCTGGATTGATGATCGGGCTCATTGCTATGCTTTTCCAGGGAGGATTGAGGCGGAAGCCTCAGATGCGGTGATCACAGGTACTATTCTTGTCTGTGATAAAATGGCTTCAGTATGATTTGACCCAGGCTCTACGTATTCTTATGTTCTGTGAGTTTTGCTTTGGGCCTGGGTTTGACTTGTGATATCATTGATTCTCATATCTATGTTTCTACCCCAGTTGGAGAGTCGGTGGTTGTGACTAATATATATCATGACTGTTCGATTATTTTTGTGAGGTTACATACTTGGGTAGACTTGGTAATTCTGGATATGACATATTTTGATATTATCTTGGGTATGACCTGGCTATCTCCTTATCATGATGTGTTGAACTGTAACACCAAGACTGTGGCTCTAGAGATTCTGGATAAGGATAGACTAGAGTGGGAAGGTGTGTACAGACCTAAGCCAGTTAAGATAATATCATTTGTCCAAGATAGGAAGCTAGTGGGGAGGGGGTGTCTAGCCTTTTTATCTCATCTCCGAGATGATAGTGTGGAGTCTCCTCCTATTGAGTCAGTTCCAGTGGTTTTTGAATTTTTAGAGGTGTTTCCAGCGGACTTGCCTGGTATGCCTCCGGACAGGGACATAGATTTTTGTATTGATTTGGAGCCAGGCACTCGTCCTATTTTCATTCCTCCGTATCGTATGGCTCCGGCAGAGTTAAGGGAACTTACAACTCAGATACAGGAACTCCTAGATAAGGGATTTATACATCCCAGTGCTTCACCTTGGGGTGCTTCGATCTTATTTGTAAAGAAAAAGGGATGGTAGTATGCAGATGTGCATAGATTATAAGCAGCTGAACAAGGTGACCATCCAGAATAAGTACCCTCTACCTCGTATAGATGATTTGCTTGAACAGCTTCAGGGTGCATCAGTGTTCTCAAAAATCAACTTGAGGTCGGGGTACCATCAGTTAAAGATTAGACCTGAGGACATTCCGAAGACTACTTTTCGGACTCAGTATGGACGTTACGAGTTTCTAGTAATGTCATTTGGTTTGACCAATGCGCAGATAGCATTCATGAGTTTAATGAATGGGGTGTTTAGTCTTACTTAGATTCCTTCGTTATCGTGTTCATCGATGATATTTTGATCTACTCTAAGAGTAGGGAGGAGCATGCTAATCATCTTCATATTGTGCTGGATATCTAGAGGCACCAAAAACTTTATGCAAAATTCACTAAGTGCGAGTTTTGGTTGATTTATGTGGCATTCTTAGGGCATGTAGTGTCGGAAAAAAGGGGTGATGGTGGATCCCCAGAAAATTGAGGCAGTCAAGAGTTGGATTCGGCCTAGCTCTGTGATCGAGGTGAGGAGTTTTGTTGGGCTCGCGGGGTACTACCGGAGGTTTGTTAAGAATTTTTCTTCTATTGCTACTCACCTGACCATGCTGACACAGAAGGAGGTACCGTTCGTGTGGTCCGACAAGTGCGAGGAGAGCTTCCAAAAGCTCAAGACACTTTTGACCACAACCCCTATTTTGTCCTTGCCAGTTGAAGGTAAAGACTTTGTTCTTTACTGTGATGCTTCACATTCTGGTTTGGGTGCTATGTTGATGCAGGATAGGAATGTGATAGCCTATGCATCCAGGCAGTTAAAGGTACATGAGAGGAATTACCCGACTCACGATTTAGAGTTGGCAGCGGTGGTTTTTGCATTGAAAATCTGGAGACACTATCTTTATGGTGTCAAGTGTGAGGTATTCACAGATCATCGCAGTCTGCAGCACATTTTCACTTAGAAGGATTTGAATCTGAGGCAGAGGAGATGGATGGAGTTATTGAAGGATTATGATATGACAATTCAGTACCATCCGGGTAAGGCTAATGTGGTGGGAGACGCATTGAGCCAGAAAACTGTTAGCATGGGTAGCTTGGCTTGTTTGGGGGCGTCCAAACGACCATTGGCTAAGGAGATTCGGGATTTTGAGGCCAAGTTCATGCACTTGGGTGTTTCAGATCAAGGTGGGTTGTTGGCCAGCATTGAGGTCAAGGCCACCTTCATAGAGGAAATAAAGGCAAAACAGTTTCAGGATTCAAAACTGGGTAAGTTGCAAGGTAAGGTAATATCCGGGGAGTCCAGAGACATTATGTTAGACTCTGGAAAAGATTTGTGTTCCTCGGGTGGATGATATGATACAGAAAATCTTGGCAGAAGTTTATGGTTCGCGGTACTCAATTCATCCGAGTGTGATCAAAATGTACAGGAAATTGAGGCAGCATTACTGGTGGCCCGGGATGAAAAGGGACATAGTGGATTTTGTGTCCAAATGTCAGAACTGCCAGCAGGTAAAGTATGAACATCAGAGACCTGCAGGACTACTTCAGAGAATGCCCATTCCACAGTGGAAATGGGAAAGGATAGCCATGGATTTTGTGGTGGGTCTTCCCAAGACTTTGGGGAAATATAACTCAATTTTGACCGGCTGACCAAGTCCGCTCATTTCATTCTGGTCAGGGTAGATTATAATTTGCAGCAATTGGCTAAGATCTACGTGAAAGAGATTGTGAGACTGCATAGGGTACCACTGTCCATCATTTCAGACAGGGATACGCAGTTAACTTCTAAGTTCTGGGGCAAGTTACATGAAGAGTTGGGTACACAACTCACCTTTAGCACAGCCTTCTACCCTCAGACTGATGGTTAGTCGAAAAGTACGATCCAGGTATTGGAGGACATGTTGAGAGCATGTGTGATGGACTTCGGGGGTCGTTGGGACCAGTTTCTACCATTGTGCGAATTCTCGTACAACAATAGCTACCACTCCAGTATCGATATGGCACCGTTTGAGGCCCTGTATGGGAGGAACTGCAGATCGCCGATTGGGTGGTTTGAGGAAGGTGATGTGAAGCCTTTGGGCGTAGACTTAGTGAAGGAAGCACATAAAAAGGTAAGGGGCATACATACCAAGTTGCTGGCTGCTCAAAGCAGGCAGAAGGAGTATGCAGATTGCAAGATCCAGGACATGGACTTTCAGGTTGGTGAGCAGGTATTGTTAAAGGTATCACCCATGAAAGGGGTTATGCGGTTTGGTAAGAAGGGCAATCTTAGCCCTGGATTCATCGGTCCGTTTGAAGTGCTTGAAATTGTGGGGCCAGTGGCTTACAAGTTAGCACTGCCACCTAGTTTGTCGGGCGTTTATCCGGTATTCCATGTATCCATGTTCAAGCGATACCATGGGGATGGTGAATACATCATCAAGTGGGATGATATACTTTTTGATAAGGATCTTCGTTATGAGGAAGAATCGGTTTTGATTCTTGCTCGGGATGTCCGGAGGTTGAGGACAAAGGTGATTGATATGGTGAAGGTTCAGTGGAAGCATCGTCCGGTTGAGTAAGCCACTTGGAAAACTAAGAAGGACATACGGGGAAAGTACCCTCAATTGTTGAGGATTCAGGTACTACACTTCTTTCCTTTTATCTCCGTAATTTTGGGTTTGATCATTCGGGGATGAACAATGGGTAAATTGGTATCTGTTGTAACGACCGGGTCCGTCGATACGGGTAGTCCAATCGTGCCAAGTTTTAGAGTTAGAAAACTCTGGGTTTGGGAGTTTGAAATTCTGGGCTAGGCTAGCCTCGGCCAGTTTTGGAGCGAGGTAGAGTCTAGGGAAATCCGGGTAAATATGGGTTTAGGTGTCTTGCATTGAGCTAGTTTTCCACGTAGCCAAGACATAAAAAAGTCTGCGGGGCTTTTCGAAATCGCATTTGGGTAAGTAGAACTCCCAGAATCACATTTGACGTGAAAGGAGTTATTTCAGGACACCGAGGAAAACAGGTGTGTTGTGAAATGGCCAAAACTGACAGATTTCTGGATATTCTGTCCGTGATGAGCGTGGTCACCCGCGATAGCAGCCACCGCTATAGCAGTAGAAATTACCGCTATAGCGGTGGTCAAAAGGCGGTCAACCTACTTAAGATCGATATAGCGGTAGCCTACCATTATAGCGGGACCGCTTTAGTGGAGCGGGGACCGCTATAGCAGGCCGACAGGATTTTAATGCAGAAATAGCTCCCAAAACATTCAGTTTTTCACAAGTTCATTTTGGGAGAAGGGCTAGGCGATTCCAGGTGTTTTTCTTCCTTTTTCCATCAAAATTCTTCCCTAAGGTAAGGTTTTCGTTCCCCAATCTTTGTATTACGTTTCCTATGCGGTAGAATTGCTAGGAAGGAATTTGGGGAAAGGTTAGAATAACCTAGGGATGGTGGAATTCGGGGAAGGAAGGGGACTCCAAGCATGTGTGTTCTTGGGTATGGATTAAAGTACATTATTATGATCATAGGTTGTTTAATTCCCTATTTTATCCGTAAAAAATGATAGAACTAGGAGAATTAACTGTGGAAAAGCCCGAGAAAAGGGTGGGATGATCATGGGTGGCCTGGGGTTTGGAGATTTGGTATAATCCGGGTAATGTACAGGCCTTGTGTGTTAATTATATGTACTGTGTGTTAATTTTAGACCAAGAACGAGAGAGGAATCCGGAACACGGGAAAGCTCGGGTCGAATAGAGCTTGGAACATTTCGAGGTAGGTGATGGCTTATGACTTTCTGTGGATGTGTATATTCGTGTACTCATATCTAAGTGATTGTATGCATTACAATGCTTAGAGAAGTCGTGTGGAATGTCTAGGTTCTTGTTTACAGTCTGTGATTGAACGGTGTTTACTTGTTGGTTTTACAAGTTGTGTGTGTTCATATATTGACTGTGGTTATTGACATTCGGTTGGCATGGGTACCACGCCTGGTACGGGCATAACATTCGGTTGGCATGGGTACCACGCCTGGTACGGGTTTACTTTATTGCATCTTGCATTGTTTCATTGATTATTGTATTGCATTGGCTGATATTGGTTCCATGTGTGGACCGGGTTGTTTTACTGAATGTGACACTTGATATTGGTTCTACGAGTAGACCGGGTTGTCTATTTAAAGGTTCTATTGCTGGTGGTCCTTGAGTGGCCGGGAACTTTGTATAACTGCTGTGTTGGTCTTGGTTTAGGTCGGGTTGAAGCATTACTTTTGGTATGTGTCTAGAGGGGATTCCAGGGTGGGTCCGGGCTAGACAGAAAGGTATAGTTAATGGCTCATGTTCGTGGTATAGAATTGTAAGAGATGGATTTCATGCTGGTACAAGGTAGGTAGAAACTTGTAGTCTAGGGCTTGTATACTTGTTGCATGTTTTCCATATATTTACTTGAATATGTTGTACTGTGATATATGTTGTTTACTTGAAAACTGGTTGATGATCCTACCAGTACACAGTGGTGGTGTACTGATACTGCACTTGCTATCTTTGGTGAGTACAAAAAAATCTACCAGCGACTGAGACGCGACCTCACATTTAGCACCGGCGATTCTGACTTTCAAGGGTGAGCTTCTTGTTTCGAGTTACCTTGGGTTATTCTTAGAGTTTCAATCCATTTATTTCGGACTTAAAACTATTTCATTTTATCTTTTAGGGTTGCATCCCCGTATTCTAGATATTTGGTATTGATGTTTGGTACAATGACTTTCAGTTCCTAGGAGGGATTTTTCGCAGGATAATGATTATGATTAGTTTTTGAATTGTTTTGATTGCTAGTTTACTTTCTGTCATTGGTTTTAGGCTGTTAGTCTAGACAAGAGTTGAACTCTATTGGTTCGCTCATCCGGGGGTTGGGTGGGTGCCACTCACGATGGGTTGGATCGTGACACCGGTCTACCCCAGGACCATCCCCACATTTAAGTGTAACAACCCAGCCTCTCAAGGACTAATGAAATCAATCACAGATTTAACAATCAATCCGGCCCACTCATGGAATCATTAAAAGAAATACAACCAAAATAATAAACAATCCCGTACCAGGCGTGGTACCCGAGCCAACTAAATAATAACTTGTATCAGGCGTGGTACCCGAGCCAACTAAATAGTAATATGTACCAGGCGTGGTACCCGAGCCAACCAATAAGTAACTTGTACCAGGCGTGGTACCCGAGCCAACCAATAAGTATCATGTACCAGGCGTGCTACCTGAGCTAACCATTAGTAATTTTCATACCAGGCATGGTACTCGAGCCAACCGTTAGTAATTTTCATACCAGGTGTGGTACCTGAGTCAACCGAATGTCAAACAGAATCCACAGTCACAAACAATGAACAATCAACACTTGTAAACCCACAATCAATAACACCTAGTTCATTTCATAAGACTGATAATATGACATTTAGACTTTCCTAATTCATTCCATAAGCATGCAACTCATACAATACTTAAGCAAAAGTACACGAACATACATTGCATACAGGAATCAATAACCATCACCTACCCCCATTTCGGGTACATAAACTTAACCTTGAAATCTCGTCCGAAGACTAACCCCAATTCACCCCTTAACACATACTAGTAGGTATATCCAATCCTGACCCTCCTTCTAGTACCGAAATATAACATGGGGAGAGACCTCTCCTAACCTTGGTGATTCAACCAATTACGATATTTTAGTTTCTTATAACAACATTTCAGAGAATTCCCTCTTTAACCCGTGGTTTAATTATCCAAGTTTCCGGTTTCTCGAACCTTTCCGACACCCCGATCCTCGGATTTTATCATCACACAACACCCAATTAATCATAAAAACCTGAAATGTCACAACAAAATTATCACAACGCAATCAATTCTCGATTAACTAATCCAGCCACAACAATTCTCCTCCAAACTTCATGCTCGAGGGCCTAAACATGGATTCTCTTTTTCAATTATACAATAAGTAGGAAATAGAATCGGGTCAATCTACTCAATAAAGAAAACCTAGCCTACCTGGATGATAAGCAACTGCACGATATAATTTTTGGCTCCGTGAAGACGTTTCTTGATGGATGACAGCCTCGAAATCTATGGTTTTGCGTTCTTTTAGCCAGAATCTCCCCTCCCCATGGCTCCCAAGCCTTGGAGCAGCCAAGGAGAGTTCTTGGAGTAACCCTCCTCTGTTTTGGGGCTGAATGGGAGAGAATGAAAATATAAAATCCATTTTGAGTTTTCTGATCTCATCACTCCGCTATAGAGGTCTACGCTCTGCTATAGCAGTACCGCATAGCGGAACCTACCGCTATAGTGGTGCTGACCGACATTGACTTCCGCTATAGCGGTAATTTCTCCGTTATAGCGGAGGTCGCTACGGTGGTATGACAGTAGTTGACACGGGACAAAATGTCGTAGAATCCCCCCAAAATGCCCATTTTACAACACGCTTAATTTCTCGACGTTTTGGAATGACCCCTTCATGTCAACCTCAATTTACCGGGAGTTCTACTTACCCGAATTCACTTCCGAAAAGTCCTCCGAACTCCTTTATGTCTTAGCTACAAGAAAAACTAGCTCAAATCATGATACGTTTCCCAATCCTTACCCGTACCCTGGACTAAGGGAGGCAACGGAACCGGGAGGTGTCGGTACCGGTTTCGGACCGTCCCGGTCCGTTACCGGTCCGGTGGACTCCGGTTCCGTCCGAAGGAGGGGTGGGCCTGTAGGGGTAACGGGACGGAAGGGGTAAAGGTTACCGGATCGTCCCGGTCCGGTTCGATCCGGCGAAAAATTTCAATTTTTTTTTTTTTAAAATAGCCGTTGGGTTAGCCGTTGGCAACGGCCAGTGGGCCCCACCCAACGGCTATATCAGCCAAACAGCCCCCCAAAACACCCCCTACCCCCCAAACTTTTTTTATTACCCCAAAGTTTTTAAAAATACATTTTAGTCCTAAATTTTAACTATAAAAACCCCCCACCCCTTCATTATTTATTACACAAAATTTCTTCTTCTTCATCTACTCTCTCAACTCTCAATCTCTTCTACTCTCTATTCTCTAATAGTCTCTATTAAATTGTTAATTTTATTTGTTGGATTATTTTGGAGCAATTTTCAAGCTTCAAGTTTCATCTATCAATTTTGACTTTCGGTTATACACGTCTGTTTTTACGCAGACGTTTGGTACATTCGTTCCAACTTTCATCTCTTTACTTATTTATTTTTTTGCATTTAATTTTTGTATTTATTTATTTGCTTACTATTAATATTTTAATATGGAATCCGGTGATAAAAATGTTGGCCAAGGTAAAAAAACACTTTTTGGTAGGTTGACTAATGCAGTAACCGGAAAAACTAAAGTCGGTAGTTCTTCTAAATCCAAATCTAAAACTAGACAACAACCTGAATTAAGAATAAATACGGATGATTTTACACATGTTGATGAAACTCCTTTTAATATTGATAGAAATACTCAATTAGATCATGAATTTTTACAGACAAGGTTTGGTAATTTTAATGAAGAACTAGATGAAGAAGTAGAATATGATAATGAATATGATGGTAATGATACTTATGATGATGATGAAACAGAGCCGCCTACGGCTACTAGTCCCACTCCTGCTCCCGCTCCCACTCCCCCTCCCCCTGTACATCCTACTAGGGCTAAGCCAAAGGCTGAACGTCCTAAAAAATCTGTTGTGTGGCAATTTATGATTCAAAGTGAGGATAAAACTCAAGCTATTTGTAAAATATGTAAATATATTTTGAATCATAAAACTACGGGAAAGTCGGGTGGGACGGGACATTTAAGAAATCATTTAATGGGATGTTGTAAAAATGAATTTTTGCAAGCTCAGGCTATAGCCGATGCAAAAAAATATGGTACTCCCCTTCCCGATGCATCTGTAGGAGTAGGGGCCTCTAACATGATCCAAACACAGTTAAACCCTTCTAATGTTGTTGGCCCTAGTACACATCGCAGTTATAGTAGAGAAAGAGATCTTGAAGAATTAGCTAAAATGATTGTTCTTTGTGGCTTGCCTTTTAGTTTTGCTGAAAATCCCGGTTTTGTTCATTATATTCAAATAGTGTATAATCCTTCTTTCACAGGTTTTTCAAGAAATACTATTAAAAAAGCTATTTTTGATTATCAAGGACAACATGTACAATATCTTCGTTGTTTATTTAACTATAATACTTGTAGAATGGCTATCACTTCTGATATGGGTCGTAGTCCTAATGGTAACGATTATTTCACTATTACTGGTCATTGGATTGATGAAAATTGGAACATGCAAAAAAGAATTTTAGGTTATAAATGTTGTGAAATGCTGAAAACCGGTAGTTACATAGCTCAAACTATTATAGATGTTTTACAATTTTATGGAATTTGTAATAAAGTAATTAGTGTCACCCTTGATAATGCTTCTAATAATACAAATGCTGTTGATAAACTAAAACCGACAATTTGCCCTATTTATATTGACGGTTTTCATATTAGGTGTGCTGCACACATATATAATTTAATTGTTAGAGATGGTGTAGCAATGTATAATAATGGTTGTATAAAATGTGAAGCTGCATGCCATTTTATTTTTAAATGTCAAGTAAAGTCTAGGCGTGTAGAGTTTGAAAATCGGTGTCGTGAATTAGAACTCCCCCCTAGAAAAATTTCAAAAACAGTGTCTACTAGATGGAATTCTTTATATGAAATGCTTAAAGTTGCTTATGAATATAGAAAGCCTTTACAAATGGTTTGGAATGCTCACAATTCAGATATTGATTATAGAATTACTGACACTGATTGGAAAGAAGTATATGAACTTAAAGAATTTTTAAAAGTTTTTTATTTAGCTACAAAACAAATATCTGGACTTTATTATCCAACTATTTGTTCAGTTTTACCAAATATATGTGCTATTTCTGATAAATTTTTTCAATACAAAAATATTCCACGGTTTAAAGATTCTATTAATGCAATGATTAAAAAATTTAAAAAATATTTTATTCCTATTCCTCAAATTTATTTAACTGCTTGTTTATTAAACCCAACTTACAAAGAAATAGGTGCATCACGAATGGTTGAAAGAATATATTCAAATTTAGATATTTTAGAGATTATATATCAGCAAAGTATCCAAGGTGACGAAGAGGACAAAATACCTAGTTTGTCCGATGTTAAAGATAGCATAAGAATTGAAGCTAGAAAATTGTATGACTTGTATAATTCTAGTAGAATAAATGATGAAGTACATAATGTAGAACCTTCAAGTTCTAGACGTAGATATTCAAATGAAGATGATATTGATGATATGATGAAAAATTATTTTGGTCTTACTTCTAATGAAAGGAATGATTTTGATGAATATCTTAATCAGGGAATGGAAAGCATTAAGGATGCACAAGGCAAACCTCAACTTTTGGAATGGTGGAACACTCGCGGCAAGTCATTTCCAAAACTTCAACCGGTGGTTCGAGATTTGCTAGCTATTCAAGCATCTTCAGTAGCTTCGGAGGGCGCTTTTAGTGCAGCAAGATATCAAATTGGGGAGCATAGGTATTCATTAGCATCAGACAGCTTGGAGATATCGGTATTGTTTAGAGATTGGATCAATGCCGAGCGAAGGAATTATGGGCGTCCTAGTTTACCTGTCCAATTTGAATATGATATAGATAATATTTTGGTAAATTCTAGTGAAGACGGCATGGATGCATTGGAGGATCAAGCACAACAACCACTTCCAGAAAATGTTACCAGGGAATTGTTAGAAACTCTACGTCAAGACTATTTTCAAGGATTCAAATATTAGTATGATAGTTCGAGGCCTAATTCAAACAGAACCCTTCCTAGAAGGTGGCTGCGTAGATTAGGTTCTCTTCTAATATTTGTAATACAAATTGTATTATTTAATTTTTATGAATAAAATTATAGGCTATTCGCCTTAAATTTTTTTAATTATTGTCTTCAATTTAATACAAGTCTTTTTTATATATTTCAATTTTTAAATGTTTCAAACTTAAGTTACAATTTGAAATTTAAAAAAGTTTAAAAAATGAAAGTTTGATATAGTTTAAAAAGTTTCAAACTTAAGTAAGTAAGTTATTAAGTTAGTTATAGTTTAAAAATTTAAATTTAAACTTTTAAGACTTAAGACTTAAGAGTTTAAAAAGTTTTTAAGAGTTTAAAATTTGAAATTTAAAGTTTTAAACTTTTAGAGTTTAAAATTTAAACTCTAAAAAAAGTCTAATTTATTAAGTTATACTTTTAAAAGAAATATAAAATAACTTATATATTTTGAAACTTTTTCAATTATAAATAACCAAATTTTAATTTAATTAAATTTTTTTTAAAAAAAGGACCGGGACCCGGTATACCGGTCCGGTCCCGGTCCCGGTAGGTCCGGTCCGGGACGAAAAGGGAAAAATTCCCGGTTGTACCGGTACCGGTACCGCCCCGGTTCCCGGCCAACCGGCGGAAGGATGCTCCGGTGCCGGTCCGGTTCTGGTTAATACCGGTCCGGTCCTACCGGTACCGGTGCCGATGCCCCCCATACCCTGGATCACACCTCACTCCAAAATTGGCCGAGACTAGCCTAGCCCAGAATTTTCAACTCCCAAACTCGAAAGTTTTCTGACTCATAAATCGGCACAAAAAGTTTATCCGTAATGACGAACCTAATCGTTACAGGTCTTTGGGGGGAACTAGTTAACTCGGAGTTGAATATTTCTAAGAATTTCTATCAGATAAAGAAATTGATTTCCAAGTTAAGATTATCATAGGATAGAATTTATTCTTGTGAAAATGGTAGCATGTTTTTCTATAAGAACGATGATCATCTAGAAAATTATAAGTTTTATGGACATGCTCATTTTATGGGGAGTCTTAATGAGAAGATGGTTCCAGTTAAGGCGATGCCTTATTTACCTCTTATACCTAGATTATAAAGGTTATACGCGTCGATGAGTTATGCTCCTCATATAAGATGGAACCATAAAAATAAAAAGGTACATGGTGTTATGTATCATTCAGATGGAGAAGCTTGGAAGCATTTTGATAGAACCTATCCTAATTTTTCTAGTAAACCAAGAAATATTAGATTGAACTTGTGTGCAAATAATTTTGCACCATTTTTTTAAATACAGGACCAGGTACACAGAGTTGCAGACCTCCTCAGTAAGCACTATCGTGTATTAACAAGACAGTCGGTGAGCTCCATTTTCCTTTAGAGCTAGTTTAGAGATAATACTCTCTTTTATTGTATATATTTGCGTAATATGGATATGGCGGGGGTCTGTCCCGATCACTTGACAGTTGTATAGTTTCTTACTCTTTTAGAGGCTTTGTGGACACTATAGTATGATTATTTGGTATTAGTTGGTCATAGGCTTTTGTATATGCATGTATCATCCTTATTAGTTGTCTCTAGTACATAAATCCTTGATATATATTTGTCATAGATTATCTGCATATCATATATGTATATATGGTACTTGTTTGTCCCATCTAGACTTGGAGCGTGACAAGAACTACGGTCCGTGATATTCTAGAGTCAACCATCATTTTGCTCAGTCAAGCTGGAAACTGTAGGTTTCTACGGGTCAGTCCACAGTTCGTAAAATACTTCTATGGTTCACCATTCGAACCATGGTTTGAACCCCCTAAATTGCTTCTTCTCGAAACCTTAGTCGACATGTGATAAGATGGACCCATGAACTAGTTTCACGATTCGTTCAAAGGCTCATAGTTTGAAGCCTCAATTTTCACCTCTGCAGAACCTTTTCTACGGCTGATAGGATGTCCATTATCTAGATTTATGGGTCGTCAAATAAGTTATCATTCTCTCTTCAACTTGTAAGGCTTCAGATCATATTTCACGATTAACAGGACGATCCATCCTTTGCTTCTACGGACCGTCAAACGAGCTATAATTCTATCTTCAGTTTGTCTATCTTCATAATAAGTTTCACGATTTACAAGACGGACTGTGGATTGATTCCATGGTCCTTCATTCTCTTTTACGGATTAACACTTGATCATTTCAGCTCAAAATTTCAACTTTTACTCACGAATCTCATTTTCCTGCACATGAATAAAAAATACCATCATATCTCATAATACATACCTAAGAACAATAAAAATTTTAGTCAAAAAGCATTGAATTTATCGTAAAATTTTGATACATCAATGACATATGTTGTATATGTGAATCATGTTATATAATGACATTTATTCTGAATACTTTGAGATGGTTGAGGTCATTATGGTCTGATGAGATTTTCTTTCGGGCGATTTGACATGATTATAGCTCGATTAGATTTTGTATCGAACGAATCAGTATAATTATGGCTCGATGAGATGTTATTTTGGACAGATTAATTTGATTATTGATATGATGAGATCTTATTACGTGCAGACATATGGGCAACAGGATTGTCCTCAATAGGTCACTAATCGCGCCATCCCAGCCAAATCATTGTGTGCACAGAATGCTGGAAGCACTGGTTTTAAGATAATTATGGTAAAGAGTCAGCAACATATACATTGCATCATAACTCTTATATGTGCATATCATCTATATATGCTAAATTTGTGCATTTAATTATGCTTTTTCGGTGAATTTACTTTTATGCAGTTATTTTCTTATCTGTTGATAACTTGATATTATATAAATCGTACAGGTTGAATACAAATATTTTAAATATTAACCCTGATCACTATTTTATTGGATCGATCAATGATACATGTTAAATACATATTGTTTTATGTACTCGTATTATATTTGCCGCATTTTTTGTGTAGTTCTGAATATCGATACTAGCAGAGTCTGAGATCGTATTAGTAAATTGCAGTAAGAGTGTCAGGGTGAGTCATGTGGCTGATCTATAACACTGGACTCCCTCTCTATTTTTTTTATTTTTGTCCTTTTTATTTAGACAATATACTTATTATAATAGTTATGTTTATCATTATATAAAGCTCTTGATTCATAAAAAATTGGAATGTTATATATTACTTTCACACTTATGATATTCGAGATATATTTATGACTTATAATTGCTTCTGAATGTTTACATACTTTCTGTCTTTTATTAATAAAAATTGATTAAAATTAAAATTAATATGCCTACTAAATTGAGATCTTAGATCGTGACACTGACTATCAAAAATTATAATTTTATTAAGTAAAAAGGTCAATTATATTAAGCATTTATATATAAAATATGTTTGGTATGGAGAAAATATTTTTCTCCAATTTTTTCATGTTTGGTTGGTCAAGATATCTTTTTAAAAAAAATCTAAAAAGATGAGAAAAATAACATCCCCGGTGTAAATACGAAAAATAAATTTCATAAGTGACATCTCACATTGATCGTCTCCTAACACCCTCCAAAATATCCCAGTCCCCATTAGCCCCTATTTTGATCGCCCGTATACATACACTATCATATCTCATCTCATTCTCATAATATTTGTCTAGATTATATATAGATATTTTTGGGACAATAGTTTTAATTACTTACTAAACATCAAAAAATAAGTAAAAAAAATTACTTTTTTTATAGATATCAAACACCCCTTAAAACAATGTGAGACGTCGGTGGCCTTTGTTGTCTTTAGACAAATAAGACATTGTAAAATTTGTAACTTGTAAGTTGTTACATGCAAATGGAGCTGAAAGCGGTTACAAAGTTATATAAAGGATGAAGACAAATTTATTTATTGAAACTTAGAATAGTATGGACAAGTAAACTCAAACTAACATTGGCTTCTTTTCATCTTTCTTTTGTTGTTTGTGAATACATTGCCAGCATTCTTATGGTGTTTTTTTATGTCTTTAGAGTATTACTTGATTGCTTTTGTTACGTAACTATGTTGACCATCCATCTCTTGTAAAGTTTTTCTACAAACATACAATGGTTTTGTTTGTTGATAAGGTTGCTGAGATGTATTTTTAGATTCCTCATTAACTATAATTTTTTTTTTGTTTACACTGATAGTATAACGTGGCAGTGTAATTAGTTCTGAATAGTAGTCAAGTAATTAACTCTCTATAAACGAATCATTATAATTAATATGGGACGAAGAAAAGACCTTATTATATTTAGAGTCTGCGTTAGTTGGTTGATTAAAAGTAGTTGATAAACATTAATTGTTGAAAAGTACTTTTAAATGTTGAAGTTGATTTTATAATATGTAATTCACATTTAGATAAATGTGTTGAAACTCATAATAAACTGTTAGTATATTGATAAAAAGGTGTTGATAAATACTTTTTCTATTAAAATTGACTGAAATATCCTTAAAGTTATTTACAAAAATATAAGTTTTAAAGTAATTTTTATACAAAAAAGGACGAATGACAGAAATAGAATACAAAGATAATTAAAAGTTATGCTTGACGAAGAGTATTTCAAAAATTTCATAAGATATTAGCGATAAAATCGTAAAAGGTTTGACTAAATAAAGTATGTTTATAAGCTTTAAAATTGTAAGTTGAGGTGTCAGCTTTTGACATGTATTGATTATAAGCACCTCATTTATATGCACTTTTGGTATTTATCAAATTCGTCGATGAATCAAAAAATACTTAGATTAGTTTGATCAGCTTATTAACTCAGTCTAGCACACTCTTAAATACAATAACATATAACCTTTCATAACAAGCTAATAAAGTAACTTGAAAAAAATAAAGTAGTAATGTATTATAATCAAAAATACTATATTGATAGTGCAAAATCGATAAATATAACTTGAATTCTTTCAAATATTCATCTCATAATAATATTTGTACACGTTTTGAAGTGGTAACTAAAGCGAACGAGGCATTTATTGTCATATGATTATAAATGTTGTGTCAATTTCTTGGCCGTGCCCTTGTAGCTAGTTTACTACCTATCCTTTAAGTTAAAATCAAAACTGTAATTATATTAGATTTCATAAAAAAATATTTTAAATGGTAATGTATTATTAGTCATATTTTCTTGATTGTGGTATAATTTTCACTTTCGATCAATTTAAATAGTGCTGAATTTACTTATAGGCTGAAATTCAATTGTATAAACTTAATTTTGTTAACAAATATTGTATATTCAAGGTAGTAAAACTAGCTAATATGTTTTAAAATGTCTTTTCAAATTATGTGAAACATTGACAAAATGCTTCTAAGAATACTAATTACTCATAAATGAGTGCTCTTTTTATTTTTATCTCGAAACATAGCAAAGTTACCTAAAAGGATCTTTGTTATCACGTGAAACATTAACAAAATGTTAGTAAAGATATAAATTAAACTTATAAATGCTCATTTTATTTTCCTTTTAGATCAGAAATACATAATGATGCTAATAATAAATGAATTAAAAAAAAATACGGTCACGGTCATGTAGATATACTAACATGTTTCTTATACGAGGTAATTTCTTTTGCCACCTTTATTTTCTTAACTACAGATTTTTAATAAAACTTGTATATCATGGCGCACTTATGTTTTTTCAAACCTATCAATCACGCCGCATTTTCTGTCCACCAATGATCGATGTATATTCAATGTGTCGAATACAAGAGCGATACATGGATACCTATTATACCCGATCTTCTCTTCACCCAATGATCAACATGTTTTCAATTTATCGAACACATGAACGACAAATGAATACCAATTACGCCATGCCTTCTCTCCGCCAATGATTAACACATATTCTATGCGTCAAATAAAAGAACGACAGATGGAACTAAAAAGATTAACAATATGTATCGAATAAAAGAGCAACATATGAAATTAAGAGGAATAAAAGTTACTCACACATCAGCTCGTGACACTAACTTGTATGTTATACGAGATCGCGGTTGTTTGCCACCTTTCTTATTGATTGTTTATCTTAGTAAAATTCATAAAATTTTAAGTGTACCTTTTTGTCGTATAATATAAGCCTATGATTATTAGTCAGTCACAATCATTTTTCTACTACGTGAGCGTATGTATATCTAAATCAACAAATATAACCTAATCACTTTATTCGAAAGCAACGAATATAACCTAATCACTTTATTCGATTCAAACAACATATGCCAACCTAATTAATCAAGTATGCTATATGAATGTTTTCCCACTTGTGAAATTACACTGGATATGTTATTGTTATATACATATTTTATATTTATTTATTTTATGTTGGTCCATTTTATTTTATTACTCGATTATTAGAGTTTATCTTAAATTAAATGTTCTCTAAATTTTACATTATACTTGTTCTTATACAATTTTCTTCAACTACTTGTGATTATACCACACCATAAATCTGAACTAAACTAAAAATACTCCAAACAAACACAAACATAATGTAATTATACGGTAACAACTAGCATTAATTAAGACATATTAGATAAAAGAAAATTTATATGATCTTAATTACATTTACCCTGAATATCTATGTACAAAATAATCAAATTATATAACTCGCATTCGTTTGTCATATGCTCATTCATAATGGTTTAGTATAATGAGATATTTATGTTAACCGTTGCATTTATACGATTCAAAATTATATAAATCTATAATTCATTTAAATATGTGCATTTAGACAAGATTTAAACATATTCTATAATACATACTAGTCAAATAATTAATACAATAATTTCCCCATTTATTTACTTATAACTTGTTTGGATGATTGTTACATATTATTTCATAATATATTATGATATATGGTATAGTTTTGATAAATAGATTGTATTGTTGTATGTCGTTACGTAATACTATAAGGAAAAGTTAGGTATTGATAGAGTTATTATAAGAAAAAAATAGTAAAAGATAAAATAGGATTATTAAATAATATGAAAAGGTAAAATGAGAAAAGAAATAAGATAACGACGCGATCATACCAATTGGTTATTATATAAAATGAGACTTTACGTCATTACAATGAATATAACGATATGATATAGTTGTAAAATTTAAGTAACAATCAAAATAAATAATCCATCCGTTTTAATTTGTTTGTCTTACTTTCCTTTTTAGTCGGTTTAAAAAAGAAGAATGTCTCTTTCCTCTTTATGATAACCCTTTAATTTTAACTTTCTTCATGCATGTATAAGATTACAAGATCAAAGGACATTTTGGTATACATTCTTCATATCTTTAATTTAAAACCACAAAATTCAAAAGTCTTCTTTACCTTTTTAAATAAAACTTCAGGTCAAGTCAAAATTAGATAAACAAATTAAAAATAGAAGGAGTATTGTTACAATTGTATTTAGGGGGTGTTTGTCCATGAAAACTTTTCACTTCAAATTACACACAAAAATTCAAAAACACCTCCAATTTGTATTCATGACCAAACGCAACTCCAATTTTCAAATATTATCTTTCACTTTATAAATAAAAACTACATTTTTCTAATTTCACAATGAACCATGGCCAAACACCCACTAAAAATAACAACACAATATATAATAGGCGGAATGACATGGAGAACCCTTATACTTGGCTCAAATCGTCAACTGAACTCTTCTACCCCACGAAGTTTCAACCAACACTTAAACTAGTTCAAAATAGGAATTTTAAGTCATCCAAATAAGTCAATATTTTTCTTAAAAATTCTTATCTGCACAATGAAACATGGTCAAAGACCCACTAAAATTAACAACAAAATATAAAATAGGCAAAATGACCTAAAAAAACCCTTATACTTAGCTCGAATCATCAATTGAACCCTTCTACTCCTCAAAGTTTCAACTAAACACTCAAGCTTGTTCAAAATAGGAATTTTAAGCTATCCAAACAATTTTTTTTTTTTTTTTATCTTCACAATGAAACATGTCCCCATTAAAATTAATAACATAATATATAATAGGCGTAATGACCTAAACAACCCTTATACTTGGTTTCAAATAGTCAATTGAACCCTTCTACCCTACGAAGTATCAACCAACACCTAAACTCGTTCGAAATATCATTTTTAAGCCATCCAAACAAGTTATCTGTTCTAGCCTTGATGAACAAAGTTACCTGGTACCTGTTATTGATGGAGGTGACAAACATTCCGCGAAATTAGTTAAAGTGCGCGAAAACTGATCCAAACAATATTGTCATAATTTTTTTTTTCAACCGAACACCTAAACTCGTTCAAAATAAGAATTTTAAACCATCTAAGCAAGTTAGTAATTTTTTATTTTTATTTTCCCCCATGACCCCCCCCCTTATAAATACAAAGCTCCCTAACAGCCCACCCATCCATCACCCTAAAAAAGCCCCAACCCCCCCACAGTCGGGCTCTTTTTTTCTTAGCTAACTACATAAAATCCCTCCTATATATATAATTAGTATTAGATCACATGATGTACGAATACTTATAAACACATGTCTTTCTTCCACCATCTCTCTCTACTTTCAATTCTTCGCAATCGCTAAAATCCCTTTCTCTTCTTCACCATGGATTGAACCATCAATGAATCTCTCTGATCTCTCTCTCTCTCTAACAACAACAACCGCCCGCTTCCTTCCTTCTTTCTCTCTCTAGGATTCTCCAAAATCACAAAAAATTTCTAGTTAATTGTAGGGTTTTTTTTTCACTTCGTTGGCTCCTGCAATTGGTTTGATTGATTTTCTCTCAAGGTTTGAATTCTTCTTCTTCTAATTCAAATTCGAATTCTATTTCTATTTCTCTTTTTTTTTGTTTGATAAAAGTTAATTTGAGTTTTATTTATTTATTTTCTTAACATTTGTTTAAAGGCTTAATTTGGAGTTTTGGAGCTAGGTATAATACTTTTTTAGGGTTTAATTGTTATTGTCCTGATTTTGATTTTTTTTTTTACTTTCGAAAATGTAGTTTTTTTTCAAGTGACTGAGACTGATGTTTGGGGAGGATAACTTTTTTTTTTTGGCTGCATTGGCGATATATATATATATTTGGGGAACACGTGTTTTTTTTTTGGGTTGGGGGCAATTCAAATTGGTTTTATGTGCTGTTTTCAGTTTTTTGCTCTTTTTGGATGATATCATGTAATGGGTTAAATCCAGTTTTTTCAAAGGTTGGAATTACACACTAGAGTTTAATTGCTTTTGTTTCTTGCACTTTTATGCGTAAATTAAGTGTATATCTTTTTAAAGTTTTAGTTTTTAAAAGAAACCGGACCAATGAAGCCGAAAAAGACAAGATTTTTCACGAAGCTCAGTCTCAATGAGTGCAAAAACTATTTTTTTTTACCTTCTCCTATTTTTATTTTTTTTTGTTTTGCACTCATCGAGACTGAGCTTGGTGATGATAACTAGTCTTTTGGGCGTCATTGGTCCGATTTCGTTGTGGAGCACGTCATGTTTGTCGTTTGCTGTTCGAATGTCTTAATTGTCGGGGTTCAAATTGGGCTTTTTACCAGGTTTCGAAGTAGAATTGGTTTGTTAAACTTGTTGGTTTCCATTGATGTCGGTGTACAGGAACGTTCTTTGACGACCTGATGACGTAGTTCACATGTCATTTATTACGTGGAGTTTGATGTTGTATGTGCGGTGGTCAGTCTTGGTACTATAAGCGAAATGCACATAGTTAAGCTGGAATTGTTAAACATGGAGAATCTGTTAAGAAGCTATGTTCTCGTCCTAATTTTGTTTGGCAGTATCTGGCTAGGTACAGTGTTTAGGCTAAAAGTGCCATCCGTACCAAGTTCTTTGTTTTTCTTATCTAGCGGGACCTACAACAAGACATGTCCATGGTAAAATAGGAATGTAAAAATTAAATAGGTGTTAAATATAGTAAGATGCCGATCTTCTTGAGATAGACTGTAAAAAGAGTTCCAATCAAAACTGTGACGGAGGGAGTATTAAATATTGGTATGAAGATATAAATATTTAACCAGTTAGAATTAATTTGTGGTGAATTTGGTCGTTGTTCTTTGATTATTTTCATGTTATAGGAGGATATTCTTTCTATGCCATAATGCAGTTGTCCTTTCAGTAACTTGGTTATTATACCTAATACTGTTGATCCTTTGAATGTAATGGTGATAGCCTTCCTCGTCGTTCCTGAACACAGGGGAGTTAGCTCTATAGATTAAGGTTGTCATCTGTCACTTATGTAGTATGTTCAACTGACCTAGATTGTGAACAACTGTCTCCACGTTCTTTGTCATTGATACAGTCTGAATTTGTAATCGTACTCTTTTTCCACATTGTTCTACTCCTTTGCGCTAGGGTCCATAGAAGCCTTTGACCCAACAGGTTCTTCGATACCCTACGTCGCTGGCGACGTCTTTTTAAATCTTTCTTTCCGCTTGACCAATATTGGAAAATGATACTTGTACCCATCTCTTTCTATCGATACTTCACCGGGACAATTCCGACCATCTCCCCCAATTTTGATTCTCTCCCATTTGAGATGGTTCTTGAGTTCAGTTTCTTCCTCAGTAGCCACCCATCCACCGCATAAATTTCCAATTTCAATGAAAATCTTTGGCGACCAAAGGTGAAGCGGGATCCTGCTGCTCACATCGATCTTCTGGGAAGCTGGTAGACAACCTGTCATGGGGCTCCACCAGTACAAGCTACTCTTTCTTGTCTTGCATCTCCACTCCTTCCGCAGAATTTGTTATGCCATGCTCCTGTTTGGGAACTCAAACAAGAAAATATTCCCGTCCATATCATAAATGTTGGTCCCAAAGATAGCCGTCCGATAATGTGATTTTTTCCGACTCCTTGCCAAATTTTCTGATGGCACACTTGTCAAGTAAGCTCTTTTCCTTTCCTCCGGATGCCTATGTAATACAGATACAACTTCAAACCCAGTGTAATTTTGATTGTCATTTACTCTCTCCCGCAGCTTTGGCAAAAGGGTAATCTTAAATGCTGTGTGGCTCTGTAATATTCAGTTGGTTGTGGCATTTAATGAACCTTTCAATCTTAAAGGCTATTTCATTCCATCCCCATTTAATGCGATCTCAGGGAATTATTATTACAGACCTATTTTCCCCCGAAGCGAAAGGATGCTCATGTACCTACCACCATATACATTAAATTTCCTAGTGCAGAAAAATTCTGATAGCTTGTCCTTGGTTTTCCATCTTCTGATCGAATTTGTCTTCTCTTTTGATGCCTCTTTGAGAATGTTGCAGATCCAAGACATAATCCTTGTGCTAAGAGTCGATTGTCTCATCATGTTAATGACTTCTTTCTACCCATTCATACCAGCTCTCCTTGCTATCTGAACACCTGGTAATATCAAAGGGTTTGAATCCTCCAGTGAAGTATATCCTATTGTCTTCCATACTCGAACAAGTCTGGGCCTGAATGAAAGAAGAAAGAAAGAAGAGAAAAGGAGATCTTTTCAGAGATGACAGGTCGTGAAATCTGAAAGAAGAAAAAAAGAGAGAAGATTTTGACAGCAATCGCAGTAAACTGAGCTACCCAAAACAGTTCAAATTACGGCAAGAGCACCGGAAAGAGGCTGTTCTACAATCCTGGGAAGTAGGAGAGAAGACCTCGATAGACGTGCGAGGGAGCATTTTTCTCCATGCGAGTGTGTATTATTCTGCCTATTTCGTGACCATTCTCCGCTTAGTGCCTGTACGGTTGATTCATCTGGTCCAGTCATGCAATATGTTTTGCCAATGAACTTATATTTAGGATCACAAGTGAACAAAAATTCTGTTAGAAGTACTTCCTCAATCACTCATTATTTTTTCTTTTGATTGGTAGAAGTCTTCAGTGTCTTCACTACCCTATTTTGTCCCCTTCGGTTTACTTGACCCCTTTTAAATGACCTTTTCTTTTGTGAAAGTTCAAACAGTCATAAATTCGCAGTCCTTTATATTAATTGTATCTCGTCATTCAGCAAACTCTTCACTCTTTTCCTTTGATCATATGATTAATATCCTCTTTCTAATTCAGATGGCAAATATGTTCAGCTTTCTAATATTTCGAGTTTTCTTTTTCTTTTTATTGATTTACATGTCTACGCATCAATGTCTGAAGCAAACAAAGTTAGCTTGTAACTGCGAACTCTGGACAGGAGCATAAAAGTAAACCCATATCGTGTATAATGTACATAATGTCTCAAAGGGTTAAATTTATGTACCCTTCCTGCATCATCCGATGTTCGCTCGTTTCCTCAAGTTCTCAAATTACACTTACACTAACTCTGTTATGGATGGTTTCTGCTAAAGTAGAGATAGTTACCCCTTATTTGCCTTCTTGCGGCATGTTCATAAACAGTTTCTCTCTCTCCTTCAAAATTGACGATTTTTTGTATTGGTGACGCCAAATGAAACCCAAATAATGGCACTCAGGAGTTCCCTATGAGTTTTTGGGTTGATATGTTTCTTTGGTCTCTAGCTATCTGGCTGTAAAAAGGGTTGTATTCTATCATTCGAGTCAACTATTATACTGTTTCATATCATCTAGACTCCAGCATTGTTTCCTTTTGTGTTAGGTTTTGTATTTCTTTAATATCCAAATTTATGATGTTTGTTTGGTTTATTAAGTTTTAACATTTGGATGATGCCTTGAGATTTGAATAAATTCAGCCTTTTCAGTTGTCATATAAGAGTATTAGCTTATTTTTGGTCTGAACAATTCGATGTCCACTCTTGTTTGTTGTAGGAACAGAACTATAAATTGCTCACAGGCACTTTGACATATGCTTTGTGTTGAGACTTGAATCACCAGCATGGATCTGAATGCCTTGCCACAGCCAGAGGATGACGATGAGATTTTTGGACAGCAATTAGAAGATGAACCGCAAGAACCTATTGTATTACATAGTGATGAGCGTGCAGATTATGTCACGAGTGCTGTAGAGATTTCACGTCGCGTACGTCTCTGTTCCTACTGCTCGCTATATCAACTATTGAGCTGTACTACTACTTGAACTTGCTGCTTTATTGGATATTTCCTTTTTGCTCTTTGTTTGATACATGTCTCTTTTATATTGGTTTCTTTGCTGCTTGTCTTCGGCAGAGTAATAACCAGTAGAAAGCTTTGTGTGATGTCTCTATCTTTTTTTTATCAAGTAAAGTAAACTTTCATTAAGTCAAAATCCAGAGGATGTAATTGGTTACCAAAAAGTAAGTATCCTGAAAGTTGAAATCCCCTAATTGCTCAAGGAGCTTACAACATCTAACCAGCAGGCAGTTTGGGCTCATCAAATGGAAGGAGAAGAGTGGGAGTCCCTTAGGTTGTTGAACAGTGGGAAATTTAGCATTGTTGTTGGTAATCTGGTTATCTCCAAGTCAGCTGTCTGGCTGATCTAATTTGAACTATATTTGGTTCCACACTTTGTACCTCCTCTTACCAATCTCGTCTCCGTCAAAAGGGGGAGAAAGTAAAAGAAATAGAACTTGCTTCTTTGTCGCTTCTTTCTTAGATAGTGGAAAGGGATAGGGGACATGGGAGTGAAAGCCCATAGATAGGGGCATGTTCTTGTGAATTTTATTATTGTGGAGACTTCATTTTCTTTTTTAATTTATATTTTTCTAGTTTCCTATCTCTTATCTAGAAGGGGAGCCTTGGAGTAACTGGTAAAGTTGCTGCCATGTGACCAGAAGGTCACGGGTTCAAGCCTTGGAAACAGCCTCTGGCAGAAATGCAAGGTAAGGCTGCGTACAATAGACCCTTGTGGTCGGGCCCTTCCCCGGACCCTGCGCATAGCGAGAGCTTTAGTGCACCGGGCTGCCCCCTATCTCTTACCTGTCAATTTTTTTTTCTAGTTTGCATACCCTCTTTCTAAATGATGTTTGTTTAGGAGCGGGAGGAAAGGATTCAAAGACTTAAAAGACAACATCCAGATGATAGGCCAGCATATCCATCTCAACCACGAATGCGGGATGAGATCTTTCAGACAAAGAGACAGAAGCCTAGCAGCAGACTTCCTCCAGGTTATTGTTTTTTTTGTGTACACACACACACACACTCTCTCTCTCTCTCTCTCTCTCTCTCTCTCTCTCTCTATTGTGTATGAATTATTGAAGTAGCAACAGATTCCTGCTTCCCTCCGTGTAGAACATCTTTCTTTTTGTTCTTTTCATGTAAGTGTAACTCTAGGTTGCACATAACTTTACTGTGTCTTCTTTGACTATTATCTTAACACAGGTTCTTGTTTCTCTCCTTTTTCCCCCTTCCTTGCTGCGCATAGTTGGATTACATCATTTATCTTTTGAATTGCTTATGCAGGTTGGTTGGATTGTCCTGCATTTGGGCAGGAGATAGGTTGTATTATTCCTTCAAAGGTTCCACTGGATGAAACTTTCAATGATTGTGTTCTTCCTGGCAAAAGATACTCGTTTAAGCAAGTCATCCACCAACAGAGAGTTTTAGGAAGAAAAGTGAGTGTGTTAAACCTGAATTTGGGTCCTTATTCATTCACTTGACGTGGATTTTATCTTCAAAATGTTTGATTCCTTACATCAGTGATGATATGTTCCCTCTGTATATACCTTTACAGCACTTTCTTGTTACTGGATTTTCAATGAAGTAACCTTCGACAATAAAAAAAGTTTGATTCCTAGGTGTTATCATGACAGAATTCTATTGTTGTTTGAAGCTTTTCCTGTTTCGTTGTTTGTTGTGCTTTTATTTGTTGTATATATCCTGTAGATTCTAATTTTGACTTAGATAACAAGTTGAGTCATTTAACATGCTGCTGCATATGAATTATGGTCTTAGAGATGTTTTATGTCAAAGCCGAGGCTTATATTCTAATTTGTTTTGCCACTTAGTATGATAGAATCATTAGATGCCTTGTTATTTTTGTCCTCTTAATTCATTTGGGTTACTTTCACAATCATTAGATGCCTTGTTTGTTCTGACCTCTTAATTCATTTGGGTTACCTTGACAACACAGGATCTTCTAAACTACAACTGACTCATTGCATGTTAATTTCAGCTTGGTATGGTGATTGATCTCACCAATACAACTCGATACTATTCATTGTCAGATTGGAGGAAAGAAGGCATCAAACATGTTAAGGTTGGTACATGGTAATAAAGTCATGGAGGAGAATAGATGGCGGGGGAGTAATTTTCCTCTTTGAGTTATGGTGGTTGTCCTGATTTTTACTCTTTCATGTGTATCAGATTCAATGCAGAGGCCGTGGTTCTGCACCTGACAACGAGTCTGTAAATTTATTTGTCTATGAGGTAATTTTATATATGTCGGTTGCAGTTTTAGTTGAATTCTGTACTGAGAATGAGCTTGCATTACTTTCCGTGTAAAAGTACTACAAGTTTGTTTCCTTACCTTTATCCGTCCACAGTTAGATCTATGCTGTTACAGATTTATTATCATATGCTACACTTGGTGCAATTATTAGTGCGTGTTGTTTGTCAATCAAGTGGAAAACACAGTTGATCACTAGTTTGTTTGTAATCTTCTAGGAATAAAAAAGAGAAAAAGCTATTTTGAGAATGTAGGATGGATGTTATGTAAATATTTATAGTATTATATTATGAATGTACTCTATTCTTATCAAAAAAGAATGTACCCCATTCCTTCAAGGGGAGCCTTGCTGTAACTGTAAAAGGTGTTACTAGGAGGTCGTGTTCAAGCTGTGAAAATAGCTCTTGCATAAATGCAATGTAAAGTTGTGTACAGTAGATCAGTAGATCGAATATGGTCCCCTCTCTGGACCCTGAACAGTGGAAACGTAATGCACCAGGGCTATGCTCTCTTATTAACAGGAAAAGGGAACATTGTTGATTCTGCATTTCCTTTTTGGATTGTCCCAATTCACTTAAGATGTCAGGGGTAGCGTTGACACAATGGTAAAAGTTGTGGTCTGTCCTTCCCTGGACCCGCTACATTTGGGAGCTTAGTGCACTAGGACTATCCTATCTTATTATTAATAGGGAAAGGAACATCATTGGATCCTGCATCTCCTTCTTGGGTCGTCCCAATTCACATAAGATGTCACGGCTTACTTCCCCATCAACCCCGTAAAGATGATGTTTCAATTGGACCAAGAATCACCTGATTTTTGTAAAGGAAAACAAAGCATAATGAACTTGAACATCCATTTTAAGGGGTCTTTTTCTGATGCAAAAAGTTGTGGGAAATACTGTATTTGCAATGGAACTGTATTTTGTCAGAATTTTTGTTGCAGATTAAAAAGTACTGTCTTTTCTCAGAGTATACGAAAGGTGTTCTGTTAACTTCTAGTTAGGTTTTCTTAGTATTAGGACTCGGCATTAATGAGAAGCATGCTGTCATATGAGTTTTATTCTGTTCAAGGTTTTAAGCAAACAAAGGCTAACTTTATCACATCCTCACTGGATGCTAAATGCTATTGAAAGGAATTTGATGCTAATATATATGGCTTGTATCAGGTTTCACAATTTCTTGCCCGTCAGAAGCATGCAAAGAAGCATATTCTTGTCCATTGCACACATGGGCATAATCGCACTGGGTTTATGATCATTCATTATCTTATGCGTACGCTGCCGATATCCGTCAGTCAGGTCAGTAATTTTGTGATGCTACATCCTTCTTGCCTCAAATTTAACCACATATCTCTGAGTATGAATAATCAGACTATTTTTATGCAGGCAATTAAAATTTTTTCTGATGCTCGTCCTCCTGGGATATATAAGCCAGACTATATCGATGCCCTATATGCCTTCTATCATGAGAAAAAACCTGAAATGGTTGTTTGTCCTCCAACACCTGAGTGGAAAAGATCTTCTGAGCTTGATTTGAATGGCGATGCTATGCCGGATGACGATGATGATGGAGGTCCTGCGGCTGCTTTGACTGTATGTGTTTCTGCAAGAGAACTTTTCCTCTTTAATAATGTTGGCACTTTATTCATGGGCAAAGTGTTTGGTTATTCCTTCTCTGCTGAAAGTTTAAGCCTTAAGTTTCCACTAGTGCGGTGTTGAATTTGATTGAATGTGAACACTAAAGTGGTACCATTCTAGTGGCTCTCGACATTAGAATGAGAAACCCATCACTTTCTGATACTTCTATGGTGAGGAAGTAGAGAAACTCTTGAGTAACGACCTTGCAATACTTGGGATGCAAGGATTGCCACAGCTTTTTAAAGGCATGATTCCTAGTCAGATGCACTTCCTAGTGAGAGATTACTTGAACTAGGAAGGGTTGGTCATTAAATCCTCATGCCTGTTGAGGCTAGATAACCTTATGCGAGTCTCCTTTCCTCAGCCATGAGACGTTTTCCATGTCTGGTCTTAATATTCAGTATGCCTTTCTTTTTGGTTCGATGAAATTTGTACCATAAAATGTCGATATGTTATTCTCAGAGTGAGGACTTCTTTTCCTTAGACTCCGCGTCAACTATGCTTCAATCTCAAACTAGTTTAAGGTCAGGATATGAATCCTCTCTATAATTTGCTTTATTCGACTCAATTTCATTTCAATTCTGGAATGATTCCCACCCACCAGCCCTTAATGGAGTTAGCTGATTATGGGTGAAATAAGTAGCCAAAATTTAATGCTGAAGAATTTTGGGTCATATCTTCCATTTTTTTTTATGTCTGACCTGGATGCTTAAGTGTGATGATATAGGTTTCCTAGGATTGTTGTTTCTTGACTGATAAAGAATTTCTCCTATAATCCCGAGAACTCTGTACTTTGCCATATTTCTTTTCTTATTTGCATTTGAGCATTTTTGCCTCTATCGACAGCCTATTTCACCGCCTTTCTCCTATAATCCCGAGAACTCTGTACTTTGCCATATTTCTTTTCTTATTTGCATTTGAGCATTTTTGCCTCTATCGACAGCCTATTTCACCGCCTTTGGTCCTCCACCAACTAAAAGAAAGACACACCCAAGAAAAAATCTAGTTTTTCTTACAAGCTTGACAAAGGTGCTAAACAGTGCTAGAAGAGATCTAACTTTGCTTAGACTTAGAGCAAACATAATATTTTCCACCTTGATAAAGAGTGTTTGGCATGAAAAATTAAAAAAATACACATGCTAATGGTGTCATATTTGCTGACCTTCTAGAAAGATAAACCAGGTTCTTCATCCTTTTTCTCTAATTTTTTGCTGGGGAAAAAAGCATTTTGGTGTTCTGTTATATTCTATCATCACTCCTTCCCTGCTTTTCAAGGTTGTGATGATTGGGCTTTTTATCAAAATGGCTACTGAATGATTAATTTGTAGGACTGCATCTTCACAGGAGAGAAAGTGTATGCAGACGTTCAACTATATCCTTTCGATGCTCAATTTGATTCACCTTTTACTGTGTGAAAGTTTATATTCCAAAAAAACAAACTTGACTGAGAGAGCCAGAGAGTTGAGCAAGGAAGGTGGGCATGGTGGTGCAGTAAACAAGGTGTGGGTAGGGCAAAGAGAGGGAAGAGGTCCAGTGCATCCGGGGGGGGGGGGGGGGGGGGGGGTATAAAACAAAGACGGGAGGCAATGCAGATGGAGGGAGAGAGAAAGGAGGGTCGTGAGGATTGTATTGAAGTTAAAGGAGGGGTCTTTTTTGTGAAATCATGTTATTCTTTAAGAAGAATGACTAGTTCTTGCTTGATGTCGCTTAATCTACTACTCCATGCCAGTAAACCTGATGTTGCTTTCCATTTGGTCTGTTTAAAAATATGATCCTTCGTTAAATGAGAAGTCTCTGTCCCATCATTCAAACTAATTAAAATTTGTATTACTTCAAACTGTTTGACATATTACCAACTAACTGTTCCACTTTTTCACATTCCTGCACAATTGTCTAAAACACTGTCCTAGAAAACTCAATTTAATAATCTATTCAAATGGTGCAGGTTCTAGAGTATAAATTCAGCATGATAGCATAATCAAGGTTATAGATGCTTGTGATTACATCCTTATACAACATGTTATGGTTTTGGGCTCTATACTTTTGCAGTGCACCTAAGATTTATTTATTCGACAGAGCTTTTATAATTTCCTCATTACTCATTTTCTCCCTTCTCAGGACAATCGTGAAGCACAAGTAGTAATGTCAATTGATGACAGTTTGGGAGATGCAATCCCACAAGATCAGCAAAATTATTTACGACAGTTCTGTTATCAAGCACTGAAAATGACCCCAGGGGTAGGAATATTGCAGTTGGTTCTTTTGGTGTCTTTATAATTGTTGCTTGGGAATTTATATATGGAGATTTCTTGTATTGCTTATGCGTGTTACTTTTTATTTTCTGATCTTGCTGTGGACTCACTTTCTATTGTGCAGTTGTGGATTATGTAGACTACTTACTGGAAAATATGGATGTGTCTGCTGTTTCAATTCTAACTCATAAATCCTTTTGGTGTATTTGCCTTTCAGGGTAGAGGCCCACAATTTCCCGGCTCACATCCAGTCTCTCTTGACAGGTTTGGTTCCAGTCCTTAGTCGGGGAACTTTAACTTCATTATATTTTTCCGGTCTAGTCAGGTGTAACCTTAGGTCTAGCTTCACGCTTAACCATGCATACAAGAAGCCTGTTTTCACCCACAAATTGAAAAGAACAAGGAAATTCTCGCACTTGGTCTCACCTAAATCAGAATAGAAACTGTATTGAAGTTAATTTATCAAAAAGGGGAAAATGTTCCGCATAAGCTGATACATGACATTTATCTGCATTTCCTTGATATGTGGAGATGCCAGTAGAAACTGTTTCTGTGTGACAGTAGAACTGGGATACTGTGTAGCTTTGTGAGAATTGTAAATATGGCTCCTGCACAGCCTTTGTGCTGAAATTTATGTACTGTTACCATTTTCAAAAAGCTGGTGCTGTGTGATGTAATGTGTTTATTGTCTTTGACATACGGATAATGACTGTTATGTTTTTGACCTCTTTCACCATGTGGATGTGACGGAATAGCCATACATTTCTGGCCAGTATGTGTTATCAAATTTTACATCTGTTTTGATATTTTTCTTTTCTTTCTATGAGACAAATAGTTGAGTGCTGTTCAGTTTGAAAAAAACAAATAAAAATCCAGTTTCAAAAAATAGTTGACTGTTGTTTCAGCACTTATTAAGTGCTATAGTTGGATTTTGGCTGGTTTATCTGAGTGATTTTGGCTTATGATGGAAAATGAACTCTGCCATCTCCTAGGATTTTTACGGATCATGTATGTATTTCTGTTGTTCTAATTGCAGTTGGATTCATCATATTTTTCATAAAATTTTGGATGACAGGTTCAGTGTTAGTTATACTTTTTCATAGGGAAATGTAGTCGTCTTCATGCTTGAGCTCTTACAATATCATTTGGTGCTGAGGACGAGATCCCTCATTATTTTGTTTTCTTCACCTCCTGGGAACTGCTCAAACATTTCTTTTTCTGCCTCTTGATTTCTCACTGTTGCCATTATTCTGCTTCTTTTAATCAGCCATTAGGAATCTTTGCCTAAACTTCATTAGTGCATTTGTCTCCCAACCAGGAAATTGTCCCTTGGCCATCATGTGGTACTGCAGAAGTCATGCACCTTCTCCCAAATATTTTTACCTGTATTTCTGCAATGTTGCAACTAAGCTTTCTTTGAAGTCTCCTCACAATAGCTCATAGTCTCTTGACCCACATTTTTTTTTTTTGATGACCGTGGTGTCCTGGCCATCTCTCGCGCACCTCGACTAAATCCACGGGATACCTGCCACCTCCCACCAGCAACAGGTACCAGGTAACTCTGTCCACCAAGGCTAGAACAGATGGGAAGAATCACCTAGTGTTTTTTGCCTCCGCTGGGATTTGAACCTGAGACCTGAGGTCTCATGGCTCTTTAACCCACTTCATTGACCACTAGGCCACACCCTTGGGTGCTTGATCCACATTTTGTAGTTGTGTTTAGTTTGATCTGATCCTGAAAATAAAGTAACTACTCCTTTTCAGAAGAGGGTTTTTGGGATGACTTTCAAATGATCGGACAAAAATACTTCTTGATTCTTGTGACCTGCCAAATAAGCAGAAAAGCACATCCTTTTATTTTGGTATCAATTACCTTCGTTGGGTGGATGTCTGTGGCTCATTGAAGGGTCTGCCTCCACAGGGTGGGGGGTGGGGGGTGGGGGGTGGGGGGTGGGGGGTGGGGGGTGGGGGTATATGTGCCTTGTCTTTTAAGAACCCGTCGACCTTCACGGAAGGTTTTGAATCTTCAGAGGCTATTTTCTTCTATCTTTTCATTTCACATTCTTTTCATGGGTGACCAACATTGAACCGAACTATTTAATGATGCCTCTGGGCAACTTGTGTGGTGCAGCAGTGTGCCTATTTTGTCTGTGCAGCAAACACGGTTCGATCTTTGAAGGTTTCACATGGCGGCATTAGTATTATCTAGCTATATTACGCTTTTGCAACACATGAAATAAGTTTGTTTTGTTTTGTCTGTTCTGCTAATATTTTTTTTAATTCTGCATGATAGCTTGTCCATCAAGTGTTCTGAGTAGTTAATGTATTTTTTAGATCCCTTGTACAAATTTTACTCATGGATAATAACCTTATTGTTATCTTCATACTTGAACCTCATATGGACTCGGACATGGATGTTAATATTATTCTCTGAGAAAACAATTGTTTATTTATTAAGCTGGCTAGCTGCCTTACAAACCATCTTAGCATCCAACACAAAGCAAGGATGGTGAAAACCCATAAATTAAGATTCATCCAAGGTAATCTTTGTCATGATGTGCAGGGAAAACTTGCAGTTATTAAGGCAGCGTTACTACTATGCCACATGGAAGGCTGATGGGACACGGTATATGATGCTGATCACGATGGATGGTTGTTTCTTAATTGATAGGCATTTCAACTTCCGGCGGGTTCAGATGAGATTTCCGTGCAGACACACTAATGAAGTATGCTAATATCCAGTTAGCTATTAGGATGTTCTGATCTTTCCTTTTTCCCTTTTATATCTCACTGTTGGAAATTATCTGTATATATGATTTATCATATGAAATTCTCATATTTTCTCCAGGGTTTAGCCGAAAAGACCCACCACTTCACTTTACTTGATGGAGAGATGGTAATTGATACTTTGCCTGACACACAGAAGCAGGAAAGGAGATACCTAATTTATGATATGATGGCCCTGAACCATGTGTCTGTCATTGAGGTTGGATTCTTCTGTATGAACCCACTTCCCTTTTCTTCTTGAAAAATTGATGTTAGCTATACGCTTAGGGGTCTTCTGGTTCTCTGTATTAATGGGAATTATCCCGTTATCAAATTCTGCATTGATTGTGTGTTTGGTTGTCAGTTTGCTGATTTTGCTTATGATATTGTACCCACATTATTGATGTGGTAAATTCATTAAAAATATCAATGATCAATAGTAATGCATTATCTCCTTTGTGCTGTTTATGAAAGCAATTATTACCATTTCAAAAAAAATTATATTAGCAGAATCTACAGAGACAACAAAAGTACCTTTAACACTATTGTTTATTTAACCATCTCCTACTTGTTACTTCTTTTCTTTCTTGTAATGTTTGTAGATGATTTTAAAATTATTAGGAAGTGTTCAAAAAATTATTAGGTATGGCGTTTTAAGTTTGTTTTGAGTTTTGTATGCGTGTAGGGAATGTTGAGACCCTCTAGTGTTAGAGAGCCCCTAATTTGCCAGAAAGGACTAACTATTGAGTATTAGAATGAAGCTGGTTACGTACTTTTAGTTGTCGCAGAAGATGAATGCGTTATTTATTTATTTATTCGTATCTCATTTATTATTAAGAATAAGAAACTTACAGCAGATGTTATTTTTACTTAAAATCAAATTATGCTATTTATTTTTAATCAGAAAGATAATATAGGCCAAGGATATTGCTGGAAAAAATCTATATCTGATTTTACTTGCAAAACAAAAATATCTGATTTAGAACCACACTCTTGTTTTTAAATGATAAACTATATGCAGAATTCCAGATTTTAATATGATTAATCAAGCATCATACCAAAAAACCATACTTTGCAACAATACTATCATTCCAATGATTATAGTTCGATGTGTTCAGTTCTAATATTATAATCCATGCATAACTTCTTTTACCCAAACAACCACTTAATAGTGGTCAGATTTATGTGCTTCTTTGTTTTGCTTTTTTGGATAAACATGGTGTCCGGGCTAGTTTGCGCTCACCTCGACTAATTCCACGGGATACCTGCCACCTCCCACCAGCAACAGGTACCGGGCAACTCTGTCCACCAAGGCTAGGATAGATGGGAAAATATCACCTAATGTTGTGTCTGTTGGGAGTTGAACCTGAGGCCTCCTGTTCTCAAGTTTCTGTGTTTAAGTTGTGAATAATGATGTCATTTGTTTTTCTTATATTTCCTTTTTGAGTATCTTGTAGCAGTTTCATTGTCATTTCCTGCAGGTATTCAAACACACTCGGAGCTAACAGATCCTTAATTTATGTTATATGTTTTGATAAAGAATTAATTTATGTTATATGTATATCGGTTTTTGTGCTTACGTGCAGTGGTTTAGCATGTTGTTTAATGTTCTCTGAAGTCTGTCATGGCAGAAGTGTAAGACTTCCTTGTGTTAGCTGCTCTGCGTCAGCCCAATGCTTATCAGTAGAATGTAGCACATCCTATTTTGTTTTTCCAAAGCCCCATTTACTTCAGAGAAAGCAGACAGCCAACATGTTCCATATGTTTTGATCTTTGTGTTCTCTTAATCAGTTGTGTATTGTGGTGTTTGATTATGGTTTCATATAGTAATAGCAATAACCCTTTGTTTGGATGGTGGTTACCCATGGTTTCATAATGTATGGTATTGTATCGTACAATATTGTAGTATTGTATTGTACTGTCTTATTAATACAATGTTTGGATAGACTGTATGTTGGCTGCTGTTTCATAATGTATTGTATTGTGTTGTTTGATTTAACTGTATCGTAGTTGGTAAGTTTACTAAAATACCCTAAATTATTATAAATATTAAATTTATTAATATTAAATAAGGGAATAATTGGAAAGAGAAATTAAATTACCATGAGATATCACCAAATCGGTGGTATAATAAAATGGGGCTTTTCATGGTTAAATAACCATGGAATCAAACCATACCATACCATTTATTTTAAGTTACCATCAAAACAAACATGGTACTCTGACAAACAATACAATACCATACCATGACTAACCACCATCCAAACAAGCTGTAAATGTCTTGGAGACCGTGAAACACCGATGTATTTTAAGTATCCTTTTCACTTGGAACTCTGGATAAACTTTGCCAACTTCACTTCATTCTGTTTTGCGTTGCGTGCTTTTCTGTTCAAATATTATCTGTACATTGATGTTGCTCATTCTCTGTTTCTATAATTTTACAGCGACCCTTTTACGAACGGTGGAGAATGATCGACAAAGAAGTGATTGGGCCAAGGAATTATGAACGTCAACATATTTACCAGAGTAGAAACCCTTACTATAGATATGAGTTGGAGCCTTTCAGGGTATGTTTAGTCAAAATTGGAATATATTGTCATAAGATTAATTGTAGTTATTTTCTAGTATCATTTGTTCTACCTAAAGTGGCTGCTGATCTCTCAATGTTTGTCAGGTGAGGAGGAAGGATTTTTTCCTGCTCTCTACTGTCACAAAACTTCTCAAAGAATTTATCCCAAAGCTTTCACATGAAGCTGATGGTCTTATTTTTCAGGTGCTAAAGAGTGACTCTACTGAATTGCTTCTTGTTCTAGTGTTGTATTGGATTTTCACCTGAGGAGTCAATTTCTTTCATCACTTGAGATGTTTCCAAGTTATATGGCATGTTTGTTTTGATTGCTATGTTGGAAAACTCTCTATGGAAGTGGTTTCCAACCTTTATCTACGTTTACCTTTATGTTGCAGAGAAGTAGAGTTAGTAGCACATCCTCTTGCATATTATTGCAAATGACATGTTTATGGCTAACAGTGACAGAGATGCATAAATCATACAGATGAATTTAGGTTCTGGATACTGAACCACTGTTTTCTTTCTGTGTTAGGGTTGGGATGATCCTTATGTTCCTCGCACGCATGAGGGTCTCTTGAAGTGGAAATACCCTGAAATGAACTCGGTTGACTTTCTGTTCGAGGTTGTATTCTGCTCTCCTTTTGAATAAAGCTGTTCCTATTTCCTCCTTATCCTTTTGGTTTCTTATTGTTGTTATGCCCCATCACCTTACCAGTCAATATCATTTGTTTCCATGCTTTAAGCATGTTGAGATAGTTAAGTTAATAAAATTAACCGCTTAAGATTTTAGACGAGATGATTACTTACTTAAACATAATATTTAAGAAGGTAATGGTCCTTAGTTCTAGTCTCACTGTCACCTATTATCAAATAGAGTTTCGACATGCTTGGCCCATGAGAAAGAATCAGACCCGCACGTGAGGGGATGTGTTGAGATAATTAAGTTAACAAAAGGGTGTTTTCTCTAATAGCTTTAGGTTTTAGATTGATGGTCTCATCCTTCAACAAGGCAGAATAGCCTTGGTGAAGTGGATCATACTTCATGCTCTCCTATTGGAATGAATTGTGATCATCTCTGATCATATGGCAGGTGGGCGACAATCATGGATTGCTTTATCTACATGAACGAGGGAAGAAGAAACCAATGGAAGGGAATAGAGTTGTTTTCCCAGGTCAGAAATCCCCAGTTATATTAGTTAATATACTTGTGGTGTCATGCGGGAATGTTTCCCTTAATTGGGGTTAGGTTAGTTTGGTTGGGAATATAAGAGACAAATATCATCTACATCCATACTCGGTAAGTTTTTATTGCTGTCTTGTATACTTTACTGACCTGGGTGGATGTGGGGAATTTGATGTAGTGCTATTATTTGATGGAGTTAACCTTCATTCGGGAATGATCTAAAAAGTTAAGGAGTTCTATTTCACCCTCCTCTTGCAACTGCCAAGATTCACTTTTGGTGCTTGTGAGGTGCTAAGTAGTACTCCCTCTGTTCCTTTTTACTTGGCCCATGTTGACTTGACACTTCCGGGGTCTATTTTACTAAATTAACATTGTTAATTATGCTTTGGGAATCTAAATTTGACTACTAGTACTATATGTAGTTACTTAATGATAAGGGTAATATTGGAAGATATAATAAATCTCTTGATTTGCGACAAGTAAAAAGGAAAATCTATTTTTAGTACTAGGGACAAGTAAAAAGGAACGGAGGGAGTATTAAGAATATGGATAAAAATTTTAGAGGTACTTCTTGCTGTGACTAAAAACTTAAGGCAGTGTTGCTATTTCACAACTGATCCTCCTTTCTAATCATACTCTCTTGTAAGTTCAAGATACATGATTCTTCTTGGCTCAAAAAAAAAGAGATACATATTCTTGCTTTTACTTTTTGTTCTGTTAAGGCTTAGTAAATAGAATTTGGATTTTCCACAACTTGAAATTGGATTAGTTGCTAAAGTTAAAAAGGTCGGACGTGTTAGTTTGGATTATTTGGATTGTCCCAATAAGATCTAAATGAATCAAGGGGCAGCAGAAGCTTTTTTGCAATTTCAGGAACGTAACCATGGAAGCACATATATGGAAATTCTGATTAACAAGATCATCCCAGTGAGACTAGGACATGTACCTCTCAAGCTTTTGACTTGATTTCAACTATATTGTTTCTATTCTTGCTCTTTAAGATGGTCTTTCCAATGGTTGGTCCTTGTTTCTTGGAGTTGGTGAGTTACTGATTCCAGTGATGAGGTTAAGGAACATCCTGCCAAATGTCTAATCTGTTGTCCTATAGTCTTGTATATCTAAGCAGTTCTCTTGTGCTTTATTTGTATCCCGTGAACTTTTGTTTCTTTTTGTTTTTTCCCTGCTTCTCTTGGTATTTTGCCTTTGGTGCATGTCCTGAAATGTTGGGTTCTTTCATGTTTCAGATGGTTCTGATCCGTCAGATTACTCTGGTAAAATAATAGAGTGCTCTTATGATACCGATAACAAAGCATGGGTGTGGATGAGGACCAGGGTTGATAAAGGAACTCCGAATGAATTCAACACGTACAGAAAGGTATTTCTATAATGGCACATACTAAAGTTGTTTTGTTGATATGTAGACTTGTGGTTTAGTATAACTTTTTCCATATTTTCTCATCTTTTAGATAGATGATGGCTCCTATTAGACTAATTGTGGTTCCTGTACAAAAATTCAGGTGATGAGAAGTATTACTGACAACATCACCGAAGAAGTGTTGTTGAATGAGATTTATGAGATCATTCGACTGCCAATGTATGCGGATAGGATACAAAGTGATAGCAAAGCTCATGTACGACGCAGATGAATGAATTGGTGGAAGCTAGTGATCGGATTAACTTCGCATTGGAACTTAGCCTTGTTCATGTATATCAATAGAAGGGTATTTACGAGCATCCTTAGTCCCTAGGCGTGTTATGTGTACTATACTGGGTTTGTTGTATGGATCCAGTTGGTACACTGTAAACTTAGTGGTCCATGACTCGGGCCTTTTGTTTTTTCTTCATTAGCGATAAGGTGGTCATGTATATTAGTTGTTTTAGTTCTCTTCTTTTTTTTTGTCCTGGTTACTGTTAAGTTGTCTAAGTTAGGTTTTCTCTAGTAGTAGTGAAACTTCAAGCTCTATGTTATCTGTTCCCCTGTGAATATAAGTTTGTTTTACTAGTAGTTTCTAATTTATCATTTGCCTTTATTCTTCAGTATATTCAGATTGGCCACCACATAAGATGCATTGTCCTCCTTACAATTAGAAATTTCTCATCCATTCTATTATGTGGTATTGTTTTATATTTGAAACAAATTTAATTTCGAAGTTTGTTGTACGCTTATTGTCATGTTTTTGTTATAATATGTTTATAATTGTAAGTTACAAAAGTTGGCTTAGGTTATGACTTGATCCAATAGAGTCGGAATGCCTTTCTATGTAAAAGAAATAATGCTCGATGAAAGGATCCAGATTCTACACTATGCTGTGGGATGGGGAGAGAATTGCTCGGGGAAGTTGAACGTTCAGTCTTCTTCCGTTCCTTTAGAAACTCTGTGCTCGTTCAAGTTACGGCAATTGGATAGGATGGAGTAAAACAATACTCCCTCTGTCCCATTTTTTGCTTTTCGAGAGTCAAACAGTTTAAGTTTGACCATGAATTTGGACATGCAATCTTTAAGTTTTTTGAAATAAAATTTATATATTTGAAAACTACATAAAAAGTATTACAAGTCTCAATAATAGACAATTCAAAATATTTAAAAGATATATAAAAAATTACGGTCAAAGATAGACTTTTTTGAATCTCGAAATCCGAAATATGCCACATAAATTGGGACGGAGAGAGTACTTGATATGTTTTGTATCAGTGTTGAAACTATAGCAACATGAAAAATTATCGACATTAGAATACCTAAGGTCTTAAAGTATTCGCGCTTGGATGGTGGCTCAAGATCAGCCTCATGAAAACCTTATATTCCTTAGGATGTTCTACTATGTGGAAATGCTCTTTGATGGAACTTTAGCCTTAGCTGGTCGTGATCAAGAAATCACTATTTTTGCTTGGTGGATCAAGAATGCCTGACTTATCAATTTATTCGGTAAACTACTAGGGGAAAAGTATTATCTAGGAATGCAAAACAAGTGAATACTAGTAATCATTAATTCTGATAAATGTGTGAAGGATCTCAATCTTTGATAACAATAGGACATTATTTTCTAGTCATGATGTATTAGCTTATTTGTTGAAACCTACGACAATGACAACATACACAGAGCACGTTCGATGTGATGGATAAAATAAAATAATTCTGGGATAATTTTTTAGTGTCTCTTATTTAGTTACAAAGTGTGGGATAACTTATCCTAGGATTAAGAATTAGTACTAGGATAAGTTATCCCCCCCCCTCCCTCTTGGAGGAATAACAATACCAGGATAACTTATCTTAGAATAAACTAATGAAAATGATAAAAATACCCCTCAAATCTTTTTTATACATCACTAATATAAAAAAAACTAAATAAGGGGAGGATATTTTTATAAACAAACAACTTATTCTTAGAAATTATTCAATGCATATCATTTTTAATACAACAAACCAAACACTCAATAAGAAATAATATTAGGATAACTTCTCCCAGGATAACTAATCTCAACATAACTAATCCCAGTATAATTAATCCCATCATAACTTGTATTCAAACCAAACGATCCTTTAATGTATTCCCACAAAGTAGGGTCTGGGCAGATAGAGCATACGCAGATTACCTCAGAGGTGAGGTAGAGAGACAATTTGTTGAGACTTGCTGACAGTTAAAATTACCTAAAAAACTAAACATTCCTACCATATCTATAATTTTTTCCATCAGTTTATTTTAATTATTTTATATACCACAGCTTATCAGAAATCCCCTTATTTATATCAGATACATCACCAAAGTAAATTTCTTCTCCAATGACGTAAATCACGCCCAATTACATAACCAAGCGAGACTTTCACAAATCCTATTGATGTGCCGCCATTCTACGGCACATTTGACTCCTTTAACTAAGAATAATCGTGAGTTTTCAAGCAACCGTCGTCGTTTTTGATGTTTTATGTTGTATTTTCAGGAAATGGAGACAAACATGGAAACGGAAGGAAATACGCGAAAAAGAGAATTCTGGATAAGAGTGACGGCCACCATGACGGGCCGTCACACATGTGATGGTCCGTCAAGAAGACCGTCAAGTTGAGCAAGCACTCTGCCTAAGAGTGACGGCCACCATGACGGGCCGTCACCCATGCGACGGTCCGTCAAGTAGACCGTCAAGATGAGGCAGCACACTGCCTAGTGGCGACGGTCACTGTGACGGTCCGTCAAGCATGCGACGGTCCGTCACTCAGACCGTCAAGTTGAGGCAGTACGCGCGACGCGGATTCCGAACTTTTTTTGGGTTTATTTCCTGGACTCCTATAAATACCTAAGTTAGGTTATTTCATTAGGGCATTCAAAAATTCATTAGAAAATATTTTAGGATATCATTTTGAGCGACTTTGAGAGGAAGAAACACAACAAATACGTTTGTCTTCTTCTTCAATCTTGTTCTTCCATTGTTCTTGGGATCTTGGATTCTTGTTATTGGATAAAGTGAAGCTTGTGTTCATTCTATTGTAAGATTCTTTTCGCTTTATTATGAATATAAATCTCTTCTCTTTTCCTAATAGCATGAGTAACTAACTTCCCACAACTAGGGTTGTGGGAGCCATGGCAAATGTTGCAATATAGATTCCGGGTAGCGTAGGGTTCAATCTTTATGTTGTCACGTGGTTAATCATTTACTTACTAACGTTTTCTAGTGGTTGCAAACATTAGAACATGCCTAGGTTTAAATTTGCTTGAGTAAAGAGATTAAAACCGGGAAATGTGATTAACTACAAGGATTCGAGATTACCAACTCTCGTCTCATGATTAATGCTGTAACTAGATTAATCTACTTGATGTTTAGGATTGAAATGATAAAGTTCACCTTTTCAAGTTCGAGAGAATTGAGAAGGAAATTTGTCTAATTGGTTGAGAAACGTTTAGACGACACCATGAATGCAATCACATCGTGATATGCATATAGAGAGAACCCGGTTAAGCCTTGAGTCGAAGTTGTTACGACGCCATGGTGAACACTTCCCTAGTTCACTCTCATATTGATTATTAATCGCACATTATTATTTACTTTGGTTAAATATTGTTCACACAACACCCCCCAATTTACCGAAAACTATCGACTACTAGTCATTTAATTCACTATCGATTTAATTTGCACCTTATTCCCTGTGGGATCGACCCCAACCTTAGTTGGGTTCTATATTTGACAGCGACCGCTTACGCTTCGTATTTGGAGTCGTAATTTGGGCGTATCAAATTTTGGCGCCGCTGCCGGGGAATACGGTTGTTTATTAAGTCTTGTGTGTTTATTTGACTCTTAGTCATATTTCCTGATTTTACTTTTATTTGTTGTTTTTGTTTATTACAGGGTACTGAGTTGTGCATGCCAAGTACCCGACGCTCGGGTGAACCAATACTACCCTACGACCCCGAGCTCGCAAGAACGCTAAGGCAAACTATGGCCGCACAACAAACGGAGGCAGAAAGGCTCGCTGCAGAACAACGGGCTCAACAGGATCAGCATCACTTGAATGCTGAAGATATAGAGGATGACACTGCATTAGACGGAGCTGGTGCTACGGGCGCCATTATTCTTCCTCCACTAGCGCCCGGGGCTAAGTTCAACATAACTAGCACAATGCTCCAGCTGTTGAACTTAAAGGGATTATTCCGAGGTACGGCTGGTGATGATCCAAACAGACACCTGATGAACTTTGTGGGTATCTGCAAGTCATTCGAATTGCCTGGTGTGAGTCAGACAGCGATTAGGCTCAGGTTGTTTCCGTTGTCTCTGTCTGATGAGGCAGCGCTATGGTTGACAGAGCTGACCCCCGACTCTATCGCAACTTGGGGAGAGTTGAAAGGAGCTTTCCTAGAAAGGTTCTTTCCTCCCTCTAGGATGATACAGTTGAGGGATGAGATTAGCACTTTTAGGCAGCAACCTCACGAAGCATTGCACGAGACCTGGCTGCGATTCAAGAAGAAGCTGATACAATGCCCTAACCATCAGTTGAACGACGAGTTTTTGATGCAGACATTCTACAGGGCACTGAATTCGGCTACCAAGCCGACACTAGATAATGCAGCAGGTGGAGCATTTATGGGTCTCACTTTCATCGATGCCACAGCTATTCTGGACCGGCTCACTAAAACCAACAGGGCCTGGCATACACGGGACACCGAGACGGCTGCTAGCACTCATACAGTCGGTATGTCTGCAGAACAGCGCAGGAGAGAGGAAGAGCGGGATCAAGATATGGCCCATCTGAAAACACAAATGGGCCTACTGACAAAACATTTGCTGTCAGCAGATATGGAGAAAGTGAAAGTTGTGAGTTCCCACAGTAGAGCAGCAGAGTTCGAGTCTGATGAGGAGGCGAATTATTTGGGGGGTTTCCAGGCCAATGGCCAGGGAAACCAAGGTCGGAACTATCAGAGGGACAACTACCATGAAAAAGCTGGCTACAGAGACCGTGATCAGGGGAACTGGAGAAATAACACTGATAGAGGTGGGTTGTATGTACCACCTGGTAACCGGGAAAGAACTAACGTCGAGTCAGGGACGTCCAAGCTAGAGAGCATGATGGCGAAGATGCTACTGAAGGTGGAATCGACTGACTCTGGGGTAAAGGAAATGAGGACTGAATTAACATCAATGAGTCAGTTAGTGAATTCCCATTCCACCGCAATCAAGCAGTTAGAGCAGCAAATGGGTCAAGTCTCGGCGTCTCTAAATCAAAGGAAAGCTGGAACATTGCCGAGTGACACCATTCAAAACCCGAGAAACGACGGAAATTGTATGGCAATCACCACCAGAAGCGGTAAGACATTATCGGAATCACATCCGGTAATTCAGACCCAGAAAGGTAGCGTTGCTGAGAAAGATGAGTTAGTAGATGCTGAAAATATGGTCGATGAGGGTGTGAAAGTGTCTGTTGAAAAACCCGGTGTGGAAGAAGATGCTACTCAAGTGCTCACGGATAAAAGCAAGGAAGTTGAAAAACTTCCAACTATGATGCCTCGGCCACCACCTCCTTTCCCACAATGGTTGAAGAAGAAAGTGGAAGATAGCAAGTTCCTGAATTTCATGACCATGCTAAAGCAGATATCAGTGAACATCCCTCTGGTGGATGCGCTTGAACAAATGCTTGGTTATGCCAAGTTCATGAAGGACTTGATCACAAAGAAGAGGTCGGTAAGCTTTGAACCGGAAGACAACCTCCACCATTGTAGCCATTTCATCAAGGTCGCTAGTCCAAAAGAAAGAAGACCCGGGTGCGTTCACTATTACTTGCACCATAGGGGAGTTTAACTTTGAAAAAGCTCTTTGTGATTTGGGGGCTAGCATAAACTTGATGCCGTTAGCCATCTACCGGCAGTTGGGCTTAGGAGCTCCCAAACCGATGACTATGAGATTGTTGATGGCTGATAGATCGGTTAAACGCTCGGTGGGTATTTTGTATGATGTACTTGTGAAGGTGGGGAAGTTCATATTTCCGGCAGACTTCGTGATTTTGGACTGCGAAGTAGACTTTGAAGTCCCCATTATTTTGGGACGACCCTTCTTGGCAACCGGAAGAGTATTAGTAGATATGGAGAGCAACAAGTTGACTTTCAGGTTGAACGACGAAGTAGTGAAGTTTAATGTGTGCAAGTCAATAAGGCAACCGAGGGACATGAATGTCGTCTCGGTTATTGATGTTGTTGTCGAATCTGATGTGATTGTTTCTGTTGAAGAGAGACTTGTTGTAGAGACGTTGGCAGAAGTCATGATGAACTTCGATGATGATGACATCGAAGATTATGAAGAAATTGTAAATGATGTGGTTGGGATGGGGTCATATGGTTACTCCCCAAAGAAATTAGATCTCGATTTAAAGAACAGACCAACACCTCCTGCAAAGCCTTCTATTGAGGAAGCGCCGGTATTAGAGTTGAAAGAGTTACCAGGCCATCTGAAGTATGCATTTTTAGGTGACAAAGATACCTTACCTGTAATCATAGCGACAGACATTGTGCAATCTCAAGTTGAAGCTTTACTATCGACACTGAGGAGACACAAGAGAGCAATCGGCTGGACCATCGCAGATATTATTAGCATCCCACCAGGTATTTGTACTCATAAGATACAGTTAGAAGAAAATTGCACTCCCACCATCGACCACCAGCGGAGACTGAATCCGCCAATGCAAGAGGTGGTGAAGAAAGAGATCATCAAATGGCTCGATGCTGGAGTGGTTTACCCAATTTCTGATAGCAAATGGGTAAGCCCAGTGCAATGTGTTCCTAAGAAGGGAGGAATGACTGTGGTTGCAAAATGAGCTGATTCCATTAAGACCTGTCACGGGCTGGCGAGTCTGTATGGATTACCGGAAGCTAAACTCCTGTACTCTCCGTGATCATTTCCCCATGCCCTTTATGGATCAAATGCTGGATAGATTAGCTGGAAGAGGTTGGTATTGCTTTTTAGATGGATATTCGGGGTACAACCAAATATCTATCGCCCCGGAAGATCAGGAGAAGACCACGTTCACCTGTCCCTATGGTACGTTTGCTTTCAGACGCATGCCCTTTGGTCTTTGCAATGCTCCTGCAACCTTCCAAAGATGCATGATGTCTATCTTTTCTGATATGGTGGAGAACACATTGGAAGTCTTCATGGATGACTTTTCGGTAGTGGGTGATGCATTTGATGATTGCTTGGCTAATCTGGGTCAGGCATTGCAAAGGTGTGAAGAGTCAAACCTCGTGTTGAATTGGGAGAAATGCCATTTCATGGTGAAAGAAGGCATTGTATTAGGGCACAAGATATCTATGAGAGGTCTAGAGGTGGATAGAGCCAAGATTGAAGTCATTGAGAAACTACCTCCACCCATTTCAGTAAAAGGTGTGAGGAGTTTTCTTGGTCATGCCGGTTTCTACCGAAGGTTCATCAAAGAGTTCTCTAAGGTTGCTACACCATTGTGCAAATTGCTTGAAAAGGAGACGAAGTTTGTATTTGATGCTGAGTGCTTGCGGGCGTTTGAATGCCTGAAAGAAAAGCTAGTGGAGGCTCCTATTATAATTGCCCCGGATTGGTCCAAACCGTTCGAAATAATGTGCGATGCAAGTGGTGTTGCACTTGGAGCTGTTCTGGGACAAAAGCGAGACAAACTTTTCCATCCCATTTATTACGCTAGTAAAGCATTGAATGGGGCGCAGAAGAACTACACAGTGACAGAACAGGAGCTGCTGGCGGTTGTGTATGCTTTTGAGAAATTCAGAGCATACTTACTGGGTACAAAAGTGGTGGTGCACACTGATCATGCAGCCTTGAGGTATCTGATGACAAAAAAGGATGCAAAACCTCGACTAATCCGTTGGGTGCTATTGTTGCAGGAATTTGACTTTGAAGTCAAGGATCGAAAAGGGTGTGAGAACCAGGTAGCGGATCATCTGTCCAGGCTTGAGGGGAAAGAGAGCGGAATAGATGAACCGGAGATTGATGATGCATTCCCGGATGAGCAGGTGATGGCTGCGTCACGTGATATGGTGCCTTGGTACGCTGACTTCGCAAATTATGCGGTGAGTGACATGATCCCGGAAGGTTTGAACTTCCACCAGAAAAAGAAGTTTCTCCATGATGCAAGTAAGTTTTTCTGGGATGAGCCGTATTTATTCCGGTTGTGTGCTGACAACATAGTGAGGAGATGTGTACCGGAAGCGGAAATGACAAGCATCTTGCAAGCTTGCCATTCGTCCCCAGTTGGAGGACATCATGCGGGTAATCGAACCGCCCGAAAGATTTTACAGTGTGGTTATTATTGGCCGACAATCCAGAGAGATTCATATGAATTTGCCAAGTTTTGTGATCAATGTCAACGAAGAGGAGCAATCTCTCGCCGACAAGAGCTACCCATGTCCACTATTTTCGAGGTTGAATTGTTCGACGTATGGGGAATAGATTTCATGGGCCCTTTTGAAAGATCTTACGGGAACCGCTACATCTTGGTAGCGGTGGATTATGTGTCAAAGTGGGTAGAGGCGGTTGCTTTGGCCGATAACGAAGGGAAAAGTGTGGTGGCGTTCTTAAAAAGAAACATCTTTGCTCGGTTTGGCACCCCGCGCACAATCATCAGTGATGGAGGTTTACATTTTTGTAATAAGGTGTTCCGGGCTGCTCTAGCAAAATATGGAGTGACGCAACACAAGGTGGCCACACCTTATCACCCCCAAACCAGTGGTCAAGTCGAGGTGTCGAACCGGGAGATTAAAGAAATCTTGGCTAAATCTGTGAATGTGAACCAGCGAGATTGGGCGAGGAAGCTGGATGACGCACTCTGGGCGTACCGAACAGCGTTTAAGACGCCAATAGGTATGTCTCCTTACCAATTTGTTTTTGGTAAAGCGTGTCACTTGCCCGTGGAACTCGAGCACAAGGCCCTTTGGGCGCTCAAGAAGTTAAATCTCAGTTGGAAAGAAGCATCGGAACTAAGGTTGGAACAATTAAATGAGATGGACGAGTTCCGATTGCGAGCATATGAGAGGTCCGCTCTCTACAAGGAACGAATGAAGCTGTACCATGACAAGAAGATTGAGAAAAGGGAGTTCAAAGTAGGGGACTTGGTATTGTTGTTCAACTCCAGGTTCAAATTATTTCCCGGGAAACTCAAATCCAAATGGTCCGGACCATTCAAAGTACACCAAGTGTTCCCATCCGGTGCGGTCGAACTCGAAAATAAAGATGGTGAGTTGTTCAAAGCCAATGGGCAGAGGATTAAGCAATATCTGGGCCTCCCGGAGGAGGTACATGTTATGTCTTTGGTGTATCTTGATGAAGTCTGAGTAATCAAGACACCCGCGTCGTGCCGCGACGTTAAATCAGGCGCTGTATGGGAGGCAACCCATAAATTGTTGTTGTATTATAGTCGTAGAAAAATTTGATTTGTTAGAATTGGTTAATGTGTGCGTTGAGTGTGCAGGTACAAAGAATGGACGTAACAGCGTGTTCTGTCTAAGAGTGACGGCGACTGTTGACGGACCGTCAAAGTCTTGACGGACCGTCACATAACTGACAAATATTCATGCCACTGTTTTAGAGTGACGATGGTTTTGACGGACCGTCAAAGACTTGACGGACCGTCATCTCTGGCCGTCACCATAATTCTCACAAGGGCTCACTGCCTAATTGTGACGCCCCAATGTGACGGACCGTCGAGATGTTGACGGACCGTCACGTCTCTCCAGGCAGCGCATCAGGTAAGTTTTCTTTGTTTAATTTTGGGCGACCCGACCCATAACCAAACTGACCCGCCCGGGTACATATTAACTTCATCTTCATCTTTTACCGCCTATCTTCAAACCCCAAACTCCAAACCTCCATTAAAATCCATCTTCTCCCCAAGCAAATCCTCAACTTACTCCCAAGCACCACACCCCCATTTTCCCTTCTTCACCATCGTTCAAAACGCAAGAAACCACAAACTTCCCGCTAGTTGTCCATCGGTTCATATAACTCAAAAAGGGAATAGCGACTCCGTCTTACTAACAAAATCAAGGTATGTTGCTAAACTCTTCATAGTTGGATTTAGTGAGTAACACGGGGCAAATTAGTGGAGGTGTAGTCGGGCGAATTGGGGGGTTTATGTATTTGTAAAATTATGTATGTTGTTGGGGATGAGTGGTATTGTTGCTTGAAATCAAAAGTGTGTCATGGGTGAAGTCTTGAGTAACCCATGAGATCAAATACAATGATTGGTGGTGTCTTTGGGAAACCAAATCCCATAAAATATGGGAAAACCCGTAACCGCGTACAAGGTGTTCGAGGAAATGCCTCAACGAGAGTGAAACACGCTGTCTCAACTTGACGGTTGGCATGACGGCCCGTCACACTTGTGACGGACCGTCATCTAAACCGTCAGGAAGAAACACTTCACTGTCTTAGAGTGACGGTCGGTGCGACGGTCCGTCACACCTGTGACGGCCCGTCAACCAAACCGTCACTCCAAGACAGTAGGTATTAGTGAGTATTTTTCTGTTCTCACATGTTTGAACTCGTTCACGTGCAGGTACATGGCCCCAAAACAACAACCGCGTCGCGGTCAAGCACCAAAGAAGAAAGAAAGGGTCGCTACAACTCGGACCCTAATGGATGAACCGAGCAGCGACGAAGAAATAGTTGCAGCCCCGACTTACCAAACCAGGCTAGTTAAACGAAGAACCACCCAAGTCTCCCAGTCTGAAGAGGAGAGTGGGTCATCTAGCAGTGAGTCGGGGAGCGGTAGTGGATCGGATGAAAGTGGTAGCTCCAACCCCAATCCGGAGGATGTAGGTGGTCCTGAAACCACCAAAATTGCAGGGAGTGCACCCACGGACAGAGAATCAATCCGGTGGGCATTTAAGGAGGCTCAGAAGCACTATCTTGACGGTCTTGCTAAAACGATGTCGAGAAGCCACAAAAGACCGATAGCTGAAGAAGTCCAAATCATGACCACGGATCTGCCTGAATACCCAGTTCTTCAGTCACAGTTTCAGAGGTATCAGCTAGAGTGGATGAGTTCGCCCCCGGGAGTCTATATGCCAGAATTAGTCCGGGAATTCTATGCCAACTATTTGGCACTGTTGGAGAGCAAATGTGAGCCAGGAAAAGGGGTTAAATCAGCATCAAGGCAGGACAGGGTGCCCGTTCGGGGTAGGCAAGTGGACATCTCACGGGAAATGATCAACAGGGTCCTCTTTGGCCCTGAATACATCCCTCCACCTGATATGCCAGAGTTTCATGACAAGATCTCCAACGCCTACTCGCAGAGACCATGGTTGGCCCGAACATTGACTGATGGCTCACCATCTTGGCTGACTCAAAAGGGACGGATATCGAAGCAATCACTAAGCTTCATAGCCAAGTTTTGGTGGGCAGTTGTGCGGCTCAGGTTATTTCCAACAGGAGGAGACAATAATTTGGATGAGGGAAGAGCCATCCTTGTGGCAAGCTTGATAGCAGGGTACGTCATCAACTTCGGAATGATAATTGCGGACGAGATGCGGACCAGGGCCATAAAAACTACTTCTTCTCTGCCGTTCCCGTGTTTAGTGACTGAGCTATGCAGGCGTGCAGAGGTGCCGATATGGGATGGTATCGATAAGCAAGTGACAGCGTCATCAAAGCAAAATATCGACAAATCAAAGGATGACACTAAGTTCGAAATGAGGATTCATAAGCCTCAGATCTTCGAAGAGCCAACCACATCCACCTCCGAGGCAACCGACACCCCATCAGGTACAGAAATGCCACTTGCGGTGTTTGATCCAAAAACTTCACAGACAACGAGAGCTACTGCTGAAGGCTCGGGCACTGCGGCAAGGCCTCCTCTGCCACCGGAATATCATATGAACCCCCGAAATTTTGCTAAAATGGTGCAAAAACAGAAACAGTTGGACAAACAAATTGTCGCTTGGACAGATTTGTTCAAACCCACCATTGATGAAGCAATACGGGAGGCTCTGAAGCCATTTGAGGGGCTGCGCGCAAGGGTCGATGCAATGGAAACCCGGATGGATGCAAGGCTAAACGAAATGAGCATCCCGGATTTGGCGAGATTTGATGCGGAGCTAAAGAAGGTGAAAGATGATATCACAGTCCTCAAGCAAGAAAAAGCGCTTTATGAGGAGACTTCTGAGTTCGTGGACTTGGACGAAGAAACCACGATTGTGGATTTGATGGGTCGGCCTCTGAAAATTAGTGAACCCCAAGTAGGTGAAAGTGGGGTAAAGAAATCAAAGAAGAGGAAGCACAAAAAGAAGTCAGCTGAGGAGGACGAGTTAGAGGTCGCGAAGCAGCGGTCGGTAATAGATGAGCAGCTGCGACAGGAGAGAGTGCGTGCCCAAGCAGGTGGGGCATCATCCAGTGCGGCACCGGAGTCTGAAAAGACCCCAGATGTTGATGAGCCGCGTACGGAAACCTAGGTTTCCCAGGTACCCCTATTGCCTTATTCTGAATATCTGTTTACTTGAGCGTTGAGGACAATGCTACATTCTTTTGTTCGGGGTAGGAGTACCACCACCGGAGGTTTTTGTTGCCATGTTTCTTTTCCTCCGGTGTGCTATCTAGTAGAACTGGCATGTTTAGGTTGTCGGTTAAATTTTAGTTGTCAAATAGTGTCTATAGCAAGCATGACTTTTTGAAGATTTAACTAAAAGGAGCCCCCTCTGAAAATTTCTGACTATGTACTTGTGTTTGAAACAATTGACTGTTCGGGATCCTTGAATGTCATTGTGTGGTTATGATTGGAATAAGGATGCTTAAGCCGAGCGGTTGTCTTGATAGTTGGTAGCGATATAGTTTCTTGGTGCCAAGAGCGTGTGAGATTATTGTTACAAATTCTTACTCTGTGCATGAATCTAGAACTTGCCCGGTCTATTTTGTTAAGTTCGAAGTTGGGTTGCTTAGGAAAGGATCACAGGCCCTCTTTGTGTGCAGTCCACTTAACCTAAAAGACCATCCAAATATAAATAATCCCTTGATCCCTGTTTGAGCCTTAATTGACCTTATTCTGTCAATAACCTGTCACCATTCCCGTTTAACTTTCAATCCCTATTTTGGCCCTGGTCCTTCCTTGGACATCGTGCACCCCAACGCAGGCAATCAGCCTAAGTTGAGGGTGGCTACTACAGAGGTGAATGATAAGAAAAAGAGGATGGAGATGATTGGTTGTGAATAGAATGAAAAAAATAAAATAAAAAAAAATAAAAAAATAAAAAAAAAAAATAAAAAAATAAAGAGATGAAAAAGATTGAAAAAAAGTAATAAAAAGAATTGTCAAAATATAGAGGCCGCAGCTGTAGCTAGAAAGAAGGAAATTAAAAGGTGAATAAGGATGGACAAAGTGAAGTTATGTGGTGATAAGATGTAACCGGTTCCAAGGAGGGCTTAGTCACTAACCCCTAAATGTATCCTACCTGCACCCGAAGCCTCATTACAAGCCTAAACAAGTCCTGTAGTGATCCTGAGTAGCTTTCTGAAGAACCGAAATAGAATAGTAAGGGCAAGCTTATGGCATCGCATGTGCATTGTTTGAAATCGTTTGTGAGTGCGAGCGTCTTACCTAGTCCTAAATTTTGTGTGGGGGACTTCTTTGTGGTGAGGGCACCAAGATCTCTGTATTGTCTATTGACTGTTAGGGTAGCTGCGCGTGTGTATGCAGAAGGTTCTATCATATCGGAATGACATGCCTGGATCCTAGCAAGTTAATGTTGCATACATTTGTGTGCTACCGGGGGTGGCTTGATTTAAAATCGGATGAACTGTTGAAGGGCCATGATTTGCTAGGGACACGAGTCTTAGTTGAGTCGTCTTTTTGTTTTTGTTGTCATGTTGCTTGAGGACAAGCGAACGTTTTAAGTTGAGGGTGTTGATGTGCCGCCATTCTACGGCACATTTGACTCCTTTAACTAAGAATAATCGTGAGTTTTCAAGCAACCGTCGTCGTTTTTGATGTTTTATGTTGTATTTTCAGGAAATGGAGACAAACATGGAAACGGAAGGAAATACGCGAAAAAGAGAATTCTGGCTAAGAGTGACGGCCACCATGACGGGCCGTCACACATGTGACGGTCCGTCAAGAAGACCGTCAAGTTGAGCAAGCACTCTGCCTAAGAGTGACGGCCACCATGACGGGCCGTCACCCATGCGACGGTCCGTCAAGTAGACCGTCAAGATGAGGCAGCACACTGCCTAGTGGCGACGGTCACTGTGACGGTCCGTCAAGCATGCGACGGTCCGTCACTCAGACCGTCAAGTTGAGGCAGTACGCGCGACGCGGATTCCGAACTTTTTTTGGGTTTATTTCCTGGACTCCTATAAATACCTAAGTTAGGTTATTTCATTAGGGCATTCAAAAATTCATTAGAAAATATTTTAGGATATCATTTTGAGCGACTTTGAGAGGAAGAAACACAACAAATACGTTTGTCTTCTTCTTCAATCTTGTTCTTCCATTATTCTTGGGATCTTGGATTCTTGTTATTGGATAAAGTGAAGCTTGTGTTCATTCTATTGTAAGATTCTTTTCGCTTTATTATGAATATAAATCTCTTCTCTTTTCCTAATAGCATGAGTAACTAACTTCCCACAACTAGGGTTGTGGGAGCCATGGCAAAAGTTGCAATATAGATTCCGGGTAGCGTAGGGTTCAATCTTTATGTTGTCACGTGGTTAATCATTTACTTACTAACGTTTTCTAGTGGTTGCAAACATTAGAACATGCCTAGGTTTAAATTTGCTTGAGTAAAGAGATTAAAACCGGGAAATGTGATTAACTACAAGGATTCGAGACTACCAACTCTCGTCTCATGATTAATGCTGTAACTAGATTAATCTACTTGATGTTTAGGATTGAAATGATAAAGTTCACCTTTTCAAGTTCGAGAGAATTGAGAAGGAAATTTGTCTAATTGGTTGAGAAACGTTTAGACGACACCATGAATGCAATCACATCGTGATATGCATATAGAGAGAACCCGGTTAAGCCTTGAGTCGAAGTTGTTACGACGCCATGGTGAACACTTCCCTAGTTCACTCTCATATTGATTATTAATCGCACATTATTATTTACTTTGGTTAAATATTGTTCACACAACACCCCCCAATTTACCGGAAACTATCGACTACTAGTCATTTAATTCACTATCGATTTAATTTGCACCTTATTCCCTGTGGGATCGACCCCAACCTTAGTTGGGTTCTATATTTGACAGCGACCGCTTACGCTTCGTATTTGGAGTCGTAATTTGGGCGTATCACCTATCATTCGCCTCTCTCTCTCTCTTTCCAGATCACCCCCCCCCCCCACCCCCTCTCTCTGTTCGGGCTTTTTCTGATCGTCAAGGAAATTGTATTCCTACTAAAATTCCAATCCATTTTATATTCTCCATTACTCATTACATATACCTCAATTGTAACAATGGGTTCTTCAACAACAGAAGTGTCAAGGAGAAGAGCCCAAGCTCCAAAACCCGCAAGAACGCCAAGGAATAAGTCCAAATCAAGGGTAAGTGTTGAAGATGAATTTAGCGTGAGAAACGTGGATATGGAGATTAAGCATAATTGTATCAGAATTCTTTTAAATTCCTTTTGAATCTTTTCTTCTTTTTCGATTGATACATATCTTTGAATCTTCTCTTCTTCTTTGATTGATTCATATTGATACAACCAATATGTGTTTTTCGGTGGAAATAGACACAGGGGAAATAAAGTTTTTCGGTCAGATCTGTGTTTCTTCTTATTCTGCATCATCTTCTTCTTCTTCTTATAAGCATATATCTATGCACAAATACATGTATCAAAAGTTTTGATGGGTCAACTTGATACTAGATACGTGTAATTTTTTGAATTCACCGTATGAAATTTGTATTGGATACATCAAATTAATATTGAATTTACTGTATATTGGATATAATGTATGAAATTGATACTGGATACATCAAATTAATACTAGATACAAATAAATAAATACATGAAATTAATACTAGATATATATAAACAGATACATGAAATTAATACTTGATACATATTAAAATATACATGAAACTAATATTAGATACATATAAAATGATACATTAGATGAAAAGTAATCAAACTACATAACAAAGATATACATGTTTCCGTTTTATATTAATGAAATTAATGAATTTATTATTTTTAAAAAGTAATAAATTAAAATTAATTAAACACATATACATGCCTTGATTTTTGCCTTATATTAAGGGATTTGATTAATTAAAATTTTCATAATTAGTTGTCCATGTATCTGAGATACATACAATCAACGTAAAATATGTATGTATTCGAAATATGAAAAATGATAAAAAAAAAATGTAATTAGATAAACTAGTGTCTTAAGGAGTAATTGGGCTCTAAAAATATGAATTTTATGTAAGTTACCCGGTAAAGAAAAAATTACATAACGTACCAAACATCCATTCCTAATTACGTTTCATATCAACAGTTTAATTAAATTACATTTCACAGTAAAGGATTTAAAACTATTGATAAACTCAATTGTATTTGTATTTGTATGCATGTATTTGTATTTGTATGCCGAGATTTCACAAAATATACAATACAAATTTGAATTTGTATGCCGAGATTTTACGAATTTGTATTGTATGCCGAAATTTATGAATTTATATTTGTATGTCGAGATTACTCTATTTGTATTTGCATGCCGAGATTATATAATTGATAAAGAAAAATGTTGGTACAAATTATAATTAGACAAAATGTAGGTATGGAGGCCTCATTAAATTCATATTAATTGGTGTTTATGAAAGTTTCTCAAAGGTAAATAGAAGGAATGGAGCAAGTCACCTATGAGCTTTCCTAGCTAAGAGTCGTCACGTCACAAATTCGATCCTAGCGTAACATGCCTTGGATATTAAGCTAGCGTTTGGCCATAAATTCTCAAATTGTTAATCAAATTTGGATGGAGTTTGGATTGAAGTTTCAACATGTGTTTGATCATAGTTTTTTAGAATATTTCACTTTATCTTTTAAAAAAAAAAACAAAAAAAAACATGAAATATGATTTATAACCATAAGTTTAAAACTATCCAAAAATTTATAAGTTTGACACAAAATTATCATTTTTATAATGAACTAGATAATGTGTTATCCAAAAATTATAACATGATATTTTAATAAAAAACTAATAACACAATTACTAGCTACTACAATTCATCAAATTACAATTAGTTTTTAAAAAATAAATAATAATAACGGTAGTAACTAGCTATTCTTGAATACAATCTTCCCACATTCTACGAATAATCTTTTCACAGCGAACATGTATTTTCAGATCCTCGGTATAAGTAGATGGGTGTTTTTATAATATATAAAAGTTTGAGGTAAATTTCAAAATTTTAAAAGAACTCAACAACTATATTTTAACCCCAAAATTACTTCTTTTTTTTGTTGTTGTAGATTTTGGGGTTTTGGATTTCTTGCCAATTTTTTCCCCCAAAACTAGACAAATTTTATGGTCAAACAAATTTTGCCGATAAATTTCTCAAAAGTTGCTTGCAATATCTATGGCCAAATAGGTATAAAATATTTATTACTTTAAAAGATTAGAATAAATTAATTCATTTCTTCTCATTTTAATTTTTAATATTAAATAATTATTTAAAAATATGAAACTAATCCTTTATTATATAATAATATAAGAGCCTTCATCAATTAAACACACGATTTAATGAATTTGAGACCCTCGACATGTGCACTGCACCTCAAGTATCAAACTACAAAACAAAAATACATTCTTGTAAATTTAATCAAAATTCAAAACCCATATCAAAGTTCCTAATCCTAATTTGAAAGAGCCATGAAAATACTTTCAATGTAGAGATAGGGCTTGAAGATAATTGTATATATTCAGTTATTTAATTCTTCAATTGGTTTAAGTAATTTGTGTATGGAGGAAGATACCAAGTGTCTCATTTATTTTGACAGTTAAAACAGCCATTATCTTTACTTATATGATTTAGAATCAAATTAATCACTTTTTAAACTATAACAAGGATTATTTTCATCATATTTAACCAAAACTACGCCATTTTGATAATTTTCTCTATCAAACCCCGTAAAAGTAAAAAATAAAAATCTATATTATATTAAAAGCATAAAAACCTTTGAAAATATCGATTGAATTTTTTTGCCCTTCTTTAAAAAGTTTTACAATAGACAAAATTGTCATTTACTATTTTCCTTAAATAATTGTCATTTAATTATTATCCTTATATTTAAGACTTTACATTAATTAAATAATAGCTATTACAGTTTTCTTTTTTAGGAAGATGTAATAATTCCTAATATTTAAGACTTTGATATTGAAATATGCAAAAAAAGATTGTTCATCTGAAACAATGGACAAAATTGTCATTTATTATTTTTCTCAAATAATTATCATTTAATTATTATCCTAATATTTAGACCTTTACATTAATTAAAAAAATAGCTATTACAGTTTTCTTTTTTAGGAAGATATAAGAATTCCTAATATTTAGGACTTTGATATTGAATAAATGCACAAAAAAAAGAAGCAGCATATTTCAGATGCTTTTAACCATTATCTCTAAGAAATACTAGATAAGAGTCAGTATATGTTGCTTTCTTTATTCTAATTTATGTGATACAGATAGAATTTCGAGAGACAACTAAACTTTTTTTACCATAATTTTGTAATTACTTTAAGTTGTTAATTATTGTGAATTACAGTACTTTAAATATGAAATTTGGAGAATCAACAAAAAATTTCTTTGATCATAATTTTTTATTATGTCATGGGCCCAATATATGAACTCTCTATATCTCAATTTATGTGACACACATAGAATTTCGAGAGTCAATCAAAAAAAAATTGATCATAATTTTTTTAAAAATTAAAATATTTTAAGTTGTTAAGTATTGCGATGTATAGTACTTTTTACGAAATTTACAAATATATAGATTATTGGAAATGACTTTACTCTCTTTGTCCCAATTTATGTGGCACAAACAAAATTTAGAGAGTCAACCAAATTTTTTATATGGAAAATTTTCATTGTATAACCATTAGGATAAAATAATTACATGCGGTAGCCCAATTTTTCGATCCAATCTGCCTTCAAATCAAAGAGGCGCAACACGAATTCTTTGTTATTGTTTTTTCAATTGAGTGGCCTTTTCTGTAGCCTCATGGCTTTGCCAATTACTATATGAACGCCTCTTTGCGTCTTGTTCAATTTCATGCATTTTTTTCAACAACATCCATGATCTTTTCTAGAAATAAGAGTTTTTGGTCCCTTGAAGTCTACTTGCTATCTTGTGTTGCACTTGCCAAAAGCATCACCAACAAATCACTAGTATTCAGCCTATGAAATCCACCATTTTCTTTTCCTTCTCCTCCTCTAAAGGATGTAACTTCTTTGGCAGAGGAGAAGGAACCTCTTACTTTCCTTTTTGAAAACTTTGAGATAGGATCTTTACGGATTGTTCTAGATAATTTTGTGTTGTTGCCTGGTTTTTTTATGTTTGCGTTTAAACATTTTTAAGTTTTCATACATACAACAGATGTTTAAAGCAATTTTAATGGTAAGAAGCGCACACGTCATCCATGAGGTGCCTGCTTCTAGCTTCTTATATATAGTACATACAAAATAATGAGATTTGTAGTAGCATACTACTGAAAACCATATTGAACAGTAATTAACAAAAGTTGCATAGCAATGCTACCTGGTGAAGTACTAAAGAAGTCATCATACTCTGACAACTTTTTCAAGGAAAAATGCTTGGCAAAATTGTTTAGAAAATGCTCATCAAATAGAGAATTAATCCACAACATATTTTGAAACAAACAATCAGTTTCAATTCATGTCATGTCTCATTTCATAGATACATCAATAACAAGCATGAAATTTTGCCCCTGGGCATTATCACAGTGACAACAAGCTTCAACTGCCGGAGCATTTTTAGCACGACGGAATCAAACAGGATTGCATTCCAAGTTATAGACAACTTCTGTTGATGCACGACGAAATCTTGTTAGTTCTGCAAGTACTTTGAGTCTTGTTTGTGGAGAGTTATCTCCTCGCCCAGGCTCGATTTGCATCCTCACCAACATTGGAGACTTGGCTAGTAGAAGCTTGATAAGCTGCATCTCAAGTTCTGTGCCTATAATGCCTTCTAGTTTAACTATTCTGAGGTGATTAAATGTCACATTTGTGAAGCCTTCAAGAGAATCTAGTGTAGGAATTTCACTTTCACTGTCATCGTCATTCAACACCTAAAAAAGGTTAACGAAAACCCATATCTCTAAAGTTACTGAGGATATAAGAGGCATGAAAATATAAAAACCATCACATAAGAAAGAGAGAAAAAAGCGAAATAAACCTGAATTTCCAGATCATGTAAATATGAGAAGCTTCTTATCAAGCAAAAAGCACCTGAAACATCATTTAATTCTCTCAGACTAATTTCAGATAAGTGAAGACGTCTAAGAGAGTTAAAAGCACAAGGAAGCTTTGTTAGTATTTCACCAGCTCCTGCAGCCAAGGACTAAGAAGAAAAATGCCAAAAATCAGGATGACTCAGAGACCAAAAGATGTTATAGGAAAATACATTACAATGAAGTCGTGAAGCAACATTTACCTGGAGAACACCGTGATTCACGCGGAGATTCTTAAGAGCAGGACAAGACTTGAACGACTTGGCAATATCAGATTCCCCTCCATTCCCAGAAATTTTTGGATGCCAAAGTAAACATTCCTCAAGAAGAGGGACGTTTTCTAAAGAAATAGATTTTATGCTGCCAGTGAATTTAAAGTATCTTAGATTGGCAGTATTAACTTGAACGTGATCTAGAATATTATCTAATTGTATTAGCACCAAACGCTCAAGCAACGGGCTATGAGTGACTAAACTTTCAAGCAATTTGGAAGTAATTGTGACTTGATCTAATTCTAGGCTAACTAACCTATCGAATCCTCTGAAGGCCGGTGGAGGATGTATTAAGCAATTTTTGAGGACCAAACGCCTCATCTGCAAACATTTGAAAAATGAAGAAAGCAATTCGTATAGATGACCTTTTGGAAGTAGAAGAGAAAGATCTTGAATGCCATTCTTAGAGAGAAAATATATCAAGTTGTCAAACTTAGGGAAGTTTCCCAGTGCAGGAATAGAGAGGGTAAATTTCGTACTGAATGAAGGGTCAAAAGGTGGTAGATGATGTTTGTAAATTTAATTGTCGGGGATATTAAGTCCTTTATTGTCTTCCAAAGTGTTCGATCAAGCGTCAATTATGGAAGTCTACTCCAGATATATACCTCTATTTCTTAGATAAGATGCTTGTTCTCACAGCATCTCGCAAAGGCAAACACATTAGAAATCAGTAAACGGCTCTCAGAATCTGCAGAAAGTGAACAAGAATATGAAGGAACAGACAACTGCTATTCACATCAATAAACCAACATGCCACAACCGTAAGAAGAAAAGAAAATGTGCATCGAGACCACTCATCTGTGCACTCCCAATATCCATGATTGCATTCTTTACAGAAGGAACCACTTAAATCAATAATTTCTGAATCAACGTGACAGGGAAAATGAAAAGAAGAGGAAAAAAAAAAGAATCACACTGTCTTTTGCTTCTATAAGCCAAATCGAAGATAGCTACAAGATAAGGAGAAATATTACTCAATATTTGGTTTCTTTCACTCAAAAAATCAGATATCAAAGTGGCAAGTTTACAACAAAAAATTGCATAGCCTAATCAAGCTGAACAATCCTGTTATACCTAATATTACTAAGTTCATTTCAACATTATCATAGAACCATACTATATGACACAATTTTATTTGCTAAGCACTCTAACCTTGTTTGGATGGTTGTTACCATAGTTGCATAATGTATGGTATGGTACTGTATTGTATTATAAAAATAATGTCTGGATAGACTATAACGTTCGCTGTTGTTTAATAATATTTTTGTTGTTTGTACGGTATAGTAACTGGTAAGTTTACTAAAATATCCTAAATTATTATAAATTTATCAATAATTGCTAATCTATATATATATATATATATATATATATATATATATATATATATATATATATAGTGGCGGAGCCAGAATTTTTACTAAGAGGTATCAGAATATAAGGAAGTAAATTCACGAAGAAGCCAAGGAGTGTCAATACGTAATATATATACATAAAAAAATATTACTACCCAGCTATATAGTGTAATTTTTCGACGAAGGGGTGTCGACACCCCTCAATTACATGTGGCTCCGCCCATGTATATATATAAAGCAGGCTTTCAACACCCTGACGTGGCGCTCTCTAAGGCCTCAATTCTTATTTATCTTTTTTGTGGTTTTTTTGATATTTTTTCTAACTTTAAAACACATAAAATTTTACCTTAAATATTAAATATAGCCATTTAATTTCTTTCATTATCAATACTATTAATATGGCCAGATTAATATTATCTCCTTAAATATTTTTTTTTTTTTTTTTTTTGGTCACTACACCACTATAATTATTTAGTCTTTTCAACTATCAAAATCAAATGAATGTCCATAGACCCATATTCCTCTTCCTTCAATGTCTGTTTTTCACATTGAAAGATAATTTTTATTAATCTTAATTGAGGTCAATTAATATTGTCCATTATGATCATTAAATATGATAATAATAGTGGATTAATTCTTCAACTCATGCTCATCTTTTTTCTCTCTATAAAGCTCAAATCTAATCTTTTTGGGTTGCATAATTTATCAATATATAGATTCAAATGAATCACAACATGCAAACAATATTCAAAATCTGTTTCAAAAATGACCTGCTTTCAAATCTCATGGCAACATAAGGCCACGGTAGATGGCCCATAATTCAGCCACATTCTTAGTTATACAATCCAAAAAAAAATTGAGTTTTGAAAATGCTGAAAGTTGTAATATCAATTTTTTTTAATTTTGTTGATCATAGTTAAAACTATGTATTGTTGATTTTTTTTTTTATTTATAGTTTTTGACTTGTATTGTATAGAATATAGATATTGATTGTGTTTAGTGTATTAGATTCTGATCTTTCTCTCCTTTTTGATTTTATTGATTTTGTTTTGTATTTTCTTGCAGGTTGATTGGTATGTGTAGTTGCAACATTTGAATTATGAAGATATTGTTATGTCGTATTTTAATGATATTTCTTGGAGCATATTAAATTGTATGAAAGTTGTAATATCAATTTTTTTTTTAATTTTGTTGATCATAATTAAAACTATGTATTGTTGAATTTTTTTAAATAATTTTTGACTTGTATTGTATAAAATATAGATATTGATTGTGTTTAGTGTATTAGATTCTAATTTTTCTCTCCTTTTTGATTTCATTGATTTTGATTTTGTATTTTTTTTGCAGGTTGATTGATATGTGTAGTTGCAACATTTGAATTATGAAGATATTGTTATGTCGTATTTTAATGGTATTTCTTGGAGCATATTAAATTGTATTTGATTTTTTTTTTAGTTTTTGACTTGTATTATAGAAAATATGAATATTGATTGTGTTTAGTGTATTAGATTTTGGTCTTTCTCTCTTTTTGATTTCATTGATTTTGATTTTGTATTTTTTGCAGGTTGATTGGTATATGTAATTGCAATATTTGAATTATGAAGAGACTGTTATGTCATTTTTCAATGGTATTTCTTGGAGAAATTGTGAATTAAGATGTTAAAATCATCAAAAATGATAATCAATATATCATTATCTTCCTGATAAAGTTTTATTGAAAAAAAAACTCTATGTATCTATAAATTATCTTTCAATCAAAAATAAAAATAAAAATTTACATCTTCAATTTAATTTGTATGAAAAGAAACATATATATGTCAAGTAATTTTTTTTTTAATTTTATTAAATTTTTTACATCTAAACCATATACAAAAAAAAAAACCATTTTCAACATTTCATTTTCTATTCAGTTACGTACCTTTTTTTTTTTTGATTAATTTTAAATAGTGAATTAAATTTTTATCTCTATAATATAAAATTGAGTAAAGTATTATTTAGGAAGAAAAAAAAAACTTCATCTTATCCTATTTTCTATGAATTTTACCATTTTTTATTATTTATGTGTCAATAACTACTTCAATCTCTAATTAAACTGAACAATTAATATATATTAGTCTCTATATATTAATGTCTTGCCTTTTTATATTCTAGCAAGGAAAGGCTTTTATATTATCATTTGATAGAAGAAGAAAAATAAATGTTTTATTTTGTCATTGAATCTTCATTTCATGTGATGAAAATATTTAATCATTCCTAATTGAAGATTGTTTGTTGTCACTTTTATGGGTGGCACACCGCACAAGTACTACATTTTGCTACTATCAATTTTTAATTTTTATTTATTTTCTTGCTATTAAAGTGGCCTTATTATTTAAACTTTAGCAGAAAATTGATCACTCAGAAGAGCAAATTCGCAGTTTTTCAAACTTTGACAACCCAATGAGCCTAATCCGCGCTCAATTCATACAAAGTGGAGAAAAAAATCTCAGCTTCATAAATCAATCGAGATGAAAAAATTACAGGGAGTCATTAGCTTAGTATATAGATTATAGATATTGCAGGGTCATAATATTATCCGTTTAGCCATGAAAATTGTGAAATTTTTAAAAAGTAATATTTATTTTCAAAGTGAAAATTGATGTTATTTGAATATTAGAGTTGCGTTTGGCTATGAATATAAATTAAAACTGTTTTTGTATTTTTTTTGAGTGATTTGTTGAAGTGAATGTTTTTCAAATTTCGAAATTCAACTTCAAATTATATTCCAGATTTTTTTAAAATTTTATGACCAATATGATTTTCGAAATTCAATATGCTTATAGAAATTTATGACATAAGGAACTTCAATCATTTAATTAGATTGGAGGATTTTGAGATAGAGAGAGTTATCACCTTTTAAAAATTTTATTCTCTCAACTTTTAAGATATCACAAATAATTTTAATGTCAATGCAAGATTTCTTGATTTTTTGTTTTATAACTTAAAGTCTCCTCTTGACATAATCATTTGGAAAAAAATCAAAAAAAAATCTAATATTAAAGTTATGATAAATTTGCAGATACTATTTTTATTTTTCAGAGGCTCTAATTAATCGTTCCAAAAAATAATTTGTTTAGGTATATTGCAACATTAATTGCTATTAAAAAAATCGACTAAAACGCTCCATTAAAAAGGGAAAAAATGTATATGAAATACATTTTAATTTTCTAACTGATATGATTACGACTTTATCTGCTTAGTTTATCTTATTTATATAACCACACGAAGTATAGGTACATTCACGATATATCTACTATAATAGGGGTAAGTTTATCAAAGAATTCTAAAGTTTCTTAAAATATTTCATGGAGTTCTAAAATTAATAAAAAACAAAAAATTTCATCAGTAAATATTTTGAATAATAATAAAAAATTAATGCAAAATATTAATAGAACAGTAAAAAATGATATCCAATTGTTTTTTACAGGTGAATGTTTTTTCAATTAGAATTAACTATTAAATGAGAACAAAAATTAGTTTACATTGAATGTTGACGAGGAATTAGGACTTGGAGTATCTTTTTTTTGTTTCAGTCTACATTTTTTTTAATGAAATTTTGTGTTTAGGACTCAAAAAATCTCTTCTAGCTAATCACATTTTATATATTTTTAGATGTATAAACGATATACATTTAATATTATACGATAAGCAACTGAGATTGTTTCAAAATTTTAATATATATTGATACAAAAAATAATGTTAACAAATTTTGTGTTTTTTTCTTTGAGTGTTCTACTTGCCTAAATTATTTTTAGTATGATATTGTTAGACATTAGTTTTATATATGAGAACGCAATCTTATAGCTTTTCTTCTGTCTTGATTAATTATTTAAAAAAAAAAAATTTTATAAATATACAATTAACTTCATAAAATACCAGCGCGAAGCGCGGTCAAGTTCACTAGTAAAATAATTAAGATGATTTTCTTTATGCTAATTTATCACAAATTATGCCTTGTAAGTTGTTAAATTGTCACAATTTTCTTTATGCCCAACTGTTGATCTAGCTTCATCTTATAAAAGAGTCCACTCAACACCTAAACATTATAATAGCCCGTGCAAATCACACAGAGAGATAAATCGCACTAGGCAAATCCCGTGCAACAAACACATGAAAAAGTTTTCAAACTTCCTGATACCACTCCACATTAAGTCGGGTGGGAAACCAAAAAAGACGAAATTAACATCTAAAACAAAGTAAAAGAAAGAAAGAAAGAACGAACATTTTAAGATAACCAATACCTAAAGATCACTGATGATGGAAGATCCAAAAAAAAATTGAGTCTTTTGGTCGTTGTCAAAAACCCTTATGCCTGCTTCCCTCTTCAGCTACTCGTCACCCCCTCTCCACTTTGTAAGCCTTTAAGAAACAATGGTTGTAATAATATTTAGTAGGCGTTTCACCATAAATATTATTTATAATATTTTGGAATACGTTTTCACTTTATTCCAGAATACTTGTTTGGTCATGAAAATCAAAAACATATTTCGAAATATGTTTTTATAAATTTTGATTTTTTGCAAAACACCACTTGAGGTGTATTCACAATTTTTGAATTCAATTTTTTTCTCTCACTTTATTTTTAAATACTACACCAACTCAATAGTCTAAAATATTTTTGAAAATACTATGGCCAAACATAACTCCAACTCTATTTTCAACTTTAAAATGAATAGCAAATAAAGTGAATACGTTTTTTTATTTTTATGGTCAAACGGGTCCTTATATTAATTGATGTTTAGTATATTAGATTTTGAAAAATAATGTAGAGAATAAATAATTAATGTTCAGGTAATATGAAAAAAAATTAATATTTTTTGATATATTAAAAATAATAAGTAAAAGAAAAATCTATTTTTTAAATAAAGGACAATCTATATAAATATATAAATGAAGGTTTTAGGAACGGTGACATGGCGCTCTCTATGACCTCCATTCATATTTATCTTTTTTCTTCTTTTTTTGATTTTTTCCCTTCATCTTTTAATTAATTAATTAGTTTAATAATTAAAAAATTATATTTATTATAATTAATTATATCTCATGAGTTACAAAAAACTTCTAACTATTTGTATTCTCGACTTAAATAACACATCTCATCAACTTTCTTCTACCTAATTTTTATGATTTAACCAATTTATAAATAACAATGATGTATGAAATTGTTGGATGCACATTTTCATTTTTTCCTTCTTCATTTAGTGTATTTTTTCTCTTTTGTTTTTGGTCTTTTTCTTCATTTTTTTCATCCTGTGTTTATAAACCAAAATAGATGATGTGGCAATATGGCCATCACATTGATGAAAATTATAGATATATTTTTCAAAAAAATTTATTGTGTTATAACAATCAAACACAAGATGAAGGAAGTTTGATGGTGATATAACATTCATAAAAGGGAGATGATCAAATTATTTTGGTACAAGTTCATCAAGATGATGAAGAAAGTTTGATGGTGGTGAAAGATTCATCAAGAAAGATGATCATATTAATTTGGGAAAATAAAAGTTTGAATGATTTACAAATATATATATAGATAAACTTATTATTGTTTATTTTAGTAGTTTCAATTAAATTACTTCTTCAAATACAAGATATGTATCTCTAAGAACAAGACTCTATTATAAAGTCTTACATTTTTGTATCACGGGCAACAAGAAATAGTCTTCAACTTACTATTTTGTTGCAACATAAAACTTATAATTGAAATCATTATATAAACTTTTACCTTTTAAATATATATATATATATATATATATATATATATATATATATATATATATATATATTAATTGTGGTCTACAACAAATTATAATGTGGCATAACTTTTTGGCTATGAATTTCTCTTTTTTGGTCTTTTTTCAATCTTTTTTTTTTCATTCGATCTTCTTCTTCTTTTCTTTTTTTGGCTATTTTATTATTTTTTGTTCGAAAGTATGTTTAATCACTCTTTTATATTTTAATTCTCATTTTAACTCTTTGTGTTAACAAACTAAAAGGTTACTTCTTCAAAAAATTTAATTATGTTAAATGTGCTATAATTAGCTCTTTTTATAACATTTAGAAGAGAAATATTCAGATTATGCTAAATTAGTTTAGCATCATATTTTATCTTCTTTATAAGTTATTTTGACTTTTTGTCTAATTCTCTTGATAACAAATTTAATATATTTTTGAGATTATGATAAATTTATTCTAGAAATTGTTGTTACTTTCTTCATTTTCTATTCTTTAAATTTGGAGAGAGTTGCATTTTCTCCTATTTTTTTTTTGTGTGAATGATAATAATATTTGATAACATATATAGGCTGAATAATGACTCTTTATCATTTTTTATTTATCTAACCGATGTAGGTTATTAGGTGAGAAGATTGACTATTTATCCTTTTTATTATATTGCTTATTGCATATTTATTTTGGACATTAGGACAGTAATACTTAGAAGATAGACATAGATAAAATGATGTGATATCTTTCTATTTGTCTAAAAAAATATTTATCTTTTGTCTTATTTTAATTTATTTTGTAATTGATATATTTAATGAGAATAAGAAATATGATAAGGAAATTAAATTATGAGAAGGCATGAAATGAAAATTAATGTAAAGTAACGATAAATGTAAAGAATAAGAAGAGTTGTAAGAGGAAGAGAGGGTAATTAAGAGTTTAAAAAGGCGGCTTTTAAAATTCTTAGACCTCAATCATTATACCAATTCATGAATATCAATATTGCTACACGGTTATTTTAAGTGAATGATCATGATAATTATGGATGAATGTGTTATTTATTTGACAAAGCAGGAGAGGAGGAAATACATAAAAAATAAAAAATAAAAGAGGAAAAAAGAAAATGAAAGGGCAAAGAAAAAGGAATATAAAGGCAAGTATAAAGAATGCTGCAAATTTCATCCAATTCAAATCACTTAACGGGTTCAGTTTAATATGTTAATTTTTTCATTTTGTGTGCATTTAATTTTTCTTCTCTCTAAATGATACATCAAAATTAATGTTTTTGGTAAAGTAAAAAAGAGTGAAATACTTATATACATTTAGTAAATGTACAAACAAATTAAACACTCTGTACATAAGTACATATAGAAAATTAGATGAGTCATATTATTAAAATATTCACAAAAGTTTGAACATGCATATTTTACTCTGAGAACATACTAAAATTAGAATGATTAAGAATTAAACATGTTAGATAATATATATAGCTATCTTAAGTTAGTAATATGGAAACACGTAAACGAATAAACTATATAACTAGCATGAAATTGTAGTTAAGTTACCGATCTATATAAGTTCATGTTCTTTTATCTCATGAGGTCCTACCTCAAGGGCATCCTCTAATATAATATTGTAAGTAGTAATATTGTTATATTTTCTATGGTATTATATTTTTATTTTCACTTGTCTTGTAGAAAAAGACTCTTATATGGTGTGTTAGTTCTTTTATTTCGCATTTATATTGTAAAATTTTATTCTTTTGGTAGAAAAAAATATGTTAAACTAATATAAGAATTAATATCTTGCCTTTTATTTTACTAATCATCATTTTTTTGTATTTTTATTTTTTTCATTAAATTTGGTATCTTTAAATTTGTAAGAGTTTTTTTTAAAAAATTGATAACGTTATAAGAGAATTCTTTTTAGACTGCGCGAAGCGCGGTCAAATACACTAGTTAAAAGTAAAAGGGGAGTATTTTGTACTTGTCAAAAGCCCTTAACTAATAAATGTTTCAAAAAAGAGTTTTATCACATTGTCCATATATATGAATTAATTAAATCCACAATAAATAAAAATAATTACAGGTAATCATTAGTCGGACAGTTAAAAGTGAATGGATGGAGTTATGTGTGTATAGGGAAAATTATGCTCGGACAGCTTGGTGGACACGTGGCATAGAAGAGATGCAACGTGGTGAACACGTGATAGAAAGAAGTCTAAATAGAGCCTCCGCTTCTATGGCTTGATTCAAAGGACGATGGGTCAAATACATAGACAAGAAGACAAGGGAGAGAAAAGTGTCAGGTGATTCAGGTGCGCGGGCAAGTCCGGTACAGAGCTAAGCACGATCAGAATATTGCCTGGCACCAATTGAGGGATAGCCACGTGGCAAGCCCTGATTATCATGTACCCTTAGGGCATAGTGGAAATTTTATGAATAACGGTCATTCATATAATCTATAAATAGCCCTTCCCTCAATCTTAGGAGGGGATCATCAGAAAGCAGTAGAAAAGAAAAACACACTATCTTTTAGTTCTTTTAGCTCTTGTCATTCTCATTCTTGGGAGACAAACTGTGACCCTCGACAATAATCCGAAATCCAGAAACTGACTTCCAAAGCTCAGGAATGTTGGATTCATTCCTTTTCTTTTACCAGTTTTGTTAGTTAAAGGTATGCCGGTAGCTTTGTTCTGGTAGTCAGTATTCAGACATGATTAGAGGCTTCATAGATAGACAGTCAGTCAGTCAGTCAGCTAAGACATGCAAATTAAGTTTTGACTTTTAAGTCACATTATAAAGTATTTTTTTTTTTATTAAAAGATTTATCTCTTTAAATACTTTTCAGTATGCTTCCTTATGTCTAATGTATGCTCATGTTTCCCTTGAGTTGAGGGTCTACAGGAAACACTCTCTTTCCTTATGAGGTAGGGGTAAGGTCTGCGTATACTCTACCTTTCTTATATCCCACTTTGTGAGATTTACCCGATTGTACGGGGTATATTGTTGTTGAAAATTAGGTCTTGCAAGTTATAAATTTCGATTGGGTTTTTGTTTTTCTATCCTTCCCTTGCTTCCTGAGTTGTTGCTGTGTGATCTGTCATTGTTGTTATTGAGGATTAATCATTGGTTGCTTTGTTGAATTGTGTTTAATTAAAGTATTTTAGATTTTCAAAACTCATTTCAGATTTAACTCTGGTAAAATCTGAACAAATCACCTTGACCACCTGTTTCTGATTTCTTGGCACTCCAATAGCTTTTCTGTTTGCTTCTAATCTTTGACCAAGGCATATGCTATGTTGGTACTTAGGATTATTATGCAAAATCTATTAACTTTTCTCCTACTTGCACTCTATAAAATGGTGGCTTGGAAACTGTATTGGTTTCCAACTGTTTTTTTTACCCCTCTCTGGGAGCTCCCACCCCTTTTTGCTCCCTTGGTGATTCGAACTCACAACCTTCGGGTTGGAAGTGAGTGGTGCTTACTGTTCGAACAACTCCATCTTGTTGGTTTCCAACTGTTTAAAGTTTAGTGATGGGTATATTTCACAATTTTCTGCTTACTTTTGTTATTAGGAATTTAATAAGGAGATGTACAAAGTTAATACTCTTATTATCAGTATTGGACCCAATTAGACATGGTAATTCACAAGGCAATTCATATTGCACTAGTTTGATTGTCAAGGGGATGTGATAGTTCATTTCTTCATTTACTAACATTTTCATCCCCTTCTAGCTTTGCTCTTCCACAGATTCACGTCCCCTGCCACAACGTCTCTTTTTGTGTATACAAAAATATGAAGAATATGTCAGCATAGAATTAGTTTATCAATGTGTTGCAGGCAATGTGCGACGCTATTCAATCCAAAAGTGGGCTCTATTTCTGACACTAGAAATTGTATACATTCATCAAGGGAAGTAACAAACATGTTATGGAGTTATTGACTTTCCTTATCCTGCTGTTTATTTAAAACAAAGCAGTCCAAGTAAGGTTCAAACAGTAAAACACATTAAATAAACTCATCGATCATGGGTTGAAGGAGTACTTTCTTGAAAACCAAAGCAAGCATTTCTCCATATACTTATCAAACCATTTCTTTACTGTCTCGTAAAACCACAGAAGTGCAACAGTGTTTACTGCCCCTACTATGTATCCCGCAGCTACAAAAATGAACTTCCAATCATCATCTGAGTCTGCTAGAGGAGTTGGTGGCAGTGGCAGCTCAGAATCATTACTTTTGCAATCTTCAAGAGGGGGGCCGCATAGGCCTCGGTTTCCTTCAAAGGAAGCTTCTGAGAATGTGAGAAATTGATTGATTGACAGGATTCGACCAAACAATTTGTTGAACGATAAGTTGAGATATGCTAGGAATGTGATATTTGCAAGCTCTGCAGGTATTTCTCCAGATAGCTGATTCCAGGACAGGTCTAGTGATTCAAGCATTTTTAGCTTCCCAAGTGATTTTGGAATTGGCCCCTCAAGGGCATTGTGTGACAGGTTCAGAACATAGAGGGCGCTAAGATTTCCGACCATATCTGGAATCACTCCGTGAAATCTATTTAAAGAGAAATCAATAGATGTGTACACTCTGAGAATTTTCACAAGCTTCATCTCCACTCCTTTGATGGTTAGTGTCACCGTCTCCTGACAGTATGCATAATGGATTTGATTGCTTCCTGAATCAATATAATCATCTACAACCATCATTCCTTTCCAATTCGATAAGCATAATTCACCAGTAAATTTGTTGGAGGCTATATCTATGATCTGGAGATTTTTCCAGCTATGACACTGAAAATTTCCATAAAATCCGTTGGAGCGCAATACCAGGACTCTAAGACTGGATGAGTTCTTCAACATGAAGGGGAAACTATCAACAAGTCTGTTACTTCCGACATTCAGGACCTTCAACAAGTCACAATTCACCAGCGACCTTGGCAGCTTCCCTTGTAAGGTATTCTGATTGAGGTCTAAAGTTCTTAGAGCACAGCCGATTGGAAATGAATCTGGTATAACACCATTGAGTCTATTGTTCCCTAGATTCAGCACCCCGAGAGTTGTACTATTTTCCAGTAGACATCGTGGTATTGTTCCACTGAATGCATTGTTAGAGAAATCAAGAACTTGAGGGGAGAGGGCATTGCATATGGATTTAGGAATTCTTCCAGTGAGGCTATTATTTGCAACTGAGAAAAAGGGCGCATGAACAAGAGAATTACCGATATCTAGTGGGATGGAATTGCTGAAACTATTGCTCGAGTAGTCCACATAGATGGAAGAAGAAGGAGGAATTGGAAGGTCACCCTTTAGCCTGTTGGAGTGCAAGTCAAAGATTACAAGATTGTCGGGAATATTGTAAGGCTGCTTCAGGTACTCCAGCAGATTACAGGAAAGATTCAGGTGAGAGGGAAATCCATAACCAATTTCCCAAATCCAATTTGGTATTGGCCCCTGAATTTGGTTGTCTGAAAGGTCTAACATCATCACCTCTGACAGGAGTTTAAGATCAGGAAACTTTTGCAACCGACAAGAAGCTAGTTTCAATATTCTCAAATGTGGAAAAGTGAATGATGTTGAATTGCTACTACTTACATCAATTGTCAAGTTATTGTAAGAAAGATCTAGTATAGTCAGGTAACTGAGCATCCCAATCAGTTCAAATGGCAATGTACCACTAAAGAAGTTGGAAGAAAGTGAGAGGACCTTAAGCCTCTCAATTCCAAATATGGACGTGGGAATTGATCCATTCAGATGGTTGTTGCTCACATCAATTATATCCAGTAGAGAGGAGGATGCATTGTGAAATTCGTTGAGTTGGCCAACAAATTGATTTCTGGAAAGAAAAAGTTTCTGCAACGAGGGTAGCTCGAAGATATATGCAGGAAGGATCCCGTTGAGTAAGTTGTTCCCTAAATGCATGTAGACAAGCTCTGAGAGTCCTTCAAAATGAGCTGGAGAGAGGACACCAGTTAGACTATTATACGAGAGGTCTAAGTAGGTGAGTTTCTTGGACTGTCGGAAATATGGGATAGAACCAGTGAAGTTGTTGAAGGAGAAACCTAAATAAACAAGATTTTTAAGGTTTGCCATTGTGGAAGGTATTGGTCCGCTAAGATTGCAATTGGAGAGCTCTAACTTGGACAAGTTCTGAAGGTTCGAAATGGACTCTGGTAATAAACCAGAAAATTTGGTGTAGCTTAGTGATATCGTTCTCAAAGATCCGTTTCTAGGAAAAATTGGAATTTTGCCACTAAGCATCTTATTATTTGACAAATTTAAAATCTCTAGAGCTTGTACCTGAAAGATCGTTTCAGGAAATGCTCCGTGCAGATTACAAGAGCTGATGGACAAGGTAGTCAAGTTGGAGAAATTGGCAAAATATTCAGGAACTGTGGTAGAGAGATTGTTCTGGTCGAGACAGATGACTGAAAGAAATTGAAGGTTGGAAAGTGAATCATCAATAGGGCCTGAAATTTGACAAGCACGCAAGCTCAAGATCGTCAAGTTAGGCAAATATGACGATAAAGATTGACACCACTCACTCCTCTGAGCTGAAAGATCAACACCATCAAGGTAAAGCTCTCTAAGCTCAGTTAAGTTCTCAATAAAATGTCTCAAATCGGGATTCTCAAACTTAAGTGGCTGGAGAAAAGTTGAGAGATCAAGAGTAACTAGCCTTGTTAATCTTGATAACGTCATAGGAACTTGCCCAAAAAAACCAGCATTCGATAAATTCAGGTACTTCAAGTTGGCTAAGTTGTATATACCAACTGGTATACCAACGTCGAACCTGTTGTAAGCCAAATTTAGCTTCTCAAGATACTGAAGACTGAAAAGAGAACTTGAATTCTCAATTCCACTGGAAATTGACTCGTTATCCAGTTCCAACGCAATCACATGACCAGAGAGATCACATTTCACCCCATCCCAATTGCAACATTCACTTGTGTTCTGGTTCCAACGTGCCAACTTGGTTGACAAACTAGAATCATACCGGAGGCTGCCCTTCAACTGCAGCAACAACGACTTTTGATCGTCAAGACATTGAGAGAAGACCAAGAAAATCTCATTTCCTCGTAAGATTTGAAACAAGGGAATCAAGAAAAGACATAGAAAGTGCAGATTTCTCATTTTCATGCAACTTGTTAGGTGGATATGACTCAAGTATGCAGCTACAAAGGAACATAAAAAGGAGAAGCAGAGAACTACGCGTTGTATGCATTATGATGTAACGTTTGATTCAGATTGCATTTACTCTTTCAACTTGTTTGATGTTGGTCTTTTTGGTTCATTCTGTGGAAGACTTATTATCACTATATATATATTTATTCAATGTGGAAAAAGTTTTTCAAAGCCATGACTTCTTGCATTCAGTGGAAGACTTTGAATATTCTCATGACTATATATAGCACCTTCGAATACTATATGATTAAACCAAAGAAAATACTGTGTTTTGTTGGAATTGTGTGGTTATATTATGATCAAATTTCTCCTCTGACCACAAAAGAAAGACTTTCTTCTTCTCAATTCACCACCAATAAGTTTTCAGCTACTCCCTCTGTTTCAATTTTTTGGTTTGACTAAGTATGACGTTTAAAAATCTAAAAGAGATTTTTGAATTTCGTGATCTTAAATTAAAATATATATAGTGTACTAAAAGATTTTTGAATCCTTATAATCTTAAACAAGTGAGGTAGAATGTTAGAATTATAGAGCTACTAGATATTATTTGTCTGTAATATGTAAAAAGTTTTCCATGGAAGATGATTTACTAATTCATTACAAATATTATTTTAGTTATATGACCAGAGATTGATAAATAAAAATATAAGCGAACTCTATAATCATTTATATTATTAGTTATCTTTTTTCGTAATACTTACTATTGAAAATGTTGTTTTATAAGAGTTAAATAGAGTGTCCAGCCAAATATGTGATCTTGGAATTCTCCTTTGATATTGTCAACAATCTTTGCTAAATTCGTTATTGTCTTACTTTATTATTTTTTTTTGCAACAAGTAGAACACTATAATTTTCACAAATTTTCTTGATAAATCACAACGCTTGCCTGAAATATTATTAGAAATTAAATTGAGTGAATTGCTAAGCACATAGTCCCTGTGGGTTCGATATCCGACTCGAAAGAGCTACTATATTACTTGTACGACCGCATACACTTGTGTGTGCGTTAGGACGCAGCAATATGTGTTCGAGCTCAAGCGGTGAAAGTCCGACCACGTCATGCATGGATCCAAAGCACCAGTTCCTCGAATCATCGGTCATCTGGCTTTTGTGACTATGGATGGTGTATCCACTTCACTTGATTTACCTTAGTCAATCAAGGAATGTCTTCTTCCTAAAATTAGTTGCCAATGCAATGTGCAATTTGGCTGATAGACCTGTTTAAGTTTTCAATCAGCAAAATGACCTTCTTTTATTTTTTTAATTTAAAATTAAAAAAAAAAAAACTTAATGAAGGATTGGGTTGTAATCAACATATTAAAAACTAGGGGACCTATTTACAAATAAACTTAAAACATCGAAATCCTAACCCATCCTTCCAATTTCAAATTACCTGTTATTTCCCTTACTCCAATACTAACGGGAAAAATTTCGCAGCTCTCTAGCTTTCTTTTCTCCTCCTTTTTTACTAAAAACTCATTGGTTTTTCAACTTTCTCCTTTTTGAAACTTTGTATTTTGTTTTTGGATATTCTTTTCTCTTCCTAAATTATAAGTTTTATACTCTCTTTTAACTTTAGCACCCATCTTCTTTTCTAAAGGAAAAACTTTGTAATATATATGTAATTAGAGTTTATATTAGAGTTACAGTTAAATGATTGTTTTTGTCTTTGTGGGTATTTTTTTCTTGATTATCATGATAATTTTTACTTATTCTTTGTTAAGAATTCATGGGGCAAGTATATTCTAAAGATGTTGGCTACGAGCTCGAGAAGAATCATGTGAACCTTAATTTTTTTAACGTTTTTCAATTTAAATTTTAAAACTTGATAAGTGAAATAAAGGAATCACATATTTTTGTTAAAATAAATTAAGTGACAGATAATATATCGGTCTTGCTCTACCCAATAAACCATTGTTCTGTTTTATAAAATCACTCAAAAGACTAAATATTTTGTTTATCAAATCACATCATTGATACATCTAGTGAAGGGGATGAGTCTTCTAAGACATCTAGTGACGAGGATGAGTTGCAGAGGAGAATGATACATTATTTATACTTGAATGTGAAACCTCGATATACTTCTCCCAATATAATTTGTGTAAGGAATTAGACGACGAGGACTACTTTGACGCACTTGTAAGCATTTTATAAAGGTGAGATGTTAAAAATACACATAATTACTTGGAGAAGGCAAAAGTGTACAACTAATTTATGGATAGTTGTTTTGGTTGCTTATTAAAAGTGAACCTAGAGAATTGGAAAAAAAAGTTTTGTGGCCACATCGTACACTATCTTTTACAACAGCGTGTTGTAATCTCAAAGAAAAATGATGGTAAGCCAATTCGATTTGGTATGAAGGAGTTCCCCATAATTATCGGATTGAATTGTAAAAAGAATTCCACTAGTGAAGCTTTAAATGAGGAAGACAAGGCAAAAGATTTTCTTAGATCTAGTGATGAATAAAGATACTAATCTAACGAAAAATGATTTAAAGAAAAAGTTAAAAAGTAACAGATTTGATGCACAAACAAAGTTGAAGATTGCTATGGTATGATTTCTTCACTTTTTTATGTGTTGGTGATCCAAAGCGAACTGTTGATATAGAGATGTTGCGAATGGTGACAAACTGGGATTACTTTAATGCATATTCTTAGGATAGACGTTCTTTTGAGATGATAGTTGAGTTCCTCGTAAATGACATAAAGTCTTTAGTTAACAGAGGTGGATGCTTTAGCCGGGTTTCTTTCTGCTACTAGACCAATAACATATTTCATTTATGGGTTCCAATTTATAATTTTTATATATTTACTAGATTTCTCAATATAACTATAATATCCGTATATAAGTTATTGGGTTCCCGGGAACTCTCACTTAACCCCCTGAATCCACCCCTGTTGGTTAACCTAATAACCTCACATAGTAATATAAAACTAAGGATTAATTCTACTTAATTAGATGTTAATCATGTATTTGCAATACATTACTTTGGATATTGTTGTCAAAACTTTATTTATTAATATGAAGATTTGAGTTATTTAATTCTAAATATTTTTGGTAAAAAGTAGATAGTCTTTCTTTCTTTTTTTATATAAATTTTGAACCTTTTTTTGTACAATCTTCAATATTGTTTTAAGTAAAAATAAAATAATAAAATTCACCATTAAAAAATTTTTGGGACCTCAATATTTTGGGGCCTAAAGCAAATCCTTTACTAGCTTCACCTTTGAGCCATCCTTGCTTGACACCTAATATCTGTCGAAACTTACAACATGCGCAGTGTAATCCCATAAGTGGGGTTTGTAGAGGATATGTAAAATGTATGCAGACCTTACCCCTATCCTTCCTATGATGTTTACATAACCTAAGTCGCCTTGTACATAAACTGGGATGGATACAACTAGAAAAATCTAGTCTTCCAACTAGGGAATCTTTGTCTTTCCATCACGTAAAGGTGAGGAGCTGAAGCTGTGTATCCTATAATGAAGCAATTGTAAGGACGTGACTGACTCAGCCATTCTCATACTCCACTATATATTAAAGTAATTTTCAGTTTCAGACTTGATAGTGTTTATCAGAAAAATGGTATAGTTGAATTTATATGAGGTCAAGAACACGCGCTTTGGGTTAACTCGTTAGATTCGGTTATTAGCAGTTGAATATTGAAAGATTAGTAAGCAAAAATGCAAGTGAAATAAATACCGAATACTATATATATTTTTAACTAGTTTAATAATATATAAAAAATTATTTATGTAACTATATAGTTTGGTATGATATTCAATATTTTGGTATGTTAATTTATAAATACTGAATATCGTACCGAATACCAAAAAAATTTAAAATGTATATCATATATCGTACCAAATACTAGAATACCAAAGCCACAATATAAATTTTTTTGGTTCGATAGGATATTTGGTATATACCATACGATGTTCACCCCTAGTCGGGGGGGGGGGGGGGCTTTCTTGTAAAATCAGTGATTGATAGTTAGGAAGTCTCCCCCTTAGAGCCTGTTTGGATAGCATTAAAAAAATAGCTTTTAATCAGGCATGTTTGTTTCTGACGTCAGTCCCTAGTGCGATTACATTGATCAGAGCTGTTTTGGAACTCGATTTTTCATCCGCAAACCAGTGCTTCTTTCTCAGTAGACAGAGGGATTTTGAGAGATTCGTTGATATTTTTGAAAAACGCAATTATAATTTTTGGTTGCGTCCAGGTTGCCATCGTAGGTGGTCAATAGGTTTAGTCCTCTACATAGAGAGAATAAAAGATTAAAATAGGAAAAGAACACCAGTTATGCTGATGTTGGCCCTTATGCTGCCTCTTTAGTTGTTTGGGGCTTCAAGTTAGTGAAGACTCAGACAATTGTCACATCCTCATTTCTTGGATCAAAGATGAATGCTTAACGGACCTGTAATCCGCTTGTTGCTACCTTGTTAGAAAAATCCTATTGGGACAAAAACTTATCGAAGGAAAAAAGAGTGTAGCGTGCATTCTTTAGGACCTCAATGATTTTATCAGAAGCTTTCAATTTCAGGGTACGTCCTTGTCGAGGCTTTCTTATGGAAAAGCCTCGCTCCCTGGCATGTCCATCTTTCTACAAAAATGGTCTCATCCTTGGTTTTTTTAAGGCTTTTTCTTCACCTGTTCTTTTCGGTTCCTTGAGGTACTTACCAGCTTCTCATAGCCGACCTTGAGATTGGAGGCCAGGATGATAGGGCGAGCAGCCGACTTTCGGTACTTTTTGTCAACTTAATTTCAATACTAAGTAAGCTCCTCATCGCATAAGTAAGAAAATTCAGCTACAGAGGGTAAAGAGAGGGTGTTCAGCCACTTGACTGTAAGGAGAGGGGCGGACTAGAGTTCTAATAATGATACATTCTAAGTTTTGATGATTGACAACCTGATGAAGGGACCAGGTCCTTGTTCTATCATGTGATGAAAGTCTAACGGGTACAGCTGTAAACTGTACTTTGTTTGCAGTCTTGACTGCTGCATAGTATGAGTTCAACAGTCATTTTTCTCCTCGACCAATAGAAATGGATTAAGGTTTTAGCTTCTCTCATTTATAAGTGAAATGACCTAGAAGCTAAAACCTAATTTTTGCAAAATAAAAGTTCCTTGTGCATTCAAAGCATCAGTCGTCACAACATTCCAAAGTAAACTTTCTGCAACAAGGGACCATCTCAGTCGAAGATGTTCTTTGTCCTTATTGTGTAAGTTTGCTTTGTATTCTTCTATTGTAAGCCTAGTTCTCTTAAGAGATCTATGTAGGTGCATTGTTATCAAGTTCTACTTTGTTTGTAAAAGTGGATCATCTAGAGTTAGTTGGTCTAATTAGAAGGTGATAGAGTTATTACCTTGAGGTGTTGCTTGTGTTGTAACTATTACAAGGGAATGGGGTTAAGAGGTTAACCATAGGATTACGAGAATGAGTCTGTAATCAACCATTGCTCTTGTTTAAGTGAAATTATTGTTGGTGAAATCCTACAGTGGTAGGTCATGGTTTTACTCCCTTGAGCAAGGAGGTTTTCACGTAAAATCGTGTGTTCCTTATTATTGTGTTATTACCTTCTATTCTAGCTCAAATCTCTATCAAGGACCTCGTCCTTGATCCGTAATGGACTCATACAAGCCATCAATTAATATAAGAGCATCAGGACTTTCTAAAAGGTTAACACCTAGAAAGAAGCTCTCTAATGGCTACTTCACCTAATCTAGAAAAAGGTCAGTCAACCACCAGGCCACCTAAATTTAATGGACAGTTCTATGGATGGTGAAAGATAATAATGCATGATTTTATGATGGCTGAAAATAGCAAACTGTGGGATGTCATTTGTGACGGTCCCTACGTGCCGATAAAGACGGTGACAGAAGGAGAATCCACTAAATCAGTTCCTAAAACAAGGAAGGAATATTATAATGCTGACAGAAAATAGATTGAGAAGAACTTCAAAGAAAAGAAGCTGTTGGTATGTGGTATAAGTGCAGAATAATACAATCGCATCTCCGCTTGTAAGACGGCTCAATAAATATGTCATGCACTGCAGACAGCTCATGAAGGGACCAGTCAGGTTAAGCAGTCTAAGATAGACATGCTTACCACCCAATATGAGTTGTTTAGAATGAATGATGGAGAATCCATTCAAGAAATGCATACCAGGTTCACCTCTATTATCAACGAGATTCATTGTCTAGGTGACGGCATTAAGCCTAGCAAACTGGTCAGGAAGATTCTGAGTGTCCTACTAGCCTTCTGGGAAAGCAAAGTAAATGCCATTACAGAAGCAAAAGACCTTCAAACTCTGACAATGGACGAGCTGATAAGAAATCTAAAGACCTATGAGCTCAAGAAGCAACAAAACTAAGAATGACAACAACCCAAGAAATACAAGAGCTTGGCTCTCAAAGATGTCAAGAGTGACTCAAGTGGTGATGAGTCAGACATGGCCTACATCACTAGATGATTTCAAAAAATGATAGGAAGAAATGGAGTTTTTCCCTCAAAAGGAAACTCAAGCAAGTTTTTCAGAAGCAACGAGACCTGTCACAAATGTGGAAAGCTCCAACACTTCATCAAAGACTGTCCTCTTCACAAACATGAACAAAAGGATTATGGCAAAAACAACTATGACAAAAGGGGGAAGAGGAACCAGGTCCCTGAGAAGCAGAAAAGAAAAGAAATGGCTAACATCGTTGTGAAGCAAGCATTAGCAGCATGTGGAGAGTCGTCCAGTGACTCTGATCATAAAGAGGCTCTAGAGGACACTTTCATGCTGGCCATCGAGGACCATTCATCCTGCTTTGACTCTCTATTTTCCCTAATGACAAAGTATGATGATGAAGAAGAAGATGAAGAGGTAAGCTTTCGTGATGTTCAATAAAATCTTAAAGAGTACTCTAAGTTAGAGCTACGCTCCTTGGCTAATGTGTTGATTAATGAATATTACAATCTTTTTAAGGGAAGGAATTTTCAAAATGAAAATGTCACTGATTCTGAGGATGAAAAAGTAGCTATGTCTAGCAAAATCTCTAATCTAGAAGAAAGATTGGCAATTGCCATCTCTGAAAATGATGTTTTCAATGAAAAATATGAAAAACATCACTCAAAATGGTTTTAATGGTAAAGGGAATGGAAGTGAGATCCAGTTTGAGCTTGAAGAAAAATTGAACAAGTTCAAACTCGATCTCACAATCTCTCTCAAGAGAAATAGAGAGGGACCTGATCAAGGTTAAAGTTTATCTAGAAAAGGCCCTTAAGTGGACCATTTCCTCTGAGGCCCTGACTCATCTGACAAATATGAGGTCAAACACTGGAGAAGTCCTTGGCTTTAAAAAAAAAAGGGCCCCACTTATAATCCCCACAGCAAGTACGTATCAAATCCAGATAACTGGTTGTGCACACACTGTGGAAAGAATGGTCACTATAAGGAGACTTGTTCATCTAGAATTACTGCTGATAAAAAAGGTAGAATGTATGCTGAACAGGATGAAAACATCAAGCAACCTGGTCCCTCAGTTAAAAGGACCAGGCTGCCAGCTTGGACCAAAAGAAGTCGTATCCATCCTTTATCTCACTACTGGGGACTCGGGTTATCATAGGTTCCCAAAGCTAATAAGTAACTTTCGTGTAGGTGGGAGTGAGAGGAAGCAGCCAAAGATGGTTTATAAACAGTAGTTGCTCCAAATATATGACAGGAAGAATGAATGATTTCCTCTCACTCAAGGCATTTCAAGGGGGAAGTGTCTCCTTTGGAAACGGGAAAAAAGGTTACATCCTTGGTGTTGGTAACATTGGGAAGTCTCTTGCACATGCCATAGAGAATGTGTACTATGTGAATGGACTAAAGTATAGCATGCTTAGTGTATCTCAAATTTGCGACAAAGGAAATGATGTGAAGTTTCAGTCTGCCTGTTGCACTGTTACCAATCTAGATACAGGGGAAGTTATCTTGATTGCAAGAAGACACAGAAACATGTACATTGCAGATCTTGACTCCATCTCTGTAGAAGATCTTACATGCTTAAGTGCTCAAGATGATGAGGCTGAACTATGGCACAGGAGATTGGGACATTTCAGTTTATCTTTCCTAAACAAGTTGATCTCAAGGGACCTGGTACGTGGTTTGCCCAAAGTAAAATTCTTGGAAAGAAAAAAAATGTGATGCTTGTGTCAAAGGAAAACATGCCAAATCATCTTTCAAGTCCAAGAAGGAAGTAAGCACATACAGACCTCTTGAGCTCCTCCACATAGATTTGTGTGGACCGGTAAAAATCCCAAGTCAAAGTGGAAGGAGATATATCTTTGTGGTTGTAGATGACTTTTCAAGGTATACATGGACCATGTTCTTGAAAAATAAAGATGAAACCTTTCCTGTCTTTATTGCTTTTGCCAAGCAGATTCAAGTCAAGCTGAATCTTAAAATTTTCAGCATCAGATCTGACCATGGAATCGAGTTTGAGAATGCAAAATTTGATGAGTTTTGTGCTGAACATGGCATTGGTCATAACTTCTCGGCTCCCAAAACACTACAAAAAAATGGTGTTGTGGAGAGAAAAAATAAGACCCTTGTAATTATTGCTCATACAATGCTGATTGATGGAGATGCCCCTAAGAGCTTCTGGGCTGAAGCCGTGAACACTGCTTGCTACATTATTAATAGATGTCTGATCAGGTCCTTGCTAGATAAAACCCCTTATGAGCTCTTAAATCATAAGAAGCCAAAGTTGAGCTATCTTCGCACTTTTGGATACAAGTGTTTTGTCTTGAATACATAAAGGATTCATTGGGAAAATTTGATCCCAAGAGTGATGAAGGCGGCTTTCTGGAATACTCCTCAAACAGTAAGGCATACAGAATCTTCAATAAAAGGAATTGAAGAAAGTATTCATATGATCTTTGATGAGTCTGGAGCTATGAAGAACAAAAAAAACTTGAATGAAGGAGAATTCGAAGATTTACTGCATATTCAAAGGGATGGGCTTGAGAATTCTGAGGGACCTGATAAAGCCAAAATTGAAGCAGAAAATCCATCCATATCTGCAGTAAAAGGAGCCACAGATGTTCAGGACTCAGATTGTAAAGGAAGTGGAAATGAAGAACCGTCCTCCTCAGAAAATCAATCCTCTGAGGGACCTGGTCCAGAACTGGAACAACCTTCATCACAGGTATCCATCTGGAAGCATAGATCATCTCATCCTCTGGAAATGTCATCTCTCCTCTAGACTCCGGTATGCAGACTAGGTCTAAGTCCAGATCCATGATTGCCTTCTCAGCCTTCATCTCTCAAATTGAACCCAAGAATATCAAAGAGGCTTTAAAGGATGTAGATTTCCATGTAGGATGAATTTCATCAGTTTGAGAGAAACCAAGTGTGGCACCTGGTATCAAGACCCTCTAACAGAACTGTCAGAGGGACCAGGTGGGTGTTCAGGAAACAAACTTGATGACCTTGGGAATACTACTAGATGTTGACACCCAATTTTTACCCTCCGCATTACAAATTAATCTTGAGCCTTTTAAAGTCTAAACAATTTTCAAAATAATTGTTTTGTAAAAAAGGGATAAAATATTTTTCAAATAAGCTTTATGATAGTCTTGAGTAACAATTTGTATCTTTCATATTTAATTATGTAGAATTTATATAGGTTTACTTGAAGAACTATTTTAAAGTTTAACTTCATAAGAAAATCCTTTAAACGGTTAAACGTTTGATTTTCCTCTAAATTAATTTAAATGAGAGATTAATTGAATAAATTAATTTCGTAATTATTAAAGAGGTAATTCCGTGTTAGATACGATAATTATTTTGAAAGGATTAAATTTATTAAGGCTCGAGGTTGATTGTAATTGATTTATCTCTATTCCTATTCTAGCCTATCCCTTTAAAATCGTTTAAATCCTAGCCGGATTTATCCCAATTACTATCAATTTGGCTATTTTCTAAATTAAAAACGGCCACATTTGCAAATTTTAAAGAGCCTCATCAGCTTTATTATCAGTCCCTTATTTCTCCAACCGTTTGGGCCAACAACACACCATCCTCCCCTTTTGACCCAAACATCACTCCCCCAGCCCAATCCCTCACCTCCGACCCATCCCAACTCTCTATATTCCCTCAGCTCACATACATATACACACTTATACACCTCATACAAAACACACCCTCCACTTTATATTTCCCCAATCCCTCACGCTCCTCACTCTCCCCCAATTTCCCAGAAAAGGATGCATTGCACGAGACAACGCGCCTCGTACAACAAACGCTCACTCCCTTCTTCTTCTTTGTCTCTTCTCTTTCACAAAAAACCAGACGAAACCCTAATGCCTTCCCCGTCAACGAGTACCAACAACGATAACAACAACTTCAAACATCCAAACCCCTTAACGTTTCCAAATTCCATCCGCAAATATCCGTCAAAAGTCACGCTGGCTTTGTCCAAAAGCGTCTAGAGACTGTGAGGTGTCACTCCCTCCGCATAATCAGTGAAAAATTGTACAAATCCATTGCTGCTCAAAGTTTATCCAACAAAGGAATTTCAAAATTCCTAAAAGGTTTTCCAGAATACCCTCTTGTTTTCCCCCCCAAAATCATCCAAAACCCCTTATATAAACCCCCTCTTTCGTTGAGGTGGGCTAGTGGAAATTTCTGGGGAAAAACTTGGGAATTCTGAAGGAGCATTCCTTCAATCTCACGTAACCAGGAATTTCAGAGCGAAAAACACAACAAATTTGAGTTTTTGGTGAGGTTAATCGAGATTTCGGCGGTGGTAAAACATTTTCTGACGAAACACGTTATCTCAGTTTGTTGCTCAAAGAAAGGTAATATCCTTTTTCCTCGCCTCTCCCTTCTCTCTTTCTTTAGCACGATGTAAAACCATCATTTTCATTTTCTTTAGAGATAATCTGTTGGTTTTAGGCTGAACTCGTTTGAACATATGTGTTGATTGTGAGTTATGAATGGGGTTTAAAGATTCGTTTATGTGCAGTCGTTGCAACACTCAGAAGTCTTGTTTGAAGTTCTCATTTTATCTGCCTCTGTTTCTTGTTTTAATGTCTATTAAACATGTTATATGAGAACATTGTTGACACTGGTTAGTATAGGTAGCTTGTTATGTATAGTTGTTGATTGTGTTCCTGCGAGAGTGGTGATATTTATATGTGTAGGATAGGAATTTTCTCAATCTTAGTTCATAATACTAAGTAAAGATTTATTTGGGAAAGGAAAGCTTGATCTTTGAGATTGCTCTTTAGCTTTTCTCAAGTCGTCTTGTCGTGTGAAAGGAATGGGCCAATACTGCTTGCTATTCTATTCTATTTTGACTCCTGAATAAAGCATTGAATTTTTCTTTTCTCTTCTGGTTTTGTTTTATTGAAATTTAATAGAATGATAATGGTTTAGGCTGGTCTTGTATGAAACTCGGTAGTTGAGAAATCATTTGGAGTTTTGTTAGTCTAAATTCATAACTAAGTATAGAGTTTTGTTTAAATGTTGTCTTGATGTTCTTGCTAAGTTGTTGCTGTTCATATGATTAACATGACTGTTGTGAAATCGTCCATATGTATGGGGGTTGAAATTTCCTTAATCCTAAGCCTCCTTAGTTCATGATACTATGCAAGGCTTATTGGGAAAAGAAAGCTCGATCTTTTGGGATCCCTCTTTAGCCTTTCTCAAGTCCATTTGTTGTGTGAAAGGGACGGGTCATTATCGTTTGTATTATTGTTTGGCTAAAGTTTGAAACCTACCCCCTATTTGGTTTGATCTTGCTCGAGAGAAAAGGGTTGCTGTTGGGACTAGTCGAGCTTAGGGAAGGACTTTGAACCAATCAGTTTGGTTTTTCCTAGACGCTCCTAGGCCCCGACGTACCCTCATCTTCTTCAAATCGTGGTGTTTTCTTCAAGCTTAGCGATTGAATAATTTAGAGATATGTAATGTATGGTTGTTTCTTCAGAATTCTTGTGTGTTCCAATTCTCTATCATATTCCAGTAATGAACGAAAGTTTGTTGTTTCTCCTTTAAGTTTAATGCTTGTTTGTCTGATGGCATGTTATCTTTGTCTCATTTACGCCCTTGTTGTGAGACCAAGAGTAAGCTTTTGACGTCTTGGTTAAGGATCAACGTTACTCATGTCACCACTGTTTTCTTTTTAAAACTGTCCAACAGTTCCCCTTTTGAAATAAAAATCCCTTCCTCCTTTTGTTTTCCTAAATATCCTTGTTTAAAGCTTTCTAGTGGTATGGCAAATGAAGCATGTGCATATTGTGATCTATTTGGTATAATGTTTGATCGATTGTATGTCGTGAAAGTGGCAGTTTAAATTTTAAGTCATGTGGATGCTGACTTGATTATGTAGTGTGATAAATTAAGTATAATGTTGAGTAGATTGTCCCTTCCCATGCATACTTTAACCCTCCCCAAACAGTAGCATATGGAAATTTCTTATATTAAATGCATTTGTAATTTCACTCTCTTGAAAATCTCCTGTCGTTATATTATTTTTCTCCTTCTCGCTTGATTAGTATAAAGGTCAGCTTATCTGTCAAAGAACCTGTTTTAGTACGATCACATTTGGAAAAAATTATATTTACTCTTTTTCTTCTTTGCTTTAGAAGTATTAAATTCAAATCCTTTGCATATCACTATCATTTGGGATCATATCTGTAGTATGTGTTGGTATGATTGAACCTGCTAGCCCCAGTCAATATAAGTAATGTGTCTCTTTGCCTAATTGAAACATAAAGTTAATAATATATTTTCGGTCATATTGTGTTATTTCAGAATATATACTTATTCATTGTCTTCTTATGCTTGCATGTGAACCTCCTATGAGCCCAAATGGACTCCCTCTCCACTGCATTTTCGATATGGGCCAAAGCCCAACTATATCGAGTCCGCCTATTCAAGGCCCCAAAAGGGGGTTAAAAAGTTGATCAAGGAAAATATGTAATGGAAGCTAATATACAGGGAAGGCCAAAAAGCGGAAAATAGCCCCAATGGGCTAAAAACTTGAAATTGGACCAAAGTCCAAAAAAGAAACGATGGTGGGCCTAAAGAGGGCCCACAAACTAAATTTAGAGCATGTTTTAAATTAATTGTGTTATTTATTCTTAAAATTATTTAGATATATGTGTATAAATTGAACTTTGTAAAAACTTTAACTCTTTAATTAATTTAGTCCATTTTTTCCAATTCGGAGCACCATGAGTTTTATTGCAAGTTGTTTCTAAATTTTCGAAACTTTGCCTAAATTTCAAATGGTTGCTAAGTTGTATCCAATTTGACTATGTTTCTTTACAAAACAAAAAGCAATTTGTGATTTTCCTTACCTATCAATTATTCCGACGTTTTAAAAGTTAGTCAAAATAAAGAGTTTTCAAAATCAATTGGATAATCGCATGTTAGCGGACATTTCGAATGCCTTAAAACCCTTCTTGAAATGTTAATATGAGCTTCTTACCCGGATTTTCTTAAAATCAAAGGTTTTTATCTGTTTTAGATCTTTTGATTATTTCCTAAAGGTTTTCTTAATTTTCCTTAATTAATTAAGTGGCGACTCTGTTTTCAATTGAATTTGAGAATTTCTCTAAGTTTTCAAATTTAATGCAAGTCAAACCCGTTTTAAAAATAAAGTTGCATTTTTCCCGAAAAGTGAAAAATGCGATAAAACAGAAATGGTGACTCCTCTGGGGACCTTTGGACTAAGTTCTAACCAAAATAATTTTCTAACTCTTATGTGACTAACTATTTGGAATTGAAATAGATATTAAAGTAGTTATTTGTAATTTACGTGTTTAATTCTTGCAAATTATACAACTGTCATTGCATATCATAGCATATTCCGCCGTACGACATTCAATTTATTTATGTTTCGGGAGGCTCATGTTCCCATGGCCTCCCGCCACAAATAACACTTTCCCGAGAATGTGATAGTTTTCGGGTACGTCATGCGTCCAATGGCTATCGTATTCTCAACCCAAGTTGTCCACTTAGGACCCGGTCTATTTCAAAACAACCACTCTTAGACACCTAGCGTAGAGCTAAACCAAAACCTGATTTTTAGGCATTGGCCTAGGATGACCCAATACCCTAGGGGTATTGGGCCCACTAGAAAGACCACCTTGCGTCTATTAACCACGAGTCAATCACAGAAGACCATGCTTGCTTGTTTTTGACAGAGTATATGCCTTTGAATTTGTCCATTATCGTCCGGGAGGGGGGAACCTTACTTTTTTTATCTGTTTTGTAGAATGGCTCTACTTTGTCCTGCTCGAAGATTTCGGATGGTGACAAAACCAGACAACCTCCTAAAAGTTTGGTGGGAATGCATGAACAAAGACGATAGGAAAATTGTTCGAAGGCACGTTGGATACTTGCCCTCTCTCATAGACCTAAAAGCATGGCCCGAGATGATTCAAGTTTTGGCCACTTTTTGGGATAACAAAAATATGGTTTTTCGATTTGGGAGTGTGTAATTGACCCCAACCATTGAAGAAGTGGTTGCGAGCTATGAAAGTATAGGCATGTGTCAAAAAAGGAAAAGATCACCGGATAAGGATATCCTCTTCCCAAAGGTGTGGGACCGACAACAAATCAAGGAGGCTTTCTTGATCAAAGATGATTGTTGGCTCGGAAGGATCGATGGACCGAACATACCTTTCTGGAAGCTATACTATAGGTTCAGGCGCTTCAACGCCTTTGAAAATTTTGGCCATGAGTTTGAATCCGAAGAGGACTGGAAAAATTGAAGAGTCTTCGCGTTTGTCGTGAGCCTTCTTGGAACCATGGTATTCCCACAAGGACCGAACCATACCATCCATCCGAGTGTAGTCATGATTACACACGCCATCTTCTACGAAATCAAGTTTGGGACTCCCGTCAAGTATTACACGCTAGCTCCCATGATACTTGCCAACATTTACCGAGCTTTGGGTAAGTGTCAAGAGGGCGAGTGATTCTTTCAAGGGTGTAATTTAATCCTGCAATGGTGGATGATCAAGCATCTACTTAAATGTTCCTACACCAAGGAGTTGGACCTCTCGATGAGGTTGGATAACTTCGCATCCCATAGCATGTGGCTAACCATAAACAAGTACAAGCAAAAACCCAACCAAGGATTTTAGTTCACTCAGTTTCGCGGTTTAAAGGATAACGATGTTCAGTGGGTAATCAGAGACCTCCACCCAGGAAAATACATCACACGAGGCGATACATTGCCTTTCTTGGTACTTTTAGGTCTTTGGGGAACCCGTCCTTATGTCCCCGCTAGAGTTCGTAGACAGTTCGGGCTAAAGCAGGAAACGCCCCAAGTGGCAGAAATGGGCAAGTTCATAACCGATCATGAGGGCGGTGTGGTAGCATTCAAAGATATGGCTCAAAAAGAATGGAAGAAAAAGAGCGTCGAGGAACCTAAGGTCGAAGATAGGCTAGATCCACCTTGCAGCGACACATACAAAGAGTGGATGAAAAAAACCTTGTTGGGACTATCGAACCAGGTCTGAATGTGCCTTATCGAGTGGTCGATGTCAAGTCCGAACACCAAATCCGACTTCATAGACTTCAAGAACAATGCACAAGGAGCGAGGTGGCACACCACCTACAACATAGGGAGGATTCTCTGACCATACAATACCTGAAAGAGGAATTGAAATGGACTAGGCAAGAATTGGGAGATGCTAGACATTGCTTAATTGAGTTAGACAACTGCATGGATCAACAAATCGAGAGAATAAGAGGGATGGACTCTGGGACTAGAGCCTTGATGGCCGGGGCCCATTTGGTCATGGGTAGGTACTTTATGTGGTATGAGGTAGATAAAGCCCAAAAAAGCGAGAGCTGATGCAGGACCTTCCGAAAGTTAGAAGTCATCTTTTGTCCCCTGCGTAAGATTGTTTATCTTAGTCCCCTGCGTGGGATTGCTTTTTCCCTACGCGGGATTTTTTGTTTTTATCCCCTACGCGGGATTGCCTATTTTCTCCCCTGCGTGGGACTGCTTATTTTGTTCCTTGCATGGGATCGTTTAGTTTTCGTATTTTCTCTATTCCCTAAAAGTTGTATCCCTGTTTGCTATGAAGTTGTAAAGGCTTTTTGTCTCTTTTATTATTAATGAAAAGCTTATTTTGGGGATAATGAATCGACTTAAAGGCATATATCTCAGTCAAATACGCTAGGCTTACCCTTAGCACAAAAAGGGTCACCAATTAGGACTCGATATTTATTATGATGATTACTTGCGATATAGAACTGTTCTATGTGTTATGTGTGTCGCTTGAATCAAGGAAAATTATTCCACTCCATGCCAAAAATTTTAGAACACCGTAAGCACAAATAAAACCACTATCGAAAAGTCCGACCAAAATATTCCAAGTTTCTCCAAAAAATCCTAAAGCCTTCTAAAAATCCCCATTTCTTTCAGGAAAGGTTGAAATGGAAGCTGCAATCATGCGCGAAAGGATGCTGAGGATTCAAGAGGAAATGGAGGAAGTTTAGAAAAAACATGAGGAAGTCGACCGACTAATGGAAATTGCAATGGCTAGGACCAAAGAGGTGGAGGAGCAGACCACCAAAGCCAAAGAAAGGATTGCCTTAATTGATCGAATACTGGGCACACCTAAGACCAAACCAAAAAACAACTTTGATCTGGAACTCGAAGAACTTCTCTTGGAATTTGGGGACATAACCGGAGAGCTGGAACAGATCAACAAAGGAGAAGAGAAAACAATTGAGGAATCTGAAGAAAATGAGCAAGTACTCGTGGGACCCTCTCTGGGCAAAAACACTCATGCAAAAATCCAACTCCCTGACACAGGAATCAATCATTGGACCAAGGTCAAGAGTGATGTTGTATGGCCAACCAGGTTCAGGCCAGGAGTAAGGACGGTCACTCTCAAAGTCCACTCCCGAAAGTATACCAGAAACCCAAAAGTGATCCTCTGTTCAGAAATTTATGAAACTCTGAAAGCTATGGGAGTTCTTCATCCCGATCAATCTGAGGGATACGGATGTCACCTCAGAACAAGCACAAAGAGTGCGCTTATCATCCACGTCGAAGAGGACACACCACTGATGAATGCAATGCTTTGAGAGCCCGGATTTACCACATGATTACCAGTGGCCAGATAAGCCACTTGTGGGGCCCAGAACCATCCTTGTTTGTGATCAAGTTGGTTATGGCATGCCAATCACCGAGGAAATGACAATTCACCGCTACAATTTCACTGTCTTTCAGACACCTACTACGAGATCTATGCTAAGTTGGTTCAGGCCAAGATCCTGGAACCAGTCGAAAGGAAGGCAGGCAAGATGCCTAGAGCTTGGGGCCGAGGAAAGGAGATTTGCCTTTACCACGCAGGGATAGGAGGCCATGACATTGAAATATTCCACCACTTTCGAGTTGACCTAGAATATCTCATTGATACGGGAAAAATCGAGTTGGAGTTTCCCCCTTATCTCCCTTGAAGAGGAAGATCAAGAGGACTCCGAGAGACTGCCGCTATCCAAAAGAAGCTTTAAAAGTAGAAGAATTTTAGTTTTTAGTTATTACCTGTATGCCGCTTTTACTTTCCCATTGTAATAAAAAATAGTGGACGAAATGAAATTGAAACAAAACTTATCTATTACCATGTTCGAACTACGTAGGGCCTGAATTCTCCTTCGTGAGATACGTAGGCAGTCTTTCAAGGCCCGACCCCTATCTTTAAGAATTTTTTATTTCCCCACTTTTAAAAGAGAATTAGTAAATTCGGAAAGTACAGCAAGCAAAAGAGCTGCAAGGGCAACAATTCAACCTTCCTGATGAAATTCGGTTACCCAAAATCAACGGGCAAATTCTTGTCCGTTGAACCCTCTAGTCAAATCACTCGTGGATCAATTTGCCTTGACGAAAAACAACTTTTATTTGTTTAAAGCAATTCTTATGTGTTTATTTGCTTTCAAATATCTTGCATTGTTATCACTAACAGGATCTAACATATCAGTCTTTGAGTTGTTTTGCTTCAACAGGTAGTAGAAACTGATCTGTGTTGACAAAACTGGACAAACATCCCTACTTTACCCGCTCAAAGGCACACCTGGATTCCTCCTCTAACCCTCACTTCTCTAAAAGAAAAATGACTGATAGAGAAGAGGAGAACGCTTTGATTGTAAGAGACAACGTTATTACCGAACAGAATGAAATGATTGCTGAATTTGCAAGAAAATTGGAAAAAATATAGGAAGAAGTGCAAAAGGCCAAAGATATGGCTAGCCTGGCTATCGCAGCCAACACTCCGGCTCTAGGCAACTCTCATCCCCCTTTCCAGATTCCTTCACTCAACTCTCCATTGACCGAAAACCAACCAAGAAATCCCCCCCCCCCCCCGCCTCCGTGCCTAGACCTTCCAACGAACCACTCTCTAACAACCCTCCTCATATCGGATCTTCACACCAAATTCACACCCCTCCTATCCAGCACACTAACCAAAGTAACAACCCAAGTGCCTACCTTCCACAAAACCTATCTTCAAATTACCAGAACATGCCACTGAACACTTATAATTCCTAGAATAACCATCTCAATGTCACCAACCCACAAAACTACACCCCCACATATCCAAATGCCATTCCACATGTCCAACCCCCGCCTGTGCAAAACATGCCACCAACCACCTTCCATGCCATGGCGGGACCATACACTGCTGCCCAGGAAAGCCCCGAGCTGGATCACTATGAGGAGAAAGAGAAAGAACTAAGAGCCGCAGAAAAGAAACACGACCACGATATGGCACAAATGAAGGAGGAGATAGCCAAAATTAGATAATTTTGAGGTTCGCCTTACTAGAGAGGCTATGATTATGATAATCTCTATATCCATCCTGAAATGGACCTACCAGAAGGGTTCAAAATTCCTAAGTTTGAGACTTTCAATGGTATCGGTAATTCATAAGCCCATCTAAGAAGCTATTGCGACCAGATGGTCGGTGCCCGGAAGAACGATGCTCTGTTAATGAGGCTTTTCAGTCAAAGTCTGAGCGGAGAGGCTTTGGAATGGTTCACCTCTCAAGAACTGAAAAAATAGTCCAGGTGGAGTGACCTAGCCCGAGACTTCGCTCAACGGTTTGCATACAATATAGAAGTTGTCCCAGACCGCTACTCTCTGGGATGCATCAGACAAAAATCAAATGAAGACTTTAGGGACTACGCCTACCGATGGAGAAAAGAAGCAGCGAGAGTTCGGCCTTCGATGATGGAAGAAGAAATAAGCGCGGTGTTTATACGCGCTCAAGAGTCGGATTTTATGACAAGATGATATCAGCGGTAAAAGCCAAGTTCACTGACTTAGTCAAGATCGGAGATATCATAGAAGAAGGACTCCGCAATGGCAAGATTACCAAAGCCCCTGTCTCATCAGGATCGGTGGGACCCCCCCGGAAAAAGAGGGAAGAAGTATCTTCGGTATCTTCCAGTCCTAGCCTAAAATCGCGGAAACCTTTCAGAACCAACCATAAAAAACCACTTGTTCCAACAACCCCTCCTTTAGCTATGCAAAATCCTCAACCGATTTTCTATACTCAACCCATCTACCAAGCTCCACAACCAAGTATGCAGCCCATCTACCAAGATCCACAACCAAATGTTCAGCCCACTTACCAAGCTCCTCCCCAAACTTTTCAAGTGTATCAGAAGGCTCCTGTGAGTCAGAACAACCGTCAGGTCCCTCCTCCCACTAATTTCAATCTCCCTCGTCCAAACTTAGAAAAGAAATTTCCTCGGACATTTAACCAATTAGCCAAAACCAGGACCCAGTTGTACGAGAGATTGAAAGCCGCTAGATTTATTCATCCCATTCCACACAAACCAGGAAATACCGATTCTCGTTTCTTTAAAGCCGATCGGCGTTGTGCTTACCACTCCGGAGGTGCTGGGAATAGTACTGAGGATTGTATTAACTTGCGACATAAGATTCAGGACCTGATTGATCAGAAGGTGGTCACTCTGCAAACAACACCCCCGAATGTTAACAACAATCCACTTCCAAATCATGGAGGAGCCGCTGTGAGTATGATCGAGATAGAAGAAGACTGGGTCGCAAGTAAGTCCATAGTGCCAGCCAATCTGAGAAGGCCAGAAGAGTTTGAAAAGTCAATGGCTTCCCTGAGTATCGCAGAAAAACCATAATTCATCGTGCTTACAGCACCTCAGCAAGCCTTCACTTTGATGCCAGCATGAAAAGAGTTCATAATTGAGGCCGACGCAACCCATGGTATGACAAGATCGGGAAGATGTTATGTCCCCGATGACTTGTCAAATGATACCTACAAGAAAGATCAACAGAAGAGGCCAATCACTGAAGGCGAAGTAGAGGAGTTCTGGAGAAGAATGCAGTCAAAAGAGTACTCCATCGTGAAGCATTTGGAGAAGACTCCCGCCCAAATTTCTATTTGGGCGTTACTCATAAGTTCCCAGTACCACAGACAGGCATTGCTCAGAGTTATGAATGAAGCTTATGTGCCAACAGGTACTAGTGTGGAAAACCTGACCGCCATGGTAAGCCAAGTCTTGGGGGATCATCGAATTTGCTTTAGTGACGATGAGTTGCCTTTTGAGGGCATGATGCATAACAAAGCCTTGCATATCACCATCAAAATCCAAGAGAAGATTGTGAACACAGTATTGATCGATGATGGATCAGGGTTGAATATATGTCCGTTGTCGACATTAACCAATTAGATTATGACCTGGGGAAGATTTGCCAAAATAAGGTCAATGTAAGTGCTTTTGACGGAGGTCAAAGAGACACTATCGGAGAAGTTAGCTTGTATATCCAAATGGGACCCACCGAATTCCGTACTGAGTTTCAAGTGATGGATATCTCCACTAGTTATAATTTGCTCTTAGGAAGGCCATGGATCCATGGGGCCGGAGCTTTGCCATCGACTTTGCACCAGATAGTGAAGTTCATTTGGGAGGAACGCGAAGTTGTGATCCATGGAGAAGGGAGTCACTTGAGTCGTCCCAATGATTATGTTCCTGTAATTGAGGAAGTCCCAAGGGGAAGTAATTTCTACACAGTAGAGATTGTTAATGCCACTGGAGAGGACCTTACTCCTTAAATCCCCATGCCACCAATCTATAAGATGCTTGCGACTATAATGCTGAGGAGTGGGTACGAGCCAGGCTTTGGGTTGGGAAAGAATTCTGACGGTATGATTGAACCCTTAAGCATCCCCAGACAATTGACCAGGCATGGATTAGGGTATGTAGCCCAAGAGTACGAGGCGAGGATAGGAGAGAAGAAGAAGTCAGGACTACCTAAGCCACTTCCTCATCTATATCAATCATTCCCAGTGTGTATCGGTCCTCCAAGCGACGGGTTAGAGGATGGAATGGGGGATCTATTTGGGGAATTTGATGCTATAACGAGAGAGGTCCCCGAAACAGCCATGATTAGGGATGCCAGGCCCAGCGAAAAACTACAGAACTGGGCCACAACTCCCCTCGTGACTCTCCGATCGATTGGGTAGACAAAGATTTGTTTTATGAAAACGGTGACGGTCCGGATGAGGCTCCGTGACCCACCCTTTATGTTTTAATTTTCCTCGTACTATTTACTGCTTTCCAAAAGGCATGAACCTACGTTCATATAGGTTGTAGCCATAGTTTGTTAATATTTCCGGATTTCAATGAAAGCCTCCTTATTTTGAAAAAAAATTGTTGTTTAAAAATTTATTTGCTTGTTATTATCTAACCCGTTTTCTTTTGGTTTCAGTAATAATAAGTTAAAACCTGCCACTGCCATGTCAGGTCACGAGCTTAATGAATAAACTGAGCTAAGTGATGATGGTTTCGAGGAATACGACGAAGAAACTATGGTTCCCGAAGAGTTGACAGAGGAGTTAAAGGACTTTGAAAACAGAGAGAGGCCCAACCTAGATGAAACCGAGATGGTCGATCTAGGAGATGGCCAAGAGGTCAAAGAAACCAGAATCAGTGTCCATGTGATGGAAGCACAGAAAAGAGAACTCATCAAGTTACTCCGAGAGTACATTGACATATTTGCGTGGGCCTATAGTGACATGCCAAGATTAAGCACAGACATAGTCTCTCACAAGTTGCCTATCAATCCAGGGTTTGATCCGATCAAGCAGAAGACCCAAAAGTTCAAACCGGACCTGAGTTTAAGGATCAAAGAAGAGGTTACCAAACATATACAGTCCGGAGTGGTAGAGGTCACAAAATACCCCACTAGGTTGGCCAACATCGTCCCAGTCCCTAAAAAAGATGGGAAAATCAGAATCTGTGTTGACTACCGAGACTTGAATAAGGCCAGTCCCAAGGATAACTTTCCATTACCCAATATCCACATCCTTATTGACAATTGTGCGAAACATGAAATGCAATAATTTGTGGATCATTTTGTCGGATAGCACCAGGTTTTAATGGAAAAAGAAGATGCGGAGAAGACGACTTTCATCACGCCTTGGGGTGTTTATCATTACCGAGTAATGCCGTTCGGCCTTAAAAATGTGGGTGCTACTTATATGTGAGCCATGACAATCATTTTTCATGACATGATTCACAAAGAGATTAAGGTGTACGTGGATGATGTGATTATCAAATCCCGTGAGAGTTCGGACCACTTAACTTATTTGAGAAAGTTCTTTGATCGACTGCGAAAATACAATCTGAAGCTGAACCCCGCCAAATGTGCTTTTGGGGTCCCAGCCGGTAAGATGTTGGGCTTCATAGTCAGTAGAAGAGGCATCGAGCTCGACCCCTCAAAAATCAAAGCAATTCAGGAGTTGCCTCCCCCAAAGACCAAGAAAGAAGTCATGAGTTTTTTGGGAAGGCTGAATTATATTAATCGATTCATTGCCCAGTCAACAGTTATTTGCGAACCTATCTTCAAGTTACTAAAAAAAGATGTGCCAACTAGCTGGACAGAAGAACGCCAAGAAGCTTTTGACCGTATCAAAAATTACTTGTCTAGCCCATCGATTTTGGTCCCTCCAAGAGAAGGAAGCCCATTGTTGCTGTATCTATCAGTCTCAAAAATTTCCTTTGGTTACGTCCTGGGGCAACACGATAAAAGCGGAAAAAAGGAACGAGCAATTTATTACTTGAGCAAGAAGTTCAGTCCGTACGAGGCTTGTTATACTTTGCTAGAAAGGACCTGTTGTGCTTTGACTTGGGTTTCCTAGAAGTTGAGACATTACTTATCTTCCTACACGACGTATCTCATTTTCAGAATGGACCCCCTGAGGTACATATTCCAAAAAGCCATGCCCACGGGGAAATTGGCTAAGTGGCAATTATTGCTAAGCGAGTTTGACATCATATTTGTGACTCAGAAAGCGATCAAAGGACAGGCCTTAGTGGATCATTTAGCTGAAAATCCGGTTGATGAAAATTATGAACCACTCTGAACCTACTTCCCCGGTGAAGAGATTTTGTTCATAGGAGAGGATATCACCGAAGCATATCCCGGTTGCAGATTGTTTTTTGATGGAGCGGTCAATTTCAAAGGTTCAGGCATCGGATCAGTCTTAATATAAGAAATGGGTCAACACTACTCGGTGACAGCCAAGCTCCATTTCCCGTGCACCAACAACATGGCCGAGTATGAAGCTTGTATTCTCGGCATTCAGTTAGCTATTGATATGGATGTCTGAGAACTCTTGGTTATTGGTGATTCGGATTTGCTAATTCACCAAGTCCAAGGTGAGTGGGCTGCGAAAAACCCCAAGATTGTGTCATACGTGAAGTTGGTACAAAGATTGTGCAAGAGGTTTCGAAAGATTGAATTCAAGCATCCGCCACGAATTCAAAATGAGTTTGCTGACGCGTTGGCCACCATATCTTCCATGATCCAGCACCCCGATCAGAATTACATCGATCCGTTGGTAATAGATCTCAAAGAGCAACCTACACACTGTGCGCAAGTCAAAGCAGAATCGGATGGAAAACCATGGTATTATGATATCAAGAGGTACCTAGAAGCTGGAGCCTATCCCGAGGACGTGACCGCTAATCAAAAGAAGAAAATTCACTGAATGGCCAATAATATTTTCCTCAATGGAGAAATCCTGTATAGGAGGACTCCAGATCTTGGATTCTTAAGATGCGTTGACTTAGTTGAAGCCACAAGGTTATTAGAAGAAGTACATGCCGGAGTGTGTGGTCCTCACATGAATGGGTTCACCCTAGCCAAGAAGATCTTGCGAATTGGGTACTTTTGGATGACCATAGAGAATGACTATAGCAAGTTCGTGCAAAAGTGCCACAAGTGTCAGGTCCACGGAGACTTGATTCGACTCCCACCTAGTGAACTTCATGCCATGAGCGCACCTTGGCCTTTTGTAGCCTGGGGCATGGATGTCATTAGTCCCATCGAACCATCCGCCTCGAATGGACACAGATTCATCTTGGTAGCCATTGACTATTTTACCAAATGGGTGGAAGCTGCTTCTTACAAGTCCGTAACCAAGAAGGTTGTAGCTGATTTTGTCAAGAATAATTTGATTTGTCAATTCGGGATCCCCGAGTAAATTATTACTGACAATGGAGCAAATCTAAATAGTCACTTGATGAGAGAAATATGTGAGCAATTCAAAATCACTCACCGAAATTCAACTGCATACCGTCCGCAAATGAATGGAGCCATGGAAGCTGCCAACAAGAACATCAAGAAGATTTTAAGGAAAATGGTCGACAATCACCGATCCTGGCACGAGATGTTGCCTTATGCTCTATTGGGGTACCGGACAACTGTCAGAACTTCGACCGGGGCAACTCTTTATGTGTTGGTGTATGGTTCAGAAGCAGTGATACCTGCTGAAGTTAAAATACCATCCCTTAGGATCATTCAAGAAGCCGGACTGAACAACAAAGAATGGGTTCGCGCTCGTCACGAGCAACTCCTGTTGATTGATGAAAAAAGAATGAGTGTCGTATACCATAGAGAATTGTACCAGCAACGGATGAATCGTGCATTTAACAAAAGAGTAAGAGCTCGCATGTTCTCCATAGGATAGTTGGTCCGAAAACGTATTTTACCTCACCAGGAGGAGTACAAAGGGAAATTTGCACCTAATTGGCGAGGCCCGTATGTTGTCCAAAAGGTGTTATCCGGAGGAGCCTTGATTTTGTCCGAGATGGACGGTCAAGTGTGGACCAAGCCAGTCAACTCCGATATTCTGAAGAGATACTACGCCTAAGGATGGTTTTCTTTTCATTCCTTTCCCCTATAATCGCATTTTTCTGATTGTAATCATTTTTATGTAATAGCTTAAAATTCCCTACCCTTTATCTATGAACTACGTTTGACCTGAATTCTCAAGAATGAGATACGTAGGTGGCATGTATCGGCTTCGGTCAACCCCTTAGAAAAATCTATCTTTCCCCTTCCTATCTTGAACTACGTTTGACCTGAATTCTCAAGAATGAGATATGTAGGTGGCCTTTGTCGGCCTCGGTCACCCCTTTATTAATTTTCAACATTCTCCCACTTCGAGTGTGGGAACTATGTTTGACCTGATTCCAGCCTCAACGGGATACGTAGATGCCACAACGGCTCGGTCATATCACCCAGGAAGTGGAAACTGGGGAAGAATTTTTGACAAAGGAATCTTGAAAATTCAGAAGGCGAAAATCATCTCCAACGAATCAGAATACAGAATATGCCGAAGAGTAACTGAAAGTGAATATCGAGAAAGAATCTTGTAATCCCCACGGAGTTTCAAGTCTCTTGACGATGGAATGGGATCCATCATTAAACCTTTAACTGGGGCAGAAATTTTGTGGGGGACCTCAAAATTTTCACCAAGCTTCATTCAAGAGTTCAGAGTTAAACTCCGAAGAGTTCCCCAACACCAAAAGATCAGAGTGTGCTTCAGAAATCCCCAGTCCAAGGTGGATTAATCCCCAGTTGTGACAGATTTCTCGAAAAGCATTTCCGAGCTCTCCAACTAGGAAGACAAAGGGTCTTTGTAGGCCGCCAACAATATGTCAAGAATATCAAGACCTCGAATGAAGGACATTCGTTGAGCTAGCACATGACATGACGGGCAGAGACCTTTCCAAAATATCTTTTTTCAAAATCTTAGTTTTCCAAAGAACTTGTTTGAAAAATCTTTACAAAAAAGATTAGCTTTACAATTTGGCTTCGTCTTATGTCTACCGCGATCCGGGGAGTCGAAGACGACAAGTACCCGAGAAAGGAAGCATCCATAAAAGACAAAGCAAGGAGCAGAAGATCGAAGGAGGTCAACACATATCAGTTTCGCCAAAACTAGCAATTTTTCTGTGGATGCAGGTTGTCCCAAAAAGTATGCTAGAAATCAGTCTCTCGTTAGCCAATGCATTCAAAAATACGCAACGAGATCCGATGCCCCAAAATTTGGTGGGAAAAGCCAAAACAGCAGGAAAAAGCCGAAAGAAGCAAAGACTCGTAGAATGGACAAATATTCTTGTAGTTCACAGAAACTACCAGATGAAGAAAGACCGACATTGTCCTCAAGTCCCCAACCAGATCAGGACATTTGGTCAGCTTCAAAATTAGGACACTGAATGAGAGATCGATGACGTTCTTCTCCAATCCCCAACAAAGTCAGATAACTACCATGAACAGACGATGTTCAAAAGCGCTACTTATGGCTGTCCCCAGAAGTGGGCACTACCATTTCACTCACATTTCAATCAAAATTTATTTTGATTAGCTTCATAGACGTTATCTTTAAAGTTTTTCAAGTTTGACTGTAGTCGCTAGTAAAAGCGACATTGTGTCTACTAATCGTTTGTCTTGAGCGCAGGTACTCACAAAAGAGTCAACATGACAAAATAAAGACCAAAGGACAATGCCGAGAGGGCCATGTCAAGAGGATAATGCCGATAGGTCCATGTCAAGAGGACCATGCCGAGAGGGCCATGTCAAGAGGACCATGCCGAGAGGGCCATGTCGAGAGGACCATGCCAAGAGGGCCATAATATTTGCATGTCGCGAGGACCATCATCATCATTAATACCGCTGATACATTCTATGCGAGTATTATGTCCCTCTACCAGCCAGTTTCAAAGAGGATGACATTCATGGGCGTCCCTAAGTCGCACTTGCTGCGCGAGATTGACCCTCAACATGCTTATATCCGAGATCACCTGAGATGGTGAAGTCTAACGTTGAGGATATCATCATCATCATTATCATTATCATCATTCATTATGCCAAGTCTGGCACTCAGCACGCTTATATCCGAGATCGCGTAAGACGGAGGAGTCTTACGTTGAGGGTATATTCGCTCCATTGTTATGCCTAGTCTGGCATTCAACATATTTATATCCAATATCGCATAAGACAACAGAGTCTGACGTTGAGTATATTATTATTATTATGCCAAGTCTGGCATTCAGCATATTTATATCCGACATTGCGTGAGACACCAGAGTCAGACGTTGAGGATATTATTATTATTATGCCAAGTCTGGTATTTAGCAGATGTATATCCAATATCGCATAAGATGGAAAAGTCTGATGTTGAGGGTATATTTGCTTCTTTATTACGCCAAATCTGGAATTTAGCATATTTATATCTGATATCGCATAAGACGGAGGAGTCTGATGTTGAGGATATTTATGCACTTTTATTTGGAAGCGTCGATCGCTAGAATATGCAGCTATATTTGATCGTGTGGCAAAGGCCTTGTCACCCCCAAATAATCAAATACCGCTCATCATCGAGATCGAAAGCATATAGTCTGAAGGATGTCTGTAAGACGCCATCAAAATCGGATGATGAACTGGATTTTCCCAAAATTGAAAGGTCAAGGGTCGTCTGTAAGTCACAACGATATCTAAAACCGGGTAGTGTGCAAGATTGCCCAAAACTTGACAGACTAAGGGTTATCTGTAAGATGCAGCGATATCTGAAACCGGATAGTGTGCAAGATCACCTGAAGATTGATAGTTCAAGAGTAATGCGTAAGTCGCAACAGTATTCGAAATTGGATAAAAGTGCAAGACTAACAAAGATTGATAGTCCAAGGGTTATCTATAAGCCACGATATATCCACGCTGATATTGTTCAGGACTACCCAAAGACTAGCAATTCAAGGAAAATCTATGAGTCGCATTACATCCAAGATTGGATAAAAGTGCAGGATTACCCAAAAATTGTCAATTCGAAGGACATCTATAAGCCGCCTCTATCCAAAGTCGTATGATGTGCAAGATTACTCAAAAGCTGGCAAATTAAAGGTATCTGTAAGCCTCCTTTATCCAAAGTCGGATAGTGTGCAAGATTACCTAAGGCCTGACAATTCAGGGAATGTCTGTTAGTCATGTCTATACGGATGATACGCGAGATTTACCCTAAAGGCATATGCAAAAGACCGCTTCCAATAACCAAGAAGGCTATCACATTCAAGAGGACTGTCACCATCAGATGACTACAAAGAAACAGGAAAGGATGACATACGCTTCAAAAGGCAACAAACGCGAAAATAAGCTACAAAGTTATCTTTCTCTGTTGAATCACTTTACTACTAACATTTTGTTTCAATATATTTTTGAGAACATCCAAGAGGATGAAAGTATCAAACCAGAATAACAGGTACGAAGCACATCAGAAGATGTCACAACCTAAGATTCAAACATAATTCCAGAATGAGGTATGGCGAAGAAACTACCTCCCCAAATAGAATTATGTTATTACTAACCACTTTGTTTTGAGATATTGTCGAGAGCATCCAAGAAGGATGAAATTCTCAAAGCAAAATCACAGGTGCGGACTACACCAAAAAAGACGCATCACAACGTGGAACTTTTTCTTAGCAACAAACTGGGACATAGTCCGAAGAGGAATCTCAAACTCTTTAGATGCGAGCTGAGGAACAAACTTACCACCATCATCAAACCACACCCCTGTCAGAAGGAATATGGGTATTCCATATTTTGGGTCTTAGTTTCGCATCCAGGGTATTTTCCAAACACATGCTAGAAGCAATATTCCTTCTTTTCAAATATGGGTGACAATACACCTCGAGCTTTGAAAATTATGTCCAGGTAAAATCTTACTTATGGGTGTGAAGAGCTCCACATTCATAGTTGAGAGGTTACAAGCCTCTTTTCCATAAGCTCAAATTATTCGTCACTCATCCTGAGCCAAAGGTTGTCTTAACATAAAGAGCACCTTTTCCACCGATTGAGTCAAACTACAAGCAGCCTGATTCCTAAGTCCTGCAATATGTAGGCGGGCTCTATGTTGAAAACTCGTCTGCATTCCAAACTCCCTCCAATCTCCTTACTCTCCAGCTTTTCGGTCTCTCCGTACGCTGAAATCGGGATAGTTTGGAATTTCTTCAAAATCATGCATAAAATCAAGTGTTTTGAACTACAAGTGGCCTGAATTCTCATGAAACCTGAGATATGTAGGAGACTCGACACCGGAGTTTGGCCATGATTCCTTAAAATTTGTGCTAAAACCAATCGCTTTGTGAAGACGAATCTGTGATCGGATAAAATTGGGAACGGCAATTCCCTTTGCCCAGGGTTCATTACACTCACCCTACCCAAAGGGAGGGGCAGCTGTTGACACCCAATTTTTACCCTCCACATTACAAATTAATCTTGAGCCTTTTAAAGTATAAACAATTTTCAAAATAATTGTTTTGTAAAAAAGAGATAAAACATTTTTCAAATAAGCTTTATGATAGTCTTGAGTAACAATTTGTATCTTTCATATTTAATTATGTGGAATTTATATAGGTTTACTTGAAGAACTATTTTAAAGTTTAACTTCATAAGAAAATCCTTTAAACGGTTAAACGTTTGATTTTCCTCTAAATTAATTTAAATGAGAGATTAATTGAATAAATTAATTTCGTAATTATTAAATAGGTAATTCTATGAGATACGATAATTATTTTGAAAAGATTAAATTTATTAAGGCTCAAGGTTGATTGTAATTGATTTATCTCTATTCCTATTCTAGCCTATCCCTTTGAAATTGTTTAAATCCTAGCCAGATTTATCCTAATTACTCTCAATTTGGCTATTTTCTAAATTAAAAACGGCAAATGTGGCCAAATTTTAAAGAGCCTCATCATCTTTATTATCAGTCCCTTATTTCTCCAGCCGTTTGGGCCAACAACACACCATCCACCCCCTTTGACCCAAACATCACTCCCCCAGCCCAAGCCCTCACCTCCGACCCGGCCCAACTCTCTATATTCCCTCAGCTCACATACATATACACACTTATACACCGCATACAAAACACACCCTCCACTTTATATTTCCCCAATCCCTCCCGCTCCTCACTCTCCCCCAATTTCCCAGAGAAAAATGCGTTGTACGAGACAATGCGCCTCGTACAACAAACGCTCACTTCCTTCTTCTTCTTTGTCTCTTCTCTCTCACAAAAAACCAGACGAAACCCTAATGCTTCCCCGTCAACCAGTACCAACAATGATAACAACAGCTTCAAACGTCCAAACCCTTTAACGTTTCCAAATTTCGTCTGTAAATCTCTGTCTAGAGATTGTGAGATGTCACTCCCTCCACATAATTAGTGAAAATTTGTACAAATCTGTTGTTGCTAAAGCTTATCCAACAAAGGAATTTCAAAATTCCTAAAAGGTTTCCCAGAATACCCTCTTGTTCCCCCCCCCCCCCCAAAATCATCCAAAATCCCCTATATAAACCCCCTCTTTCGTTAAGGTGGGCTAGTGGAAATTTCTGGGGAAAAACTTGGGGATTCTAAAGGAGCATTCCTTCAATCTCACGTAACCAGGAATTTCAGAGTGAAAAACACAACAAATTTGAGTTTCCGGCGAGGTTAATCGAGATTCTAGTGGTGGTAAAACATTTTCCGACGAAACACGTTGTCTCAGTTCGTTGCTCAAAGAAAGGTAATATCCTTTTTCCTTACCTCTCCCTTCTCTCTTTCTTTAGCACGATGTAAAGCCATCGTTTTCATTTTCTTAGAGATAATTTATTGGTTTTAGGCTGAACTCGTTTGAACATATGTGTTGATTGTGAGTTATGAATGGGGTTTAAAGATTCGTTTATGTGCAGTCGTTGCAAAACTCAGAAGTCTTGTTTGAAGTTATCGTTTTACCTGCCTCTGTTTCTTGTTTTAATGTCTATTAAACATGTTATATGAGAACATTGTTGACACTGGTTAGTATAGGTAGCTTGTTATGTATAGTTGTCGATTGTGTTCCTGCGAGAGTGGTGATATTTATATGTGTAGAATAGGAATTTTCTCAATCTTAGTTCATAATACTAAGTAAAAATTTATTTGGGAAAAGAAAGCTTGATCTTTGAGATTGCTCTTTAGCTTTTCTCAAGTCGGCTTGTCGTGTGAAAGGAATGGGCCAATACTGCTTGTTATTCTATTCTATTTTGACTCCTGAATAAAGCATTGAAGTTTTCTTTTCTCTTCTGGTTTTGTCTTATTGAAATTTAATAGAATGATAATGGTTTAGGCTAGTCTTGTATGAAACTCGGTAGTTGAGAAATCATTTGGAGTTTTGTTAGTCTAAATTTATAACTAAGTATAGAGTTTTGTTTAAATGTTGTCTTGATGTTCTTGCTAAGTTGTTGTTGTTCATATGATTAACATGACTGTTGTGAAATCGTCCATATGTATGGGGGTTGAAATTTCCTTAATCCTAAGCCTCCTTAGTTCATGATACTATGCAAGGCTTATTGGGAAAAGAAAGCTCGATCTTTTGGGATCCCTCTTTAGCCTTTCTCAAGTCCATTTGTTGTGTGAAAGGGACGGGTCATTATCGTTTGTATTATTGTTTGGCTAAAGTTTGAAACCTACCCCTTGTTTGGTTTGATCTTGCTTAAGAGAAAAGGGTTGATGTTGGGACTAGTCGAGCTTAGGGAAGGACTTAGAACCAACCAGTTTGGTGCTTCCTAGGACCCGACGTCCCCTTATCTTCTTCAAATCATGGTGTTTTCTTCAAGCTTAGCGATTGAATAATTTAGAGATATGTAATGTATGGTTGTTTCTTCAGAATTCTTGTGTGTGCCAATTCTATATCATATTCCAGTAATGAACGAAAGTTTGTTGTTTCTCCTTTAAGTTTAATGCTTGTTTGTCTGATGACATGTTATGTTTGTCTCATTTACGCCCTTGTTGTGAGACCAAGAGTAAGCTTTTGACGTCTTGGTTAAGGATCAATGTTATTCATGTCACCACTGTTTTCTTTTTAAAATTGTCCAACAGTTCCCCTTTTGAAATAAAAATCCCTTCCTCCTTTTGTTTTCCTAAATATCCTTGTTTAAAGCTTTCTAGTGGTATGGCAAACGAAGCATGTGCATATTGTGATCTATTTGGTATAATGTTTGATCGATTGTATGTCGTGAAGGTGGTGGTTTAAATTTTAAGTCATGTGGATGCTGACTTCATTATGTAGTGTCTGATAAATTAAGTATATTGTTGAGTAGATTGTCCCTTCCCATGCATACTTTAACCCTCCCCAAAAAGTAGCATATGGAAATTTCTTATATTAAATGCATTTGTAATTTCACTCTCTTGAAAATCTCCTCTCGTTATATTATTTTCTCCTTCTCGCTTGATTAGTATAAAGGTCAACTTATCTGTCAAAGAACCTGTTTTTGTACGATCACATTTGGAAAAGATTATATTTACTCTTTTTCTTCCTTGCTTTAGAAGTATTAAATTCAAATCCTTTGCATATCACTATCATTTGGGATCATATCTGTAGTATGTGTTGGTATGATTGAACCTTCTAGCCTCAGTTAATATAAGTAATGTGTCTCTTTGCCTAATTGAAACATAAAGTTGCTAATATCTTTTCGGTCATATTTTGTTATTTCAGAATATATACTTATTCATTGTCTTCTTATGCTTGCATGTGAATCTCCTATGAGTCCAAATGGACTCCCTCTCCACTGCATTTCCGATATGGGCCAAAGCCCAACTATATCGAGTCCGCATGTTCAAGGCCCCAAAAGGGGGTTAAAAAGTTGATCAAGAAATATACGTAATGGAAGCTAATATACAGGGAAGGCCAAGAAGCGAAAAATAGCTCCAATGGGCTAAAAACATGAAATTGGACCAAAGTCCAAAAAAGAAACGGCGGAGGGCCTAAAGAGGGCCCACAAACTAAATTTAGAGCATGTTTTAATTTAATTGTGTTATTTATTCTTAAAATTGTTTAGATAGGATTATGTGTATAAATTGGACTTTGTGAAAACTTTAACTCTTTAATTAATTTAGTCCTTTTGTTCCAATTCGGAGCACCATGAGTTTTATTGCAAGTTGTTTCTAAATTTTTAAAACTTTGCCTAAATTTCAAATGGTCGCTAAGTTGTATCCAATTTGACTATGTTTCTTTACAAAACAAAAAGCAATTTGTGATTTTCCTTACCTATCAATTATTCTCACGTTTTAAAATTTAGTCAAAATAAGGAGTTTTCAAAATCAATTGGATAACCGCGTGTTAGCAGATATTTCGAATGCCTTAAAACCCTTCTCAAAATGTTAATATGAGCTTCTTATCCGGATTTTCTTAAAATCAAAGGTTTTTATCTGTTTTAGATCTTTTGATTATTTCCTAAAAGTTTTCTTAATTTTCCTTAATTAATTAAGTGGCGACTCTGTTTTCAATTGAATTTGAGAATTTCTCTAAGTTTTCGAATTTAATGCAAGTCAAACCCGTTTCAAAAATAAAGTTGCATTTTTCTCGAAAAGTGAAAAATGTGATAAAACACTAGAAACAAGGCAAGGCTGGTGGTTCAAGGGTACAATCAGGAAGAAGGTATAGATTATGATGAGACCTTCGCTTTTGTAGCTCGAATGGAGGCAATAATAATTCTCATTTCTTTTGCTTCCTACATGGGTTTCAAGCTATTTCAAATGGATGTCAAGAGTTTCTTTTTAAACGGGTACCTCAAGGAGGAAGTCTTTGTCAAACAGCCCCACGGCTTTGAATACATTGAGAATCCAAACTATGTTTTCAAGCTTGACAAGGCACTGTATGGACTTAAACAGGCTCCAAGGGCCTGGTATGAGAGGCTGTCAAAATTTCTTCTTCAAAATGGGTTCAAAAGAGGAAAAATTGACAACACTCTCTTCCTGAAATCCAGAGGATGAAATTTGCTAATAGTCCAGGTATATGTCGATGACATTCTTTTTGGTGCAAATCTTGACTCCCTATGCGAAGAATTTGCTAAGCTTGTGGGTAGTGAGTTTGAAATGAGCATGATGGGAGAGTTGAATTTCTTTCTTGGGTTGAAAATTAGACAAGCATCGAATGGGATAATGATTAGTCAACAGAAGTACATCAAAGAACTGCTGAAGAAATTCAACATGGACAATGCCAAGCCAATTGATACCCCAATTGGAACCTCTTCGAAGCTAGACGTTGATGAACCTGGTCCCCCAGTAAATGAGACTATGTAAAGAGGAATCATTGGCTCCCTTCTATATCTAACTTCTAGCAGACCGAATATAGTCTTCATTGTTGGTATGTGTGCAAGATTTCAAGCATGTCCAAAAGAGTCTCACCTCAAGGCTGCCAAGAGAATCCTCATATTTCTCCAAGGGACTCCTGATCTGGTCTTTTTTTATCCCACAAGCGACAATTTTGAACTCGTGAGTTACGCAGATGCAGATTATGCTGGGTACCTAGTTGATAGGAAAAGCACCTCAAGAATGGCTTATTTCCTTGGTGTTTCTCTGATCTCTTGGGGTACGAGAAAGCAAAACTTTCTTGCTCTCAGCACTGCCGAAGCTGAGTACGTTGCTACAATAGCTTGTTATGCACAACTCTTATGGATCAAGCAGTAGCTGGAAGATTTTGGAATATTGTGAATTGTGTTCCCCTCTTATGTGACAATACCAGTGTTGTGAATATGGAAAAAATCATGTGCATCACAAAAGGACCAAACTCATTGACATCCGGTATTACTTCATCAGAGACAACGTCGAAAAGAAGCTGATATGCATGAATTATTGCAAAACTAAAGGTCAGATTGCTGACACCTTCACCAAGGCACTAAGAAGGGACCAGTTTGAAAAGAATCGCTTGAAGCTTGGGCTAATCAAACTGAACTGATCCTTCTCCGCTCATGATTCTCTCCTTCTGGCTGTGATTAGGCTACAGGTATCCGGGCAAGTTGATTAATGGTCATATCTAACTCAGTCTTATAACGTTGTAGGTATGCATATTTGGGAAGGAGATTGATGGTATGTGGAGGTCATCCAGACAGTCTCAAGACAACATTCAAACTCATAAGAGGGACCTGGTCCATTGGTTAAGCTTAGTATCACTGACTATTTTCAAAAAAAGTTTTTGAAATAATGTTGAGGCTGCCACATAGATAATCCACTCCTTTTTCCTACCTATCCTAAACTTTTTCGTATCACTTGAATTTGAAGCATCACACCTCTCACGACATGACATGTCACCTTCCTCTTTAAATAAGACTAAATCCTACTGTTTATTCCAAATCAAAATCTCTCTTTCCTCTTGATCTCTCAATCTCAAAACTCTCTGAATCTTAACCAAAACATGTTCCTTCCTAAGTTGTTTTATCTTCTCAAATGTCTCAACAAAATTCTCCCAACAAAGTCCTTCCAGCATCTCCTGAAAATCAAATCCCCTCATTATCTCTGCCAGTCCCTGACAATAGGGGAATTTCAAAATCCTTTTTCAACTCCCACAGATCCCTCATATCTTTTGGATCAGGTTTGTCACACACCTACCCAAACCACTCTTACTGAGACTAAGCCTTCCTCTCCTGCGTCTTCCTCTCATCAAATATCCAAACCCACCAACTCCTCTCAACGTCTCTCTGGAGACACTATCGAGAATGGGTCTACAGACACAGAGCCTGAAGTAACCAATACAGAGCCATTAGAAGATGTATCAGGTACTTCCTCCATATCCTTGAGGGACCAGTCCCAACAACCGGGTTTAGTATATGAATCCATATCCAAGGAATTGGTTCCTTTTGAAGGAGTTGTGTTTGAGTGCACCAGAGAGTAACTATTTAAATGAAGTCTTCCAGAGGTAAGGGGTGAGTTATCAAATATCATTGCCATGGGAGACGATTATGTTACGGAATGTCTTACGACTATGGCTTAAGGGGATGGTGCCATTAGAGATTTAGGAGGAAAGGGTGATAATACGGGTGAAACGCAAGGGTTTGGGTCTTCGGTTTTGATGCCCTCTCCTAAATAGGATGGAACCCCTCTAAGTTCCTTAGGTGTGAGAGTGTTGTGTGATAACGATGAAGAGGAGGATGAGGATGACAATGTTCCTCTAATGACTAGATTCAAGCGAACTCCAGTACCCACTGAACCTGCACCCTCACAATTGGAGAGGGACCGCAAAAGGGGACCTTCTACAAGAGCAAGTAAGAAAAGAGAAATGGATGAGGCTCTGGGTAAAAGTCACTCCAAGGGCATTAAGAAACGTCGACTGAAAGGAGTGTTGTTACAGATGAAATTGAGGTGCTTGAACAAGTGATTGATGTTGAAAAAGTGGACACTTATCAAACCAATGAGGAAGTTCCAGAGCTGAGTGATGAGTACAGAAGGGAGAAGTCCTTGTACAAATAGCCTGTTGTGGAGAAGAAAGATAAGAAAAGCAGGAAACAGTCCAGGAAACACGATAGCACAAATCTGTTTCGAACAAAGAAAAAAGGTGGTAATGATGAGAAGGTGTAAGAGGAACCTAGTTCAGGTACAAAATCTGACAAACCAGCTGAATTAACTTGTGAAGAGAGACAGGATATACTGAAGAAACAAAAGGTGATAAATGAAAGGGTCTTTGATCCTGACATCAAAGACCTGAATGGGATGCAAGAATTAGTAGAAATGGTAAAATTCCAAAAGTGGGACCATCTCTTTGAGCCTTCAATTCCCTTACTATATGAAATGGAAGTCAAGAAATTTTATTTGGAAATGTTGTTATCAAAAATGGGTGAATCAGTAGTCACCTATGTGAAGGATGTGGACATCTTTCTAGATGAAGCATCTCTTGGTGCCATACTTGATGTGCCTATGGAGGGGATCAGGTCGATTATGGACAGGACTGCGTCAAGGGACTTCATGGAAGCAATAGGAAAAATCAGAAATCTGAACTCTGAAACACTCCTTAATAAGAAATTGAAAGGGGAGTACCAATTACTGTTTGAATTGGTAAACAAGGTCCTTTTGCCCAGAATCGAAAAGAGGTCTATTACTGGTGTCACCGACCTGATCCTCATGGAAGATCTTGCCACTTTTCAACCAGTCAGCCTCCCTGCAATCATGCTTGAACATATGAGGAATATCATGACGGTGAAGGATGGAAAGCATGGGCTAGGCTATGGGTATCTTTTCTCTAGAGTGTTCTCTCACTTCAAAGTGCCTCTTGAAAGAGGGAAGGCAGGAACCAAGAAACAAATGATCATAAGGGGGACACTTGAAGAATGTGAGTGTATTGAGAAAGAGGGAGTCGTAGCCTCTCTCTCATTTGTGTCAGAGATGATTGTTGCTCACAAGAGAAACACTACCGAGCTTGAAAAGTTGATTGTTGTTCTGGCTCAGAAGGATGTTGAGATCCTGAGATTGTGAGTCTTAAGGCTGCTCTGCAGGTTGCCTCCTCTGGATCCAATGAGGGAACAGGTCGGGTAATAGAACTTGAAAAGGAAAATGTTGATCTAAAGGCAGATAACGGTGCCTTAAGGGTCCAGGTTGGGCATCTGACTCAGAAACTTATCCAAGATCATGATGATGGAAATGAGCGTGTTGACACTCTCCTAAATACCCTTACCAAGACTACCTCCTAGTTCAGTTCTTCTCCTGTCCATTTTGGTTGTACGTATCTAGTATCTATGTTGTTAGCTCTTACTGATAATTTCTGAACTTTATGTTAAACTTTTTGTGATACTAACCTTAATATGATTAATGAAATGATGTTCTTCTTTCTGTCTGGATGCCCTCCTCTTCCATTGATCTTCTTGTTCTTGTTAGTGCTGCCCCAGAGGCCATGAGTTAATATTATTGTTTTTCATTCTTCACGTGGTTTACTGTTTTGCTCTTTTTAATGATGTCAAAAGGAAAAAGATTTCTTGGTGGCAGGGGGAACATGTCTGAATAGGAGAAATATAAGGGGTACAAAGACAGGGGGAATTAAGTGAATGTTGGATGACAGAGGGAACAGGTCAGATCAAGGCTGGATATAATCTCGGAGTAAAAAGGCACTATTTTTGTCATCATCAAAGGGAGGAAAATGATGCATTCTAAGTTTTGATGATTGACAACCTGATAAAGGGACCAGGTACTTATTCCACCATGTGATGAGAGTTTAATGGGTATAGCTGTAAACTATACTTTCTCTGCAGTCTTGATTGCAGCATAGTACGAGTTCAGCAGTCCTTTTTCTCCTCGACCAATAGCAATGGATTAAAGTTTTAGCTTCTCTCATTTATAAGTGAAATGACCTAGAAGCTAAAACCTATTTTTTGCAAAACAAAAAATCCTTGTGCATTCAAAGCATCAGCCGTCACAGCATTCCAAAGTAAACTTTCTGCAACAAGGGACCAGCTCAGTCGAAGATGTTTTTTGTCCTTGTTGTGTAAGTTTGCTTTGTGTTCTTCTATTGTAAGCTGATTTATGTAGGTGCATTGTTATCAAGTTCTACTTTGTTTGTAAAAGTGGATCAGCTAGAGTTAGTTGGTCTAGTTAGAAGGTGATAGAGTTATTACCTTGAGGTGTTGCTTGTGTTGTAACTATTACAAGGGAATGGGGTTAAGAGGTTAACCATAAGATTACGAGAATGAGTCTGTAATTAACCATTGCTCTTGTTTTAGTGAAATTATTGTTGGTGAAATCCTACAGTGGTAGGTCATGGTTTTACTCCCTTGAGCAAGGATGTTTCCACGTAAAATCGTGTGTTCCTTATTATTGTGTTATTACCTTCTGTTCTAGCTTAAATCTCCATCAAGGACCTGGTCCTTGATCCGTAGTGGACTCATACAAGCCATCAAATAACTTGGTGGTTTAAAGTCAAGCTACCTATGCAGGGAAGGATCAAAGTAGATAAATAAGAAAGAAAGAAAGAAAAGACAAAGTAGAGCATCTTCGGACATCAGTATTTGGTAAGTCCCTTGCGATGTTCGACTCATCCTTAGTTGATGGTTTGTTGAGGCGGGTCAGGTTTTCCTAGCTGCTTATTTTCTTCGGCTACTCTTCCGTAGTTGATTTTTGCTCTGTCGCTTAAGAATTCTTTTAGATGGCCATTTTTCAAGAGTGCAGCAACTTCCTCCGTGGAAATCACACCAAAGACTTCGGTCCGCTTGTGTTGGGGTCCGACCTAACTGGCTTCAGGAAACGGGCTTCTTTGATACTCCGAACAACCGAAACTAGCTGCGCTGGACTGATGGTGAAGCAATATTCTGAAAGCAGGGAATTACATCTACTGCATAGACTGCGGGCTTGATTGATTCCTTCACTACATAAATACACTATGAATATATCGTGAGAAATTTACTTCTTTGTTACTATTAGAGCATGCACATTCTTCTGTCTTGGAGAATAATCAACAACAACATATGTTATGGACCAAATGAAAGAGCCCAACCCAAAAGACTAGTCAGATAGGTGAGAGAATCCATTTAGCCTTTAAACCCATTAGCATTTCTCTTTTTATCCGATGTGGGACAATTGGTTCACAACAATATATCCAGTGTAGTTCCACAAAGTGGGGTCTGAGGAGAATAGAGTGTACTCAATTTACTTTACAACCCTTGCTGGCCCTATGATGTCTGCTTTCTATCCAATTGACTTCCTGTGGATTCAGTTTCTCTTAGTGATCCAACACTGGATGTTTATTCATATCTTATAATTGAAGCACAAATCTTTCCTTCAACACAGGACAGTTTCAATCATACATCAATTGATTCCATTGGTTATCTGCTTAACCGGAATCCTTTCCAACTCCTATATTTTGGACCCTTCTTCTTTACATCTCAAAGTTATTGTTTGCTGGTGTGAGGTGACTAAACATGGTTTAAGCGTAAAAACAATCTTTCGTCTCTTCTTTTTCTCATACATGAAGACCAATAGAAATTAAAGATGTGAATTTCAACTGTCTAGCTATTTTTAAAAGGATGTTCAAATGATATTCATCTTCACGAGATGTTCTTAGTCAGTAGCTATGCAATACTTTGACTCGTTAGTTGAGTTACTCTCAATCTACATATTTCAATAGATGAATTGACCTTTTATTATTCATTTGTTAAAGAATTTGACCTTTTGTAGAAAATGAAGAGCATTTTGACATCTATCTCGTTTGTTGAGAAGATACACCCATGTCTTAAATTCCATTATGTTATGCATGCACTTTTCTACCCAAAATCCTTAATTCCTTGGCACCAGTTGGCAAATAGCCTGAAAGCTAAACATACAAAAGGGCAACAAAAATATATTATTACCCAGAACTGCAACAGAAAAAGCAAACAAAGTACCATGGTTGAAAATATTCAAGTAACCACCATCATTTGATCCGAACAAAAAGCTTTCCTTCTCTTCCACAATGAATACTAATTCAACAAAACTAAAGCACCAAAACTGCAGAATTCAGAAATCGCTTCTTAACGCACATGACTAAACATGTTTTACATGAACAAGTTGGGCCTAGTAGCTTTGTATGTGGTCTTGAGTTTCCTACTCGGTGGCCTGACTTTCTTGAACACCAAGGGGAACTTGATCTTGGAGTCATGGAACTGTTTCGTGCTCTCCCTCTTGCAGAGCTTAGCTGGAATGGTGGCCGTCTTTATGATCTGGATGCAGTGATGGCGAACTCTGTGGCGGGAAGCCATCTCAGTGTACATCTGCTCCACAGCACCATTCAATGTGGTGTCACGGTACTCCTTGTACATGTTATGATATCCAGTTCTACTTTGGTAACGGAGCCAAATACCATAGTTCTTGATTTTTGTTGGGTTCTTCTCAAAGATCTAAAAAGTTAAACACACAATCTTAACCAGCAGGTTCAATACAACATTTACAATTAAACTATACCCCGCAGTTCATAGAAACAGGAAAATCCTTCGTGAAAATGAATAGAACTCTGTACATGTTAGGGGAATTAGGTATCCAATTTAAAAACTGCAGATAGAGCAACAATCAGGGGTTGGTGCATCATGCATAATAACAAAACCATGTAAGGTCATGCCAATGGCGAAAGAGGATTGCAATGAATCTATTTGCAAGAATAAGCACAAGTACCAGGATAACTACCAGTGGACTTTAAATTCGCTAGGAAACCAGACTCTTGAATAGTAAAGCAAGACTGTCCTTTACTTGTCACATTTTTTGTTTACACACCCCTTAAGAAACTGTGTTTTGACTATCATACCCTTACTTATTATCTTTAATCATTTAAAATGTTATTCTGTCTTCAATAAATATCCCCTCTCCCATAAATAAAAAGAAAGTTAATCTAAACAATCACAATATTGGAGTATGTATATGTGCTCTTCACTTAGATTTTCTATGTTAATTAGTCAATGTTTATTACTTCCAAGAATAATTATTAGTAAGGGCAAAATGAGAAGAATGCACTCAATTGTATCTTAGAGGGTGTTTGGATTAGCTTATTTTAAGTGTTTTTAAGCTTTTAAGCTCTTTTTTTTCAACTTTTTGAGGTGTTTGGGAAAGACAAAAAATGATTTTAAGCTACTACTTTTAGGCTAAAAAAGTACAAAAATAAGCTAAAAGTTAAAAGTTGGGTATTTCCAATTTATGGCTTTTAGCTTATAATCATACTTTAAAATGCAAATTCAAACACCCTCTTAATTTTCTTAAAAAAACAACTATTTTGGACTATCTATTTTTAGTAAGGACGACAAGTAATGTGGTTCGGAGGAAGTAATAAATAAAATAAAGAACTAGGGATATGGTGTAAAGATCTTGTAGCAAGAGCAAATTTTCATGATAAAACAATAAAGTCTCAATAGTTGGGGTCAACTATATGAATCCCCCACTGTCCATTTTGCTCCATATGAACCCGCTCTATTCCAATATTCAATAACTTAAGTTCTCGAACACTAGAAGTTCGATAATTTTGCATCTGATGTACAAATCACAAGCAAGATTAGAAAGGCTCTTAGCAAAAATTGTGCTAAAATGTAAACTTAACAGCACAACTAGACCTCAATTACAACTAGGTGACATCACCTATATCAATTTTTCTGATTCTTCTGCTAATAGTTTTGCAGATAGAGGCTAATATTGTTCAGAGGTGTTGATAGAACCTTAAAATTTGAACATGCCAACCAATTTATTTAAAAGGTTTTTACCAAGTTATTGCAGCATTTTTTTAACATTTTATCACAACTTGGAATTCCTAATGCAAAGTAAGAGACGTGTCCCTTCTCCTCTGTCGAACTTTTCTTTTATACTCGAGTAAATCTATGCACTTGAGTAATTCTGATCACCAAGGTTTAGACAGATGGGGAGGAATCACCCAAAATCTTTTTATTCTCTCCTCCTGTGTACTTAAAGGTAGATGATCACAAGCTACTGCTGCTCCATGGGATGCTCATTTGAAACCTGTCTGATCAATGCGAGAAAGAGAAAAGTGGCGAAATCGTAACAATAAAAAGTTTTGCTTGTCAACTGCAAGGCCAAGATGGTTCTACGATGAGTGTGGCTAAGCACTTCTTCACCTATTCAGACTTCAAAGATATAGTTGGAAGTTCAAACTGTGACCCCGATTAGTAGCTTCTATTACTAATAGTGATCCCGATTAGATAGTACTCCCTCTGGACCACTTTACTTGTCATCCTTACTAAAAATAGATGGTACAAAATAGTTGTCATATTAGAAAATCAAGATATAATTGAGTACATTCTTCCCATTTTGCCCTTAGTAATTATTTTGAAAGTAATGATTTTTTTTAAAAAAAAGTGCGGTGGTTTAATTAGGTAGCTCATCAGGGTTTTGTTGGACTAGGAGAGCACCGGCCTGTTAGCCTTCCATTGCACAGAGATTTGAAAGTAATAAACATTAACTAATTAGCATAGAAAACCTAAGTGAAGAGCTCAAACACATATTCCAATGTTGTGATTGTTTAGATTAACTCTCTTTTTATTTATTGAAGAGAGATTAAAGAAAGAATAGTTATTGAAGAGAGATTAACATTTTAAATTATTAAGGATAATAAATAAGGGTATTATAGTCAAAACACATTGTTTCTTAAGGGACGTGTAAACCAAAAAATGTGACAACTAAAGTGGTCCGAAGGGAGTAGCATTCTTCTCCTCTCTCTATGACTCTATCCTGGATTGCGCACTATTAGGGTCATCTCTCTAAGTTAGACCAGTTAAACTCCCCCCCATAATTATTAAGGATAATAAATAAGGGTATTATAGTCAAAACACATTGTTTCTTAAGGGACGTGTAAACCAAAAAATGTGACAACTAAAGTGGTCCGAAGGGAGTAGCATTCTTCTCCTCTCTCTATGACTCTATCCTGGATTGCGCACTATTAGGGTCATCTCTCTAAGTTAGACCAGTTAAACTCCCCCCCATAAGTACAAGTTTGACAGTGGTGGGTTGCACATCTGCACCCTCGGCATCTGGATCATCTCAATCTATGCAAAAATGTATTTAGAATGAATAATTACCCTAAACAAATCATTTTCTGCAAAGTCAAATATGGACAAAGTCAACCCTTTGACTGGTTAAAGTCAACCCTTTGACTGGTTAAAGTCAACCCTTTGACTGGTTAAAGTCAACCCTTTGACTGGTTAAAGTCAACCTTGGGTCAACAAGGTCCAAATCCAACGAAAAATATATTTTAGGAAGGCCCTCGAAGCGCGTAACCAAATCTAAAATCAATTTCTGACTTTGATGTCATTTACTCAATTCAATTTGACATTTAAAGTTTCGTAGGGATTTAACTTCCGATTTCACTTTTAATTCTTTGAAACACCCCCAAACAACCTCAAAGTTCGATGATTCTAGTTCCTATAAGTCTGACATCACGAGCCGGATCTAATGGTTCAACAAAAGAACAAGTTGGAGCTCATTTGCTCAAATGTGGTACCGTTTGAGATGGCACAAATGATTCCCAAAGACTAGTGAATCGATAACCATTGCAAAAACCCAACCAAACAATATCGGTTTCCAACAAAACTTTACAAACAAGACCAAACTCATAATGCGGGAGCTACCGAAACTCTCATAATTCATTTCAAATCTCTGGAGCTCAAAACAAGCATACGAGTTGTTACATTATCCCCCACATTAAACAACATTCATCCTTGAATGTGCACAAGAACCACAACTCGAAAATCAACTAACTCAATTCCCAAGAAGTTACAAATATTTTAGCTAGAACTATTGGTTCCCTTACTAAATTCAACTAACTCAGTTCCCACAAGTCACAAATATTTTAGCTAGAACTATTGGTTCCCTAACTAAATTTGTAGCTAAATCTGTTGAGATTCATATAACCAGCCATTTCGGGCAGCGAGTATTATTGAGTTCTTTGGGCGATTTTTGGCCAAGATCTTCATCTAAAACATTGGATTTTGATGAGGCTTCATAAGGTAAATGAAAGTGATAATCACACTCAATTTCATCCATTAAATCTCTTGATTTTGTTGTTTCTTTGTCAAATCGTACGGAATTTTAAATATCAAATTGAATGAGCAAATGACATCAAAATTAGAAATTGATTTTAGATTTGGTTTACCCACTTCAAGGGCTTTCACAAAATATATTATTCGGCGGATTTGGGTGTTGTTGGCTGAGGGTTGACTTTAACTATGTCCGGATTTGGACTTTATGGAAAATGACTTGTTTAGGATAATTGACCGTTCCGTTTTTTGAAAAGATTGAGATGATCTAAAGGACCAAGGACATAGTTTTGATCATTGTGAGCTTGCTTGGATTGTGTTACCATGTAAGGGGATCTTAACTCATGAGTGTCGTTCTTCTAAGAATAGCAACCAAAGTTAAGATGCTTTCTTGATTTATTGTCATGGAGGTTTTCATGGCAGCTCCCAGCAAGCATGAGAGAGTTGAAAGCAAAAGTATATAGTCTAGTACATGAGAGGCGAAGTTGGATGCAAGCACATTGATGCAAATGAAAAGTACTTGAATTATTGGCATTAAGAGGACAAGGTATGAATGTGCGTGTTTATGCACGCAACTAAGTAAATAGCACTGAATTCAGCATGGTGGTTAGAGGAAATTGAAAATGGAATCTCAAAAGTCCATTCTCAAAACAAGCAACATGAAGGTGAACGGATATTGAAAATGCAAATCACAAAAGTAGTCAAAATCCATATCGAAATAAGTAATACAGCAACGAACTAATCACACCACATAAAGGCCAACTTTGTGAAAAATATATAACACTTCCACATAGGCAACCCTCGTGCATCACATTATACATAACCTAAGCTTCATAAGATTTGCATTGGGTTACCAAGAGAATGAATCAATTAGAACCCCCGACACTTAAAACCAGAACACAGACCAAATACACAACTGTCTTTAAACTACTAATCACAACATTCTGTAACACACAAAATCCCAAAATATGCATATAGAGAAATGTATCTCATCATACCTCGTTAATAGCCAGCATCTGACCATTGCTCTTCTTCACCTTCTTAAGTTTCCTCAGGAAATACCTTTTTCCAAAAAACAAAACACAGTTAGCATACCCTTTTTTTGACTTTTTTTCCACCCCATTAGGAAGGTCAATAGTATTCTCACTAGCGTACGTTCAACCACTTGAACAAGCCTCACCATTAGCACAACTTTTTTTTTCTTGTTTTCCCACCCCACCCCCATTAAGAGGATCAAAAGTGTTCCCACTTGCATATGCTCAACCACTTGAACAAGCCTCACAGTTAGCACAACTTTTTTTTTACATTTTTTCCCCACCCACCCCATTAGGAGGATCAACAGTGTTCCCCACTAGCGTACTTTCAACCACTTGAACAAGCCTCACAGTCAGCACAACTTTTTTTTTTACTTTTTTTCCCAACCCACCCCCATTAAGAGGATCAAATAGTGTTCCCACTAGCGTATGCTTAACCACTAGAACAAGCCTCACAGTTAGCATAACCATTGACCAGTATGATTACATCAAGCAGATCAAGAGCAAAAAGAGGTGTAAAATACCAGAATTTGGACTTAGCACGAACTTCATTGGTAGCCCATAGCTTCATGCGATAAATCTTGGGATGTTCATCTGATTCAGAGGGCAAAGCTCTCCCGACAACCTGGTACTGATGGAACTGCAATGACATCAAGATAACAACATTGTTTTATTCAAATCTTGATAAAAATAAAAAATGTTGATAACCCATAAAAGAGAAAGAGCCCTTTTACCTTGTAGTTCACCATTTCTGCACAGCTCCGTTTACCTCTGCAACTCGTCTGAATACGAAAGGGAGTGCAGAGAAAGGAAAGGTTTTAAGTTAAAGGGCCTGTAGAGAAAACCCTAGTTTCAAAGGCTACTAATTTGGGCTGTAAAAGGGCATGTTGTTAACATTGGGCTCCGGAAGGAGTTTGGGCTTTAGCCCATGTAATTAATAGGGGAAAGGACACTCCATGACCACTCGGCCAAACAAATTCCATTAAAAATGGTCATTTCAAACTTAACTCATTAATATGGTTACTCGATCAATTTAATTCCACCAGATGACAATTTTTAATTTTGTATAGGATGTGTATAGAAATTATATAATTGTTGTATAAAATATGTATTTATATAGAATGTGCATAGAAATTGTATCATTGTCATATAAAATATGTATCTATATAGAACATAGAAATTGTATCGTTGTTGTATAGAATATGTATATAGAATGTGTATAGAAATTGTATCATTGTCATATAAAATATGTATCTATATAGAACATAGAAATTGTATCGTTGTTGTATAGAATATGTATATAGAATGTGTATAGAAATTATATCATTGTTGTATATAATATGTATAGCGACACTAGCGCTAACGAATTGGCTAGAGAGTAGGATGTTTAATCCCTTGGCCATTTGGTGAATTTGTTTCAGCCGACTGGTCATTTGTGTCATTGCCCCTAATAAATACTCCATTAACCATAATTTTAGGAATTTTTACATGAGAAAAAAGACATGATGTGTTAGGTTTTATAACTTGTGACTTATGGCTTATAAGTCATAAGCTATAAGTCTATTCAAATAGATCCATAATATTAAACCTAGAAAAGATAATAACATAAAAATAAGGCAGAACCCATCGGCGGCTCCCTTATGTTGGCACCATTTTTAACATAGACACCTTTGTCGCGTCCTATTTCGAACCGGCCGAAACACTGCACAACTTATGGTCGTTGTGACTCTCTGATTTTTGAAAATTTATTTTTTAGAGTCGCCACCTAAATTTTAGGAAAACTTAGGAAACCATTTTTTTGTAAAACTCTATTTTGGTCTTTTGAAAACATTTGAGATTCTGAGTAAGGGTTTTGGTTACTCGAGGGGAAGGTGTTAGGCACCCCTCAGAGCCTATCCGAAGATAGTCCTTAAACTCAATTTAGAAAAAATATTTGAGAAAAATTATTGTTTATTATTTGCTAAAAAAGGTGATAAGAACACTTTGTTAATTTAAAGAAAATTCAAGGTACATGAGACATGCTACTATAACATACAAAATATAATATACTTATGGTTTAAAAAATGTATATATGTCAAAATATATGAAAAATTTAATAGCAACATTTTATCATAACTATAATTAAAATATGTAGAACTTTATGATTTATAAGAATATATACTTAAGAAGCTATGTAAAAATTGAAGATATTATTTATACAAATATACTTTTTATAAAGTAAAAATATATGTATTTTTTGTGAAAGTTCATGACATATTTATTTAAAGATAAACGTATGCATGTTTAAAATACAAGGAATCATGTAAAAGTTTATTATTTATAAGATTTGGATAAGTAAAACATATAGGAAATAAATATAGCGGTAATCGAGGAAAATATAAAATCATATTTATTTCGTAAATATATTTCATGTAAAAGAATAATTTGAAGACTTGAGTAGAGAATAAAAATTATTTATTTCATATAAAAGACGACTTTTATTTGCAAAGAAAGAGATATGCATCAAATATGAAAGAAAGTATTATGTATGTAAATGTAATTGCGATAAAATAATGTATGTAATTTAAGTAGGAAGAGGGGTAAGTAAGATATAAATATACCTTGTAGTAGATAGCATATGACATATATACCTTGCGTTTTGAGGCTTTGAAAAATCTGAAAATCTCAAAATATATATATAGAGTATAACAAAATATTTTTTTGTAAAATATTGGGTTAGAATAGGAGAGTAAATGAGTTGTTAATAAAATAACTTATCTAAATTAGATAAAGAACTCCATAATTTATGGCCTAAGGATGACTACTATTTATTTGAAATAAATTAAATCGCTAATTAGTATTTTTGAAAGTGTTTACTCACTATTTTAAAGTACTTAAAAAGGAGATCCGAAACATTTGCTTAGACTAAAAGGGTGAAGGAAACTCACTTCCGAAATTTCAAACTAAATAAAATAATCAACAAAGCTATGAAACGTTAATCAAAATCACACGAAATACATATCCAAACAATACAAGGTTAGTTAAAACAACTCAAGTAATAAGAAAAGCATAAAAAAAATAAAGGGGCTAGATACGCCAAGTTCCTTTGGAGGAACTAAACTTCTAAGAGATGACTCCGGGCACCGCGATAATTCCTAATAGCTGCTCGACCCAAAATATATTGGGCCGAAAGTGAGTTTCGAATGAGAACTCCAGCTCTCCGGTTGTTTCATGTAACAAAGAAAAATGATAAGGATTAGTAACTTAAATAACAAAATTTGCAAAAATGTAGAAATATGCCAAGCTAATAATAAAGTGATAAGGAAAACAAACCATCTATTTGGTAAATACACAAGCATATGTGAAAGACAACATGTCACCATATTTTGTTTCATTTTTTTTTAAGCAAACAATCAAATCTATTTGACTAGAGCACAAACGAACTAACATAAGATGATATATGAAAAGAACTTAGGCTAAACGAACACCTTCAACACTAGTCGATTATTGGAAAACAAAGTACACAACAAGTAGCTATATTAAACCTTATTATTTTTTCATTCACTTTAATTAAATAAGTAGCTATGAACAAATCACCTCAAAAAGCAAGGTAACACTAGTGACGGGAGGATCAAAAAGGGAACCAAACTACTACATTAGCTCATGATAAATTCCTTAAGTTAGTATTCCCGAAATTGATCCCTAGTTAAAACCAAAATAATGAAAATACGAGCAGCCCTCTTTTTCTAACAATGCACACTAATTTAACCACTTTTTACTAGGATTAAGGTGTTTAAAGAAAAGTTAGATCGCAAGCAAGACCACAATATTTAACAAACGCCGGAAATATAATCATAATATGTATATTCCTATCTTAAACAACATTTTGGGGACTAAAAAAAAATGACAAACCTATTGAAACTTTTACCTTAAGAATTTAAACTTCAAGAAACGCAAACATAGCATACATATACCTTTTCTGATTTAAACAAAATCAGACCCCTAGTTGTGATTAAAACAAGACGGGATGATTACATACTCTTACAACTCAATCCGTAAAGGAAAGCAACAAGAAAACTCAACTTTTATGAAGAGTAAACATTAATCCTAACCTCTAGTTATGCAACAAAGGCAGCCATGTACAATGTTAGAACAAAATGATTCATCCCCAAGTTCGATTCCTATCATAGTACGAGAAAAAGCAAGTCCTTGGAACTATTTTTTTGAAAGCTTCAAACAAGAATAGGCAAAATGAAGTAAAACCATTGATACCTACTTCCGTAGTTATTTAAACGGCTAATAGTAAAGGTTCTTTAAAACTTTCACAAGAGTGAAACAAAACCATTAGTAATCCGAAAAAAACAAACCAAACTCTTATAATTTTATATGCTAAAGGCAGTCCTTACGTAGTTATGAACAAGGCAAGGCGAGATAACTACATGCTCTACAAACTCAAACGAAAATCAGGCAACAAACCAAAGAAAATGATAACAAACATAATACAAAGTTTGAGGCTAAGTTAATGATTTAATCGACTAACTTTACTACTAAATTCGCTCGCCTAAAACAGCAGGAAAAAAACGAAATTCCGTCTTTCATATACATCGCATAACAGCCACACACGGCCAAACAACAAACCAAACGAGATATTCTTATACTCTTACTCGCGGGAAACGTATCATACGAAATAGAAGAAGAACAGAAACTAAACTAAAGGAATGATTTCTTACCTTGTGTTGGGCAGTAAACTAGGAGTCGACGTCAAGTTCTCCGGCCAAAAATTCGAACTCAAAGCTTGAACTCAAAAACCCAAGAAAATAACTTTTTGGATGTAAATACTTATATGTTTTGATAAACTCCGAATCTCCCAAATTTGTTGAACCTCTGTTTTTAATCTTTTTTTTTCGAAATGTTCAATCGATGTTGGATGCTCTTTTTTTTTTTCGATCCTCAATGGATGCTCTGGATGCCCTTTGGGGTGAAAAGACCCACTATTTATAGGGAAAATCCTGACTTGAAAGTCCGGATTTGAACCCAAACTTTAACAAAAAAAACGTGACCAAAAGAGGGGGGAAGATTCAAATTTTGAATCCAATCTCTGAGAAATTGATCCTTTGTACTTGGTAAATCAAAAATTGCAGGGGTGTTTAATGACAGATTTGAAATTGAAATTGTGTTATTGCACCAATTTGGAACTGATTTGCTGGCGATCTTGGAATCACGAGTTGGAGATGGCTGAAATAGGGGGAATCTCGGCAGAGGTGGCAGACGAGGGCAGCAGCTAGGAGTGACGTGGCTGGTTTAGGGTTTCTCGTTTGGGGGTGGTGGAGGAAAGGAAGAAGGAGAGAAGAGAAAAGCTTCTTGAACTTCTGATGTATTTGGGAAATGGAGAAAACGACTCTACAATGTTGAGAAGAAGCGTGTATTGATTGTGGGAGAGAGAAAGATGCGTCTTGGGATTTAATATCCTTGACCATTTTTTATCCATCCGATCAATTGATCGGACGGTTAAGATTAATTCGAATAAAATTTTAAAAAATATATATATATAATATATATATATATATATAAATAAGGCAAAAAGCTGATAAATTTATGACCTTTGGATTAAATTGGATGGCCAAGATTAAAGGCAAAGAAGCACAATCCATGTGTTACCTACGTGGCGCACATGGATTGGCTAATTAAAAGGGTCTTGAATTGCCACATTATTTTGCTCAAGTTGGTCATTTTAGAAATTCCTATTGTAGCCAATTCTTAACAAAATAGCCACAATTCGTTAATTTAAAAATAATTAATTTATAAAAATTAGTTTAAAAACATAATAAAATAAAATAAGGTTAATTAGTAATTAGTAAAATAATTAAGCTTCCTAAATTATGAAAAAATATTTATTTGCAAGAGTAAAAATTTAAAATTAACCAAAATTGGTTTATTTCTTTTAAAAATACTTTATTTGACGTAAAATAATTTCGAACGACTCAAAACATGAAATAAATATTTATAGATTTAAAAATATTTTAATTTATAGAAAATAATATATATGAGATAGTTTTTTCTCAAAAAATGAGTGGCAAATTACTAAAGTAATTTTAAAATATTTATTTTCATAAATATATTATTTTTAAAATAATATGGAGGGCAAAAATTGAGTGTCAACAGTTGCCCCATTTCTTTGGCAATGGATGAGAGTAGAGAAGATGTGGACAAAGAAATATTGACACATCCCAATTTTTACCGACCAACAAAAAATATTTGAGCAAAAAGTGACATGAGTTTTGGAAAGTTATGACCGAGCTCAGGCTTTCGAGCTGCCTACATATCTCGGGTTTCATGAGAAGTCAGGCCATATGTAGTTCGAGAGAATTGAATCTTTGCAAATTTTGATCGACTTCAAAATTTACCCCAGTGTCGAGTTATGGTAACACTGAGATCTTTTGGTGGTGATTGAGAGTATTTTAGCATGAATGGAGTGGATACGGCCCTGCTTAAACCAAGCTTACCTACATATCCCTAGATGTGGGAATCAGGCCGAATGTAATTCTAAAAGAAATCTTAGAATGAGAAACGCTCCGCAGCAATTTCTACTGAGGATTTTGGTAGGGAAAAGATCACGGACCTTCAAAAATTGCCCCAGTGTCGAGTGATGATGATACAGGGATGTAAGAAAAGTTATGGAATATAGAAGTAAATTCAAATTGAGTTGAGTCGAGTTCTGAGGAGAAATTCTTGACGTAGCTAGGAATGCTTGACATTCCGCTAGCTTGCCCCAGTTTGCTGCTTAGAGGGTAGTTCCACGTTGTAATGCGTTGTCCTGCAAAACAGGTAAAAAGATCACAAAGTACCTGTTGCAGTTCAAAACTATAAATTTAAATTGTAATGTAAAGAGTAGAGTGTAGATATTCAAACGATTATCGGCGTCTCTGTTATGCGGAACAAATGTGATGTAGTCAAAGCAACTTGTGAAGTAAAGCCTCTCGACTGGCGGGGCAACACTTGTAAAGTAAAGCCTCTCGACTGGCGGGGCAACACTTGAAAGTAAAGCCTCTCGACTGGCGGGGCAACACTTGTAAAGCAAAGCCTCTCGACTGGCGGGGCAACACTTGTAAAGCAAAGCCTCTCGACTGGCGGGCCAACACTCAAAAGTAAAGCCTCTCGACTGGCGGGGCAATCTTGTAGAGTAAAGCCTCTCGACTGGCGGGGCAATACTTGAAAAGTAAAGACTTCATCTGGTGAATCGACCATAAAATCTACGTTTGGCGGAGCAGTCCTTAATGCACGAATGAGGATGTTGCTAGCATGCATTCTTCTGATTGGTGAAGTTTTGATGATGTTTTCTATGATGCAGTCTCCGATTGGCGGAGCGTGTTTTGCTTGTTGGTATACAATTCTCTGATTTGGCAGAGCGTCGCTTTGCTTGCTTATGTATATGGTCCACTTGGTGGAGTGTCGCTTTGATTGCTTATGTACAGGCACCGATCGATGGAGCGTCGTCTTACTTGCTTATGTACAAGCTCCAATCGTCAGAGCGTCGTCGTGTTTGCTTATGTACAAGCTCCAATCGGTAGAGCGCCGTCTTGTTTGCTTATGTACAGCCTCCAATTGGTGGAGCTTGACGATGTTAGCTTATATACAACCTCCAATCGGCAGAGCGTCGTCTTGTTTGCTTATGTACATGCCTCCAATTGGTGGAATTTGATGATGTTTGCTTATATACAATCTCCAATCGGTAGAGCATCATTTTGTTTGCTTATGTACATGCCTTCAATTAGTGGGATTTGACGATGTTTGCTTATATACAACCTCCGATTGACGGAGTTTGATGAAGTTAGACGGCATTCTCCGGTTGGTGGAGTTTATTCGATGTAATTAGATGACAATCTCCGATTGGCGGAGTTATTTGACGAAGTCATATGGCAGGCTCCAATTGGCGGAGTTTATTGGAAAGACATAAACTATCCTATTTGTCATATGAGGGCCCTTTTTCTTTGATACTTGATCCGGATCTCGGACGTACCTGCAAAGACATAAATGAAAACCTTTCAGAATTGTAAGAATCATGATAAAGTATTTTCAAAATAGAGTAGGGAAAGAATATTTGGCTTATGGTGCTGTGATAGCCGAATGATTTCTCTGATCATGTCCAGGAGCTTGATTTGACGTCGTCCTTTTGATTCCTATTTTCCTGCGCTCAAAGAAAAATTCTTAGTTTTGGGAGGGGTGTTGATTTGTGTCGACTTGTGGACCCTGGCCTTGTTGTTGGATTCCTTCAAAACCTCCTCTTTGCTCGTGATTTCCTATTCTGGAGACTCGGTTATTGGATCCTTTCAAAACCTCCTCGGTTGCTCGTGATTTCCTATTTCGGAGACTCGCTAGGTGGAAAGGCAGTAAAATATTTTAAAGATATATATTTTTTAGAAAAAATAAGTATATTTTGTATATACTAGGCATATATATATAGTAATTATTCATCGTTTCTTAGATTATGACATGTTTCGAAATCCAATTGAGCTTTTCCATTCGTCGAGGACGTCCAAATGTAGTCTTCTCGTAGCTTCGGCTTCTAGTGACGCTCCTCTATCTCTTTTTATATGTTGTGATTACTCTGAAGGTACGTTACAAATAAGGAGAGGGTTTTCCTAAGGGTATGACCGAACCTTTTAGGTTGCCTACGTATCCCCAAATGGGAATCAGGTATGTACGTAGTTCGAGGATATCAAAGAAGGGTGAAAACATGTAATGCATTGACCGAGCCTGACTTAGGCTGTCTATGTATCCAAGTGGAATCAGGTCAGAACGTAGTTCAAGTACATTAGGAAGAATAAAAATATGTGATGCAATGACCGAGCCTGACTCAGGCTGCCTACGTATCCAAACGGAATCAGGTCAGAACATAGTTCAAGTACATTAAGAAGGATAAAAATATGTGATGCAATGACCTAGCCTGACTCAGGCTGCCTACGTATCCAAACGGAATCAGGTCAGAACATAGTTCAAATACATTAAGAAGGATAAAAATATGTGATGCAATGACCGAGCCTGACTCAGGCTGCCTACGTATCCAAACGGAATCAGATCAGAACGTAGTTCAAATACATTAAGAAGGATAAAAATATGAAGGGACCGAATCCGATGAGGATTGCCTACGCATCCCACCGAGGGAAGTCAGGTCAATCAGAGTTGTGCATACACGAAAGATGATGTTTTTGTTTTTTCTAAGGGAGACCGGACCCGATGTGGGTTGCCTATGTATCCCGTTGTGGGAAGTCAGGCTAATACGTAGTTCTTGTTACATTAGAGAAAAAATGCAAAAAGTACAAGGAAATAACAACTAGTCCTACTGTCTTCAAATGTAGTACTTCTTGATAGCATCTGAATTGATCGGCTTCGTGCTCACTGTGCCATCTATTTCAGCGAGGATTACTGCTCCCCCTGAGAGCACTCGGTGAACCATGTAAGGACTTTGCCAGTTTGGCGTAAATTTCCCCTTTGCTTTATCTTGGTGAGGGAATATTTTCTTTAATACTAATTGCCCTGGTGTGAATCGTCGAGGCTTGACCTTCTTGTTGAACACTTTGATCATTTTGTTTTGATAGAGTTGACCATGATAGACTGCATCCAGTCTCTTCTCATCAATGAGCATCAACTGTTCAATCCTACTATGAACCCATTCCGCATCTTCTAGACCAACCTCTTGGATGATTCTTAGGGAAGGTATTTCCACTTCTGCGGGTATCACTGCTTCCGAACCGTAATTGCTTAAACAATCCCAATCAGCTCCTCTCATGTTCTGTTAAAGTTTCGGTAGGTGTAGGAGTTGCTGCTTTCAAGAATTAGCCCAGACCCATAAAGGATAAAGACAAAATGAACATGTAGGGAGTTTCCCCAGTGGATGTTCTGATTGTGGTGCGATAGCCGAGCAAAGCATATGGTATCTTCTCATTCCATTCTCTGTTACTATCCACTATTTTCCTCAGGATCCTCTTGATATTCTTATTCGCGGCCTCAACTGCTCCATTCATTTGTGGCCTATATGCTGTGGAATTTCGGTGAGAAATCTTAAACTTTTCACAAGTCTCTCTCATGAGATCACTATTAAGATTGGTCCCATTATCTGTTATAATTGACTCTGGAATTCCAAACCGGCAAACTATGTTATTGCGGATGAAATCTGCTTCCACCTTCTTAGTTACTGCCCTGTGCGTTGAAGCTGCAACCCATTTTGTGAAATAGTCGATAGCTACCAGGATGAAGCGGTGTCCATTTGATGCAGGAGGCTCTATGGGTCCAATTACGTCCATGCCCCAAGTGGCAAATGGCCAAGGGGAACCCATCACATTGAGCTCATTTGGCGGAACACGTATGAAGTCTCCATGAACTTGACAATGATGACACTTATGCACATACCGGATGCTATCCCTCTCCATAGTCATCCAAAAGTATCCAGCTCTCAAAATCTTCTTTGCCAAAGTAAATCCATTCATGTGGGGTCCACATGTCCCTGTGTGAATTTCCTCCAACAGTCTTGTCGCTTTCGTTGCATCGACACACCTTAGTAATCCCAAATCCGGAGTTCTCCTATACAGGATTTCTCCGTTAAGGAAGAAATGATTGGCCATTCTCCTTAAAGTCCGCTTCTGCTTGCTACGGGATATTCTCCTGCTTCGAGCAACCTTCTAATATCATAGTGCCATGGTTTACCATCAAACTCTTCATCTACGTGAAAACAGTATGCGTGTTGGTAACGTATCTCCACTTCAATAGGGTCGATGTAATTCTTATCCAGGTGTTGGATCATTGAGGACAGAGTATCCAAAGCGTCAGCAAACTCATTTTGAGCTCGAGGGACATGTTTGAACTCAATCTTCGTGAACCTTTTGCTCAGCTCCTTTACATATTCCAGATAAGGAAGGATCTTGACATTCTTGGTGGCCCACTCTCCTTGTACCTGATGAACCAATAGGTCAGAATCACCTATTACCAAAAGCTCTTTGATGTTCATATCCACAGCCATCCTAAGTCTGAAAATACACGCTTCGTATTCTGCCATGTTGTTCGTGCAAAGAAACCTAATCTTGGCTAAGATTTGGTAGTGTTGACCCATTTCTGAAACCAAGACCGCTCCAATTCCGACTCTTTTGAAATTTGATGCTCCATCGAAAAACAATCTCCATCCATCATATGACTCTGAGATGTCCTCTCCTGCAAATAATACTTCTTCATCGGGGAAGTAGGTCATGAGCGGTTCATAATCTTTATCCACCGGATTTTCTGCGAGGTGATCGGCCAAAGCTTGTCCTTTGACGGCCTTCTATGTCACGTACACAATATCGAACTCACTCAGCAAAATCTGCCACTTTGATAGTTTCCCTGTAGGCATTGGTTTCTGAAAGATGTACTTGAGTGGATCCATTCTTGAGATCAAGTACGTGGTGTACGCCGATAGGTAATGCCTCAACTTTTGCACAATCCAAGTCAAAGCGCAACACGTTCGTTCTAACAAGGTATATCTTGCCTCGTATGGTGTAAACTTCTGGCTCAAGTAGTAAATAGCTTGCTCTTTCTTTCCCGTGTAATCGTGTTGTCCCAACACACATCCAAATGCTCCATCCATGACGGATAGATATAGTAGCAATGGATTTTCGGGCTCTGGCGGAACTAGTACCGGTGGGTTGGACAAGTACTCCTTGATTCTATCAAAATCTCTTTGGCATTCTTCTGTCCATTTTGCAGCAGCATCTTTCTTCAGCAACTTGAATATGGGTTCACAGATTACTGTGGAATGAGCTATGAAACGACTGATGTAATTGAGTCTCCCCAAGAAGCTCATCACATCCTTCTTGATCTTGGGGGGAGGTAACTCTTGGATCGCCTTGATTTTCGATGGATCCAACTCTATGCCTTTCCTACTAACGATGAACCCAAGTGACTTTCCAGCAGGAACTCTGAATGCATACTTCGCTGGATTCAATTTCAAATTGTATCTCTGCAACCTCTCAAAGAACTTCTGTAAATCCTCTAGGTGGTCCGAACTCCTTTTGGACTTGATAACGACATCATCTACGTATACCTCAATCTCCTTGTGAATCATATCATGGAAGAGAGTAGTCATGGCCCTCATATAGGTTGCACCGGTATTTTTGAGTCCAAATGGCATCACTCTATAGCAATACACCCCCTATGGAGTGATAAACGTCATTTTCTCCGCATCATCTTCATTCATCAGAATTTGGTGATATCCCGCAAAGCAATCGACAAATGATTGAAACTCATGTTTTGCACAATTGTCAATGAGTATATGAATATTTCGAAGAGGAAAATCATCTTTGGGACTAGCTTTGTTAAGATCCCAATAGTCTACACATATCCTGATTTTCCCATCTTTTTTTGGCACTGGCACGATATTGGCCAACCATGTGGGGTAATTAGTAACCCTCACAACATTTGCCTGGATCTGCTTAGTTACCTCCTCCTTGATTCTTAAACTCAAATCAGGCTTGAACTTCCTCGTCTTTTGCTTCACATGCGGGCAAGAAGGATCAGTTGGTAACCTGTGTGAGACGATATCGGTGCTTAACCCTGGCATGTCATCGTAGGACCAAGCAAACACATCAACATATTGCTTGAGCAATTCTATCAATTCTCGCTTTCTTTCGTCTTCCAAGTGTATGTTGACTCGTATTTCTTTCACCGTTTCTTCATTTCCCAAGTTGACAACCTCGGTTTCATCCATGTTGGGCTTTTTCTGACTTTCAAGTTGTTCAATCTCCTGAGGTAGATTTTCAGGCATCATGCTTTCATCGTATTCTTCATAGTCCTGCTCATGGCTTGTACTTTGCTCAATGGATTCGTTACATGTCATAACCGTTGTACGATAATTTTTACTAATATTAGCGCTAAAAAGTATGAAATGTGAGTAAAAAATAAATAGTTATTTCAAACAATAGAAAGACAAATTTTAAGAAAATAAAGACTTTTTATTTGAAAAGCATTCTAGTTTTTAGAAGAGGCGAGTAGCAAAAAGGCTTAGGCATGATTCAAGCCTCAATTGATCATGCAAAAACATTTTTGAAATAAAACTACATTTCCACACTACCAGGACTCCTGTTGAAACAAAAATGGGCTGATGGTCCAGTTCTTCAAGACTTCTCCAGGTTCGGCATCACGGATGGTCAGCTTATTGATACCTATCTCCAGTCCATCATCGATCACAGCCACAAATAGATTTCCTATTCCCTCAATGACGTCTTCATCGACTGCTTCATCTGGGATTGGAACTTATCCCGGCACAAACACTATCTCACCAAACTTTATGTTGTGGACTCCTCCTGAAGTAGGCTTATATCCAAGTCCGGCGGTACCCTTCTGATGTTTCAGCTGGATTGGTTCAATTATACCACCGGCCTTAGGTCTGAGCCCTGTCTTTGGTTGATACCCATATTTCAACATCTCTGACGCAACCATCTTCGCTGCTCTTGGCATCTCCACCTCTGCATGCTCTACTTTCTTATCAATTCTTATAGCTTGCATGATCTCCAGAGCATGGAAAATGACTCCATCTAATTCTTCGGTGACTGGAACAGAATTCACGGGATAGATGGGGCGACTGAGCTCCCCATGAATGGTAACTTCGGTGCGACCCCACTCGAACTTCACACACTGATGGAGCGTGGAGAGAACAGTTCTTGCCATATGGACCCATGGCCTTCCTAGTAACAAGTTGTAGTTGGACGACACATCCATCATTTGAAATAAGATGGGGAATTTAGCTGGACCTACTTGCAATGTGAGATAGATTTCTCCAATGACGCTTCTTTGTGCGCCATCAAAAGCTTTCACCTTCATACGACTTTCCTTTATCTCTCCCATATTCACACCTAAATCTCTCAACGTGGTGAAAGGGCAGATGTTGCATCCAGAACCGCCATCGATTAAAACTCTAGTCACGATCTTATCACAACACTTGACCGCGATGTGAAGTGCTTTGTTGTGACTAGCCCTTTCTGCCGGTAGTTTATCATCATGAAAAGAGATTTTATTTGCTTCCACCATTCTTCCAATTGTTACAGCCAATGTGTCACTTGTAGTTTCTTTTGGTATGCTAACTCCACTCAGAACTTGTACCAAAGAATTCCTATGGGCTTCAGAACTCATAAGCAAAGACATAATTGAAATGTGGGCTGGTGTCTTCTTCAGTTGTTCCTCGACCGAGTAATCCTTGGATCGCATCTTCTTCCAAAATTCTGCTGCTTCAACATCAGTAATATTCTTCTTTGGATTTTGTTCCTTCCCGGGAATCCCTCGATTTAAATCCTCTAGGGCTTAACACCTTCCCGACCTAGTCATTCTGTGAGCCACAGCAGCATCCGTCGTCTCACCCTTGGCTTCCATTGGATAGTCCCATGGGACCGCTTTAGTGTCATAGTCGAATTTCCCAGTGGCGATAGTGGTTACCACAACTCTCGGCAGGTAGGTTTGAACAGTCAAAGGCTCTCTCAATTGAACTGTGATAAAAGGTTGCGCTGGAGATGTAGCGGCAACTTCTTCTGTGTTCCAAACAGGAACAATAGCTCCTTCCAAATCATACTCTTCCTCCAGGGTAATCATGTTGACTTCTCGATTCTCATGATCCGGTAAAGGGTTATTGTTCACATTTGGAGGAGTAGCGGTGCATTTGATTTCTCCTTTTCTGATAAGAGACTCGATCTGGTTCTTCAACCCAAAACACTCCTCCGTGTCATGTCCTTGGACTCCCGAGTGGTATGCACATCGCTTGTTTCCATCAATGGTTCGTGGGATCGGATCAGGGATTCTTCCCTCAACCGGCTGCAACACTCCTGCTACCCTCAACCTTTCAAACAATTGAGCTAATGGCTCGGCAATAGGAGTGTAGGTGCGGGTATTTCTAGTTTCAAGATTAGGACGTGGTCTTGGTGCATATGCTGGTCTATTTTGGTGAACTGGAGCTTGGACAAGGGCATATAGCTTCGGTGAATTTTGGTGTGCTGGAGCTCGAGGTGGATTATAGTGTGGCTGGGTACTATATACTGGAACATGTGCGATAATTTGGGGGTTGTTAGGGTATCGGTGGGATGATCCTCCGTGCTGGTAGTAAGGTGTGACAGCTGAGACGTCTTCCTTCTTCTTCTTGATCCCACCAATGGATCTTGACTGTATGGCCTTGCTTGCGGCTTGCAATGCAACCATAGACTGAATTTTTCCGGACTTAATACCTTCCTCAATAAAGTCTCCCATCTTGACCAAGTCTGCGAACTTTTGGCCCATCATTGACATCATCTTGTCGAAGTAAATGCCTTCCTGAGCTCGGATAAAGTACTTAGAGAGTTCATTTTCATCCAGTGAGGGTTGGATCCTAGCAGCCTCAGTCCTCCATCGCCATGAATATTCTTGAAACGATTCAGATGGCTTCTTCTGTATGTTGGCAAGGGAGAATCTGTCTGGAGTGATTTCGGTATTAAATCTGAAGCGACTCGTGAAATCTTCGGCCATTTCTTGCCAATCACGCCATTTGCGAGGGTCTTGGCGAGTGTACCAAGTCAGAGCTTCTCCCGATAGACTTCGAATGAATAGTTTCATCCTCAACTTCTCGTTCCTTCCTATGCCGACCAGCTTGTCGCAATAAGCTCTTAGGTATGCGTGAGGATCGCCCTACCCATCAAATACATCAAACTTTGGTGGTTTGTACCCCACCGGCATATCGATGTCTGGATGGATGCAAAGGTCATCATAGTCCAGACTCTCAATTCTCCTAGTGACTTGCATGTTTTTAAATGCCCTTTTCAAACTTTCAAGTTGAGCTGCTATCGACCTCTCTTCATTTGACCCGACATCCCTCTCCAATCCCATGTACTGATCGACCTCATATGGTACTTTGACAGTCGTGGATGTTGCGAAAGTAGGAGCTTCAGTAGCATATACCGGTGGCATAGGTATCTCACAAGTGACATGTGCCTCAGGTATGTGCTGCATTGTTGGGTGAATTAGAACAGTGAAGTTCTGAGCAGGCAAGGAAAGATTAGGTGCAGCCCTAACAGCAGGTGGAGGAGCAAGTAGAGCTTGAGCATAAGTGGGACCAGGTGGTGTTTGCTTAGGCGTGTTTGTTAAGTTGGCGGGAGTGACCAGACGTAACTCAGCATTTGGAAGTTGGAATTGAGCGGGGAAGGTAGCAGCTGTAAGCTTAGTCAAGTCCCGCACTTGGTGCAGTTCTTCCTTCAGGATCTCAATCTCTTGTGCCATGTTGGCCATTTGTTCGTCGTTTTAAGTATCTATCAGTTTTTGGGAACTTTCGGCGCCATCTACCAGTACCATCGAGGCGTTGTTAGATTCTTCGCTCATTTTTCCTTTAGATCGAAGATTGTATTGCGATTCTGCCAGTTTGCAAATAGACACAAATCAACTTTCTTTGGGGGGTTGATAATAAACATAAAGAAAAGAAAAGAAAAAGAAAGAAGGAAACTATGTTAGTTTGGGAAATGTTGGAATATATAACAAATATATATGCCAAGTCGGCGATATTCACACAAAAATGCGTCCTAATATGGAGCCTCGTTTTGCTAGAGGTAGGCCTACGCTGCATACAATTTGATAATAAATGATCCATTTTGAACACATTTAGGATTTGAGATAAACATGACTTTTCATTAAGCAAAAGGTGGCTTCGAAAGCTTACAATAGATAGGATGATGGGATCCTGAAAATGAAAGACATGGGATGGCCACTAGGGCGTACAAAGGGATGGGCCATGAGGCACCTTTAGGGAATATGAAAGGGGTACAATGAGAAAGGATAACCTAGGACCACGTAGGACCGTTATCACTATCATACTGTGGTGCTGGATGATACTCTGGAGATCCAGCGGAATGATGATACCTGGGCTCTGAGTCTGTCTCTATCATCCCTCCATTGTTAGGATCATAAAAGTTGGAGCCAGTTTTAGAAGCCTTCTCGGGGTCTTCTTCCATCTCTTCCTCAGGGTCTTCTTCTGGATCCTCCTCTGGATCTTCTTCCGGATCCTCCTCCCCTAACTCCCCTGAATCCTCCTCTATCTTTGTTATCAAATAATTGATGGAGTCTGGAACAATCTGGTTATACATCGGTATTGTGATCTCCATGCGGGGAAGCACTTCTTTCCTAACCTATTTGACCCACTGGACATCTCCATCCTGGACAAGGCCGAACTGTCCAGTCGGACTAAGAGGCGCATATGGCTGGATGCCTCCTAGTCCGATCAACTCGATGAAGTACAAGTATCGAGTTATGATGTAGGCCAATCCTGTCATCCAGGGATACCTCCACTGGATGAAATCTCCGGTAAAGTTGGTTAAAAATATGCGCCACACTTCTTCTTCAGTGGGTGTATATGTCCAATACCTCATGCGTTCTTTATGAGTCTGAATCCTGCTGCGTGTGTCAATACAATAATCCATTTGTGGGTGGCGGCGATATAAATGTTCTACAACCCAAATTTGCAATAATAAATTGCAGCCTCCAAAGAAATTGTGTCCTCGTGTGCATGCAGATAACGACCGAAATATCTCGGCAAGGATCATGTGTACCAAGGTAAGTCTTTGCGGCTTTGCTAAAATGTTTATCACTATCGACTGGATATTGAGGTCGATGCAATAAAATCTCATCGGGAAGATCATAATTCCCAAGAAGGCCAACACAAAGACCCTAGGTCGCATAGATACCTACTGTCTACGGGTACATGTGAATTCACCTTGGTGTTTGTCATAGCTCTCGAGACGACCGTACCTTTCAAAAAGGTAATCCAGCTTCACCTTTCCGCCTTCCACATTTCTCAGTGATGGAAAAATGTGTAATCCTAAAAGCCTCAGAAAATCTGCCCTTTTATGGGTGATGGGAGTACCGGCACTTTTTCCCTCAGTAGTAGTTCAGCAAAATTACTAATCTGCTCCAAGGTAGGAGTGATTTCAAAATCCAAAAATCTGAAAGTCACAGTGGTTGGGTCCCAAAATTCCATCAATAAAGTGGTGAGGGTTTTGTCAGCTTGGATCCCCATAAGTGATAACAAAGCCCCCAAATGCTCTCGTACCTCATCCCCATGTGCTACGCGGATGTTTCGCCACCATTTTTTAGGTTGTCAGGTGCTGAGATAACCATCTGGATGTTTGGTAAGTTTTGGTTGATATTCATCTGAAAGAAAGGTAAAGGGTATGATAAGTTGGTTTATCCCAAATCCATTATGTGTTTTAGTTTGGATCATTTACATCAATCTCACACAAAAGTATATGTCGTTGGGTTTTATGAAAAACCCGTTGACACAAGGGCAGTTTCCTAAATGCAGTGTCAATCCCAAGGATCGTCCTGCCTAAAGCTATGCAATATGACCTATTTCTAGAATAAGAGTATTTTCCTAGATTTGAGAGTGGGACAGAATAACTGCGAGACGGCACACTAACCTAATTGCACCGACTCTGAAACTAAGGAATCCAAAAGAAGGTTTGGGGGGCATAAAAAAACTCTGTGTGTACCACAGTGTGTGAAATGTGTACGGTGTTGACACCCAATTTTGGCCCTCCTTTTTCCCATAATTAATTTTTATATGCTTCTTAATCCCGAGGATTTTTCCAAAAATATTTTTTTTATTCCTATATTCTTTAGTAAAAATTTTGGCACCAATAATCATTTTTAAAATGATTTCCTTTACTTTTTATAATAATAATTACTAAAAATATTGTATCTTATAAAATCACCAAAATATTTTATAATTCATTCTTTTTAACAAGATATTGGTATAGTAACTTTTATTTCAAACTCTAAATGAGATTTGTCGTATCGCTATAACATTTCCTAAATATTGTTCTATCAATTGAGGATTGCGATTACGCGTATCAAAATTATTTCTTAATCAACTATGTACGTATTGGAAAATTAATTAGGATAAAAGAAGCATCGTTAAATTAATTAAATGGAAAAACGATTAGGGAAAATTACATTTTTTCTACAAACTAATTCATTTACCTATACATGTTTGGGCCAATTTTATACCTCTTTCTACCCAAAACCTCCTAACCCACTACCCAATTCAGCTGACCCAGCCCAATACTCCCTAACCCACGGCCCAAATTCTTCAACTAAACACACCCCTAATTCTTTCTTTCTCTCCACTTCGTCCAGCCCAAACCAACGCCTGACCCGGCCCAACCTCACCACTAAACACACCCCTAATCTCTTCACTCTCCACTCTCTCCTCCACTTCAGCCAAACCAACAGACCTCCCACCCCCAAACCCCCACTTCGTCCACTTTCAACAAACACCGACAGCTCCCACCCCCAAACCCTGCTGCCCGTCGCCCTCACCCCCAAGACCCGCCGGATTTTGCGGGCAGACGGTGACAACACCCTCTCCATCACCTCACATTGTCCCTTCCCCTTTTCGGAGGCTTTTTGTAGCCTCGAAAAGGTCGCCACCGCCGGTTGCAGACCTCGGAAAAGAGGAAACCCAGCCGTTGCCTGACCGTCCGGGCTCCACACCGCCGACCCGTCACCATCTCTTTCAAATTCGCCTGAAAAAGTAGGCATCTCTTTCTTTTTCTCTGGTTTTCATCATTTCCATTGCAACTTGGCTTTCCAAGAATTCAAATTTTGAATTCTTGGAAAGAGTCGTTTGAGCCTTCAACTTTGGCTATAAAAGAGGTTTTTGGTTTTTCGTTTTGGGGCATCAGTTAATCATCAGAAAATTATCACAAACAGCTCGCCAATTTGTTTTCTCTGATTTTTGGCGGATATTCGTTGCTCGTTTTGCTTCCTGTTGCCTCGTTTGCTATTCGGATAACCGGAGTCGGAAGTCGCTAGTTTGAAACTCGATACTTGACGGCCTCAATCGCTGCCTAACACAAGGTAAATTCTACCCCGCCTAATTACTTTATAGTTGGTTTTTTGTGATCCGTTAATTGTGCGAGTTCGTTTTTTTTTTGTTGTTGTTTGGCTGATTTTAGGCATAAGAATGCGAAATGAAAATCAGTTCTAGTCGTTTGTTTTAGACCATGTGTTTATGAAGTGCTTACAACTCAAAACTCGGTTTAATTGTTTAAATGGTGTTGGCTGTTTGGTACGAATTATGGGATAAGATTTGAAGTAAGTAGTGGTCGGGTTGTTCGGTTGTATTTATAGTTGATGGTGTATTGGAAGAACATTTATAACCTTGAATTAGCTTGAAATAAATTTCAAGAGGCTCCAAGTCTTTAAATGTACATGGTTACCTTTGTTGCATAACTAGAGGTTAGGATCAATGTTTACTCTTCATAAAAGTTGAGTTTTCTTGTTGCTTTCTTTTACGAATTGAGTTGTAAGAGTATGTAATCATCCCGTCTCGTTTTAATCACAACTAGGGGCTGATTTTGTTTGAATCGGAAAGGTATATGTATGCTATGTTTGAGTTTCTTGAAGTTTAAATTCTTAAGGTAAAAGTTTCAATAGGTTTGTCACTTTTTTTTAGTCCCGAAAATGTTGTTTAGGATAGGAATATACATATCATGATTATATTTCCGGCGTTTGTTAAGTATTGTGGTCTCTAACTTTTCTTTAAACACCTTAATCCTAGTAAAAAAAGGTGGTTAAATTAGTGTGCGTTGTTAGAAAAAGAGGGCTGCCCCATTTTCATTATTTTGGTTTTTAACTCGGGTTTAATTTCGGGAATGCTAGCTTAAGGAATTTATCATGAACTAATGTAGTAGTTTGGTTCCCTTTTGATCCTCTCGTCACTAGTGTCGCCTTACTTTTTGAGGTGATTTGTTCATAGCTACTTATTTAGTTAAGGTGAATGAAAAAATAATAAGGTTTTATATTGCTACTTATTGTGTACTTTGTTTTCCAATAATCGACTAGTGTTGAAAAATGTTCGTTTTGACTAAGTTCTTTGCGGATATTATCTCATGTTAGTTCGTTTGTGCTCTCGTCAAATAAATTTGATCATTTGCTTTAAAAATGAAGCAAAAAATATGGTTACATGTCGTCTTTCATATATGCTTGTGCATTCACCGAATAGAATGTTTGTTTTCCTTATCACTTGATTGTTAAGCTTGGCATATTTCTACATTTGTAAGCTTTGTTATACAAGTTACTAATCCTTATCATTTTTTTGTGTTTCATGTACACCCCGGAGGGTTGGAGTTCTCATTTGAAACTCAATCTCGGCCCAAATATGTTTTTGGGGTCGAACAACTATTAGGAACTATCGCGGTGATCGGAGTCACTCATTAGGAGACTAGTCCCTCCAAAGGAACTTAACATACTTAGTCCTTTATTTTCTATATGCTTTTCTTATTACTTGAATTTGTTTGACTAACCTTGTATTATTTGGATATGTACTTTTCTTTGTGATTTTGATTAATGTTTATTCTCCGGTTTATAGTTTCATGGGTTACTCTATTTAGCTTAAAATTTTTGAAAGTAAGTTTCCTTCACCTTTTAGTTTAGGCAAATGTTTCGGGTTTCCCTTTTTAAATACTTTAAAATTAGTGGTTAAACACTTTCAAAATAGTAATAATAAATAGTAAATAGTGCAGATTTTTATTTAATTAATTTAGGCTTTGTTTTCAAGAAAGACTTGTTTAAATAACTCGCGGTAGATTTTCAAAAAAAACATAATTAGCAATTTAATTTATTTTCAAACAAATTTTAGTCATTCTTAGGCTTTAAACTATAGAATGCTTTATCTAATTTAGGCAAGCCTCCTTTATATTTATTAATAACTTATGTATTCTCTTATTCTAACACCAATATTTTACAAGTATTTTGCTATACTCTATATATATTTTGAAATTTTCAGATTTTTGAAGCCTAAAAATGCAAGGTATATATGTCATATGTTATCTACTACAAGGTATATTTATATTTTACTTACTCTTCTTTCTACTTAAATTATACATATATTATTTTATCACAATTACATTTACGTACATAATACTTTCTTTCATATTCAATGCATGTTCATTTTCACTTTACGAATAAATGTCTTCTTTACATGAAAACAAATAATTTTCGTTCTCTACTCAAGTTTTCAAATTATTCTGTTACATGAAATATATTTACAAAACAAATATGATTTTCTCTTATATCTTTTTCTCTATTACTAATATATTCCTTACATACTTTTACTTATCCAAATCTTTTAAAATAATAAACTTTTCATGATTTCCTATATTTTAAATATACATACGTCATTTTATTTTCTTTCTATAAACATGTCATAAACTTTCTCAAACTTTAAGAACTACATATATTTTACTTTACAAAGGTATATTTATTATAAATAATATCTTTCATCTTTTTACATAGCTTTTAAGTATATATTTCTTATAAATCATAAAGTTTTACATACTTTAATTATTGCTATTAAACTTTTCATATTTGACATGTACGTACATATGTTTCATCTTTTTTACCATAAGCATATTTTATATTTTGCCTATTGTAGTGGCATGTGTCATATACTTTGAGTTTTTTCTTTAAATTAATTAAACACGTTTTTATCACCTTTTTAGCAAATAATGAGCAAATAACTTTTCCAAATATTTTTTCTAAACTGAGTTTAAGGACTATCTTCGGATAGGCTCTGAAGGGTGCCTAACACCTTCCCTTCGAGTAACCAAAACACTTACTCAGAATCTCAAACGTTTTCGCAGACTAAAAACAGAGTTTTACATACAAAATGGTTTCCTAAGTTTCCTAAAATTTAGGTGGCGACTCTAAACCCTTTTCCAAAACAAAGGCAGAAGAGCCGAATGTTGCAAGCATATTTTGGCCAGTTCAAAATAGGGCGCGACAGCGTGGCGACTCTGCTGGGGAATAACTTATGTTTTTACCTTAGCATGCTTAGTTTATGAATGTTATTTGGGTATTTGTTTATTTGCAGTACATTATTTGCTTTATTTATGTTTATATTTGTTTGAAAGGACGCAAGTCAAATCCAAACTTGTGTTCCTTATTTGTTTGATAAACACTACTTGTTACTGCTTTCTCACTTGCATTCTTCTATCGAGTCTTTGGCCGTACACATTTCACACACTGTGGTACACGCGGAGGGTTTTATGCCCTCCCAAACCTTCTTTTGGATTCCCTAGTTTCAGGGTCGGTGCATTTAGGTTAGTGTGCCGTCTCGCAGTTATTCAGTCCACTCTTAAATCTAGGAAAATACTCTTATTCTAGAAATAAGTCATGTTGCATAGCCTTAGGCAGGACGATCTCGGGGATTGACACTGCATTTAGGGAACCACCCTTATTGTCAACGGGTTTTTCATAAAACCCAACGACATATACTTTGTGTGTGATTGATGTAAATGATACAAACTAAAACACATAATGGATTTGGGATAAACAAACTTATCATACCCTTTACCTTTTCTTTCAGATGAATATCAACCAAAACTTACCAAACATCCAGATGGTTATCTCGGCACCTGACAACCTAAAAAAGTGGTGGCGAAACATCCGAGTAGCGCACGGGAATGAGGTGCGGGAGCAGCTGGGGGCTTTGCTGTCACTTATGGGGATCTAAGCTGACAAAACCCTCACCACTTTATTAATGGAATTTTGGGACCCAACCACTGTGACCTTCAAATTTCTGGATTTTGAGATCACTCCTACCTTGGAGGAGATTAGTAACTTCGCTGAACTACCACTAAGGGGACGAGTGCCGGTACTCCCATCACCCATAAAGAAGGCAGACTTTCTGAGCCTGTTAGGATTACACATTTTTCCATCACTGAGAAATGTGGAAGGAGGAAAGGTGAAGTTGGATTACCTCTTCGAAAGATACGGTCGTCTCGAGAGTTTTGACGAACACCAAGGTGAATTCGCCTGTACCCGCAGACAGGGGGTATACATGCGACCGAGGGTCTTTGTGTTGGCTTTTTTGGGAACTATGATCTTCCCGATGAGGTTTCATTGCATCGACCTCAATATCCTGCCGATAGTGATGAATGTCTTTGCAGAGCCGCAAAGACTTACCTTGATACACATGATCCTTGCTGAGATGTTTCGATCGTTGTCCGCATGCACACGGGGACACAACTTCTTTGGAGGCTGCAATTTGTTATTGCAAATTTGGGCTGTAGAACACTTCTACCGCCGCCACCCACAAATGGACTACTGTATCAATGCCCGTAACAGGATGCAGACTCACAAGGAGCGTATGAGATATTGGACATATGCACCCACCGGAGAAGAAGAATGGCGCACATTTCTGACCAATCTTACCGGAGATTTCATTCAGTGGAGATATCCCTGGATGACAGGATTGGCCTTCATCAGAGCTCGATACTTGTATTTCATCGAGTTGATAGGACGGGGAGGCATCCAGCCATATGCGCCTCTCCGTGTTTTAAGACAGTTCGGTTTGGTCCAGGACATACCTTTGTGGTCAAACATGGCGTTATATGAGGACAGTTATGGTGCCGTGATACCGGCGGTACAAATGATGAACTTGAAGGCTGAATGGGATTATATGATCACATTGCACATGGGAGGAGACAAATGGTGTACGCCAGAATACTACGCTTGGCGAACGACCGTGAGTCACTTGGCCCAACCGAGTACAGAAGGATTCAGGGATTTGGCAGATGTCCAGTGGGTCAGATGGGTTAGGGAAGAGGTGCTTCCCCGAATGGAGATCACAACGCCAATGTACAACCAGATTGTCCCAGACTCCGTCAACTACTTGATAGCAAAGATAGAGGAAGATCCCGAGGATCCAGAAGAAGATCCGGAGGAGGAGTCAGAAGAAGACCCCGAGGATCTAGAAGAAGATCCAGAGGAAGAAATGGGGGAAGACTTGGAAGAGGATCCGGAAGAAGACCCTGAGGAAGAGGAGCAGGAAGAAGATCCCGAGGAGGCTTCTGAGACCGGTTCCAACTTTTATGATCCTAACGATGGGGGGATGATAGAGACAGACTCAGAGCCTAGGTATCACCATTCCGTTGGATCTCCAGAGTATCATCCGGCACCGCAAGACGATAGTGATGACGGTCCTACGTGGCCCTAGGTTATCCTTTCCCATTGTACCCTTTTCCATATTCCCTAAAGGTGCCTCATGGCCCATCCCTTTGTACGCCCTAGTGGCCACCCCATGTTTTTCATTTTCAGGCTTCCATCAGCCTATCCATTGTAAGCTTTCAAAGCCACATTTTGCTTAATGAAAAGTCATGTTTATCTCAAATCCTAAATGTGTTCAAAATGGATCATTTATTATCAAAATTGTATGCAGCGTAGGCCTACCTCTGGCAAAACGAGGCTCATATTAGGACGCATTTTGTGTGGATATCGCCAACTTGGCATATATATTTGTTTTATATTCCAACATTTCCCAAACTAACATAGTTTCCTTTTTCTTTCTTTTCTTTTCTTTATGTTTATTATCAAACCCCGAAGAAAGTTGATTTGTGTCGATTTGCAAACTGGCGGAATCACAATACAACCTCCGATCTAAAGGAAAAATGAGCGAAGAATCTAACAACGCCTCGATGGTACCAGTAGATGGCGCCAAAAGTTCTCGAAAACCGATGGACACTCAAAACGACGAACAAATGGCCAACATGGCACAAGAGATTGAGATCTTGAAAGAAGAACTACGCCAAGTGCGGGATTTGACTAAGCTTACAGCTGCTACCTTCCCCGCTCAATTCCAATTTCCAAGTGCCGAGTTGCGGCCGGTCACTCCCGCCGACTTAACAAACGCGCCTAAGCAAACACCACCTGTTCCCACTTATGCTCAAGATCTACTTGCTCGTCCGCCCGCTAGGGCTGCACCTAATCTTTCCTCGCCTACGCAGAACTTCACTGTTCCAATTCACCCAACAATGCAGCACATACCGGAGGCACATGTCACTTGTGAAATGCCTGTTCCACCGGTATATGCTACTGAAGCTCCTACTTTCGCAACACCCACGGCTGTCAAAGTACCATACGAGGTCGATCAGTACGTAAGATTGGAGAGGGATGTCCGGTCAAATGAAGAGAGGTCGATAGCGGCTCAACTTGAAAGCTTGAAAAGGGCTTTTAAAAGCATGCAAGTCACCAGGGGAACCGAAAGTCTGGACTATGAAGACCTATGCATCCACCCAGACATCGATATGCCGGGTGGGTACAAACCACCAAAATTTGATGTATTTGATGGAAAGGGCGATCCCCACGCACACCTAAGAGCCTATTGCGACAAGCTGGTCGGCGTAGGAAGGAACGAGAAATTGAGGATGAAACTATTCATTCGAAGTCTGTCAGGAGAAGCTCTAACTTGGTACACTCGCCAAGACCCTCGCAAATGGCGTGATTGGCAAGAAATGGCCGAAGATTTCATGAGTCGTTTCAGGTTTAATACCGAAATCACTCCGGACAGATTCTCACTTGCTAACATACAAAAGAAGCCATCTGAATCATTTCAAGAATATTCATGGAGATGGAGGACTGAGGCTGCTCGGATCCAGCCCCCACTTGACGAAAATGAACTCTCTAAGTACTTTATCCGAGCTCAGGAGGGCGTCTACTTCGACAAGATGATGTCAATGATGGGCCAGAAGTTCGCTGACTTGGTCAAGATGGGAGACTTTATTGAGGAAGGTATTAAGTCCGGGAAGATTCAGTCTATGGTCGCACTGCAAGCCGCAAGTAAGGCCATACAGTCGGGTTCCATTGGTGGTATCAAGAAGAAGAAGGAAGACGTCTCAGCCGTCGCACCTTACTACCAGCACGGAGGACCATCCTACCGATACCCTAACAACTCCCAAATTATCGCACACGTTCTAGTATATAGTGCCCAACCACAATATAACCCACCTCGAGCGCCAGCATACCAAAATCTACCAAAGCCGTATGCCCCTGTCCAAGCTCCGGTTCACCAAAATAGACCAACATATGCACCAAGACCCCGTCCTAATCTTGAAGCCAGAAATACCCGCACCTACACTCCTATTGCCGAGCCTTTGGCTCAATTGTTTGAAAGGTTAAGGGTAGCAGGTTTGTTGCAGCCGATTGAGGGAAGAATCCCTGATCCAATACCACGAAGCTTTGATGGAAATAAGCGATGTGCATACCACTCGGGAATCCAAGGACATGACACGGAGGAGTGTTTTGGGTTGAAGAACCAGATCGAGTCTCTTATCAGGAAGGGAGTAATCAAATGCACCGATACTCCTCCAAATGTGAACAACAATCCTCTACCAGATCATGAGAATCGAGGAGTCAACATGATTACCCTAGAAGAAGAGTATGACCTGGAAGGAGCTATCGTGCCTATCTGGAACACAGAAGAAGTTGCCGCCACATCGCCAGCGCAACCCTTTATCACAGTTCAGTTGAGAAAACCTTTGACTATTCAAACCTACCTGCCAAGAATTGTGGTAACCACTACAGCCGCTGGAAAACCTGACTATGACACTAAAGCAGTCCCATGGGACTATCGGACGGAAGCCAAATGCAAGATGATAGACGCTGCTGTGGCTTACGGAATGACTAGGTCGGGAAGGTGTTATA
>QJPP01001322.1:265093-295746 GCA_003996215.1 Jaltomata sinuosa | reverse complement strand
GCAGGTTAAGTTCGACGCACAGAGACCTGGTGGATTTGATGCAGCGACTTCCCATTCCTGAATGGAAGTGGGAAGGGATTACTATGGACTTCGTTGTTGGTTTCCCTCGTACTTCTCAGAGGTTTGGTTCCATATGGGTGATTGTTGATAGGCTGACTAAGTCAGCACATTTCTTGCCGGTTCAGACTTCTTATGACGCAGAGAGGTTAGCTCAGATCTACCTTCGTGAGATTGTTCGATTGCACGGGGTCCCAGCTTCTATCATTTCAGACCGTGGCACTCAGTTCACATCTCAGTTCTGGAGGGTTATTCAGCGAGATTTGGGTACAGAGGTTCATCTTAGTACCGCCTTCCACCCTCAGACAGATGGCAAGTCTGAGAGGACCATTCAGATTCTGGAGGACATGCTTCGGGCCTGTGTTCTTGACTTTGGAGGTTCTTGGGATCAGTTTGTTCCCTTGGCAGAGTTTGCTTATAATAACAGCTTCCATTCGAGTATCGGCATGGCACCTTTTGAGGCTTTGTATGGCAGGCGTTCCAGATCACCGGTAGGTTGGTTTGATGGTTTTAGTTCTAGGCCACAGAGCACAGATTTGCTTCGAGATTCCTTAGTCCGAGTCCGAGTGATTCAGGACAGACTTCGGGCAGCTCAGAGCAGGCAGAAGAGTTATGCTGATCGTAGGCTTCGTGCCTTGGAGTTTAGTGTCAGTGACTTGGTGTTTCTCCGTGTATCGCCCATGAAGGGCGTGATAAGATTTGTTAGGCGGGGCAAGCTTAGCCCCAGGTACATTGGGCCGTTTGAGATTCTTCAGAGGGTTGGTAGTGTTGCCTATCATTTAGCCTTGCCTCCAATGTTTTTCAGTTATACATCCTGTATTTCATGTTTTGGTGTTGCGTCGGTATGTCCCAGATGAGTCTCATGTGTTACAGTGGGATTCAGTTCAGTTGGGTGAGGGTTTAGCCTTTGTTGAGGAGGCGACAGCTATTTTGGCCAGAGATGTCAGGAGATTGTGGTCTCGAGAGATCCCGATTGTTAAGGTTCAGTGGAGGCACCGTCCAGTTGAGGAGGCTACCTGGGAGACCGAGAGAGATATGCGGGCCCAGTATCCACAGTTGTTTGAGCCTTCAGGTACCCCCTTGACCTTGACTTTCGAGGACGAATGTCCTTTTTAGTAGTGGATGATGTAATGACCCTTCTGGTTATTTCCACGTATACGTTTTCCTTGAACCGTTAGAGCTTATTTGTAGCGGCCCCAAGTCACTTAAGGCTTGTCAAGACCGGTATTTTGATGTCGGGTCCATTTGTTTGGTCGCATTATAAGTTTTGAAGACAAGTAAGTCGGCAAAAGTTATAGTAAGTTCCTTTAATAAATTTTCTGAACTTTGGGTAAAATGTCTCAGGGCTTTTCTCCCAATATATAAAGAGTTAGAAGTCCCCCAAAATACCAAATCGAAGGTCTACGAGTCTCATTTTCAACGCACAAAATATCACATCCAACTGATCTTGGAGTAAAAAGTTATGACTGTTTTACCGCAGACTGTCTGGCAGAAATCGGGTTGCGAACCGGGTCGCAAACCGGGTCGGGTCAAAATCGATTTTAAACCTCAACTTCACGTTTTAAAATGCCATATAAGTTCTGAAACAGTGAGAATTTATTAACATCACGTGTATTTGAAAATATTTTATTTGGAAGTTGAATTTGGTAAAAAGTTAAATTATTATTACCTTTTTTAAATATTTTAAAGGTTTATGAAAAATATTTTTGTTACGATATAATTGTATATGTATTTATTTTATAAGGTTTTTACACATTGTAATATTTTAATGGAGATAGTAAATTTAGTTATGTTGAAAATTATTATTATAACATAGTAGGTTTTATTTGACGATTAACGCTAGACTCGGCAGGGCCGGGGTGCTAGTTGAGTATTCTTGCTACTTGAGATGGTTTTTAGCCTCGGTCGGACCGAGCACCTGAGATGACTTTGTACTGTTTAGAACCGGTTATGCCCGAGCACCCTTGGAGGGCTTTTTGAGATATTTTCCTACTACTTTAGTCCTGGACAGGGTGTGGGCATGCATATTCGAGACTGGGTCTCTATCTTGAACCCGGACTTGCTTTCGGATGACATGTTTTGATACTGAGTTTTAGTATGGGGTCAGGGACCTCCATGGACCTTGCCATCCAGGCCAGGGGCTGCGGGCTGCGTGTGCCGGAGGAAGGGTATACGGTGGAGTAGAGGTATACGGGCAGTGTCCTTCCATGGAACCTACCTGCTGGGCAGGATTGGCGCCGGAGGAGGTAGATACAGAGATACCATTTCACTTGAGACCTTCATGCATCATATCATTCATTGTTTGAGGCTCCACCCTTGTTTGTTGTTCGTTGATTGTACGCTCCGGTAGTATGGAATGCCGGAGGGTTTGTTTTCACTTGTTTGTGTTCCTCGGTTGTATGGGCGGCCGGGGGACTGTAGGTAGACTCTTGCTATTTACTTGTAGAATTGTTCCCTGTTATGGTTAATTATGAAATTGGTTACTGCTAGATTGTTAGTTTCTGGATTGAGATTGATATGATTAGTTGAGTTTGATTCATGTCCCTGAGCATTCCTATCATCACTCTTTCCCTCTTCTTAAACTTGAGGTTACCGGTATACCGTCTATTTCGTAAACTTATTACACTGTTATCGCAAGGACCCCAGGTGCGTTACTTCTTACTTTCACCTGTGCCTATGGTGTGTATATTATGCTTACTGGCCTCACATGTGGTTCTGTTGATTTCCCTCTGGGCTAGTTCCTGTGTACCTTTCGTTGATTTCTGTGACTGTTTGCTTCTATTCTGTCTGTTACTATGCTTTTATCTTATATGTTCCAAGTCGGCCTATGATACATACTGGGTACCTTATGCTTCGCATTTTGTGCTCACCCTACCCCCTGCATCTTTGGGTGCAGATCCTAGCTTGGGCCATCACCGTTACATCGCTGTGATTCGTGCTTGGAGATCTGTTGGGGACTACTTCAGACTGAGGGTAAGCTCTTGGCGATCGGAGCTTAGCTTTAGTTTATCTTTTTCTTCATGTACTCTATTACCATTCAGAGACATCTGTATATATTGTTTGGAATCGTTGCACTCCATGTATGTAGTTTTGGCTTTATACTATGATACCCGGTCTTGGGGTTTGGTTTAGTTTCCGCATATGTTTATATTTATATTCCTGTTATCTATTCTCTTCATCTTGTTCCCTTATTTGTTAGATAGTAGCCCATTACTAACTGTCCTGGGCTACGGGAATTGGTTCACCTACCGAGGGTTGTAGGTGCCATCATGACCGAGAAATCGGGTCATGACAAAACTGACCAGTGAACTGCAAACAATAAGATAATAGGCAAGATCCAACACTTAGCAATAGGTAGACTTATCCGCCGAGAAGAGAATTTTAATAATGTGGGAGTATTAGATCTGTCAAGTCTAGAGTCTAATGAAAAGAGAGATTGTCTTTATATATTATAAGCAAAGAACTCACTTAAGGGAAAGAAATAATTCACAGAGTGAATCAGGGAAAAGATTTTATCTTCCCTCCCAAAGACAATCAATTTGCCATAATTTATCACAAAGAAAATAGTAAGTAGAGCTATTAAAAGAAGAAAAAATATTATAAAAATCAATCATGAGAATTCTGTTACTTAAGCAGATGGGCTGAATCAATGAAGGGTAGAGAATCATGCTAAGTTTACCATACATATACTAGTACTAAATCTGTCCGGACTTTAAAAAAAAGGTCAAAAATCAATGAGCATGAATCAATTATGGACGGTAAAACAAAGCACAATTTACCATAACTGAATAGGTACATAATTTGAGCAGAAGATCTTATGCTGAATTGTTATACAATTTCTGAGTTAATTCTCACATGAAGAAATATGTCATTTATCATAAATCAGCATGTAAACAATCAGTTTGGGAAGGAAAGCAAACAATCATGGTTGCATTTTAAGGTTCAAACAAGCTCAATAGTAATCACAGTGCACCCAACAGTCGTGTAATCATTTATCTTTCGCACAAATATAGACAGAATCAACAGTCACAAAAAATTCGGACTAAGCTAGAAATCATGCTCCTTTACGAATTTGAGAAAAGTTGAGCAACTAATAACTACTGAAAGTGATTGAAAACTAACAACAAAGTCAGACCATTTTCAGAAATTTACAGCTAAAACCAAGTTCATATGATAGTCTCAGAGGGGCAATTAACACAAAAAATACAGGATTCAAGCACAAATTTGTAACCAAACTTCACTAATCTCACATCTCACAAACTGATAATAGCAAGAGAAGATGATGAACTTAAATCAAGAAGTACACCAAACCCGAAATAGCAGCGTGGTAACCCATCATAACATAATCCTCCAAAAATTGTTTAATGATTCACGAGCAACATGCACCTGGCCGGAGTTCGACATTCGTCGAAGAAGACCAGATCCTCGTAACACCAAATTTCTCTCAGAGAAACACAAAAAGATAAAGGAGGTTTGATTTAATGGAGGTTGTTGGTAGTCCACCGGCCAGAGGCGGCCGGAAACAGTGAGACAGAGGGAGGAGGTTTGGGTTTCTGTTTTGGTGGTATTTTGGTGGAGATGTGGTTTTGGGTGGATTTTCTGGTCGATATGAGGGTGGCCGTTTGGTGGTTTGCGGTGGGATTTCACCGGATAAATAGGAGTGGAGGAGATGATGGAGAGCAAGAGAGGAGGGGACGGGCGGCGGTGGCGTTGGAGTTTCACTGCTGCTGGTGGGGTTTTGGTGGTGGCTGGCAGAGGCGTTGAGGATAGGGGAGAAGGTGGTGCCAGCGTTGTTGTTGACTGCCGAGGCTCAGCAGTGACGATGGCGGCAGTGAGGAGGGAGAAAGAGAGGAGAGAGAGCTGAAAAGGGTGAGGCTGGCCGTGGAGGAGAATGGTTAGGGTTTGGGGGTATATTTGTTTAAAAGGAAAGAGAAATAGGGACATGATCTTGACCGTTGATCATATTAGATCAACGGCTGAGATTGGATTTGATATAAGTTGGGTCACGGAGCGGGTTGGATCCGGGTCAGCTGAGTTTAGGCAATTGAATTTGAAAATTGGCTTTAAAATTTAAGCCAAGTTGGCTCAAATTAGGCTAGAATTGAAATAATTTGGATAGAAAGGGGCTTGAATTTAAATAAATTGGTAAGGGAATTACAAATTGAGCTGCCATTTAATTAATAACATAATTAACGAGATTAATAAATAAATATACTACGTACATAACAATTTACATATATTATTTAAAATTATAAATAAATTACGTATATATATAATGTACGTAAAATCAATTACATGTAATATTATACAAAATTTACGATGGAATAGTAATAATAAGAAATAAATTATATATTTATAAATTACATATAAAATTAAAAAGTGTCAAGACGACGATAATATACATGATTTATTTAGTAAATAAAAGCAATACGCGAGAAAAATAAAGCTTAAAAAATAAGAATAACTAGTAAAATAACAACCCGAGCGTGGTATAGGGAGGTCAAAATTGGGTGTCAACAGCTGCCCCTTCCTTGCTCGGGAATGAAAGATGAATTGACGGGCAAGGAATGTTGATTAATAGCCAATTTTGTCCGATCGGGGGAGACGATTATTTTGGGAATCAAAAAATCAAGAGGGGGTTGTGAAAATGATGTGGCCGAGACTTCAGTTTCAAGTCGCTTACATATCTCGGATCTTACGAGAATCAGGCCGTGTGTAGTTCTAGATTTACGGATGAACAAGATCCCTAAATAAAATTGACAAATGTGAGTTGTGAATCAGGATAGCACGATTTGACAAGGTTAGAGTATGAGCAAAATGGAATGTGAATATGATTTACCAATTAAGAATTATGCTTTGAAGAATTGCTCTTTGTCGTTTCTTGTCTTGCCTGCAGCTTTTAACACAACTAGATAAAATTGTTAGCTCATTAATATAGAGAAGTATTGACTAATGTGGCGCAAAATAGTAATAAATAATAATAATGAAGAACCTCAAAAATTCTACCCCTGTTTGAACCCTTAAAGAGAAATCATCAGTTGTTAAACCTGTGGATGTTAGTACGTAAGGAATAATTTATATATTTTGTAGGGCCAAAAGAAGATGTCTTATTGTAAGGAGAACGAGCCTAAGTGTACGTTTGTAAGGCGAACGAGCCTGAATGTTCATTTGTAAGGTGAGCGAGCCTAAAATGTTTCTTTGTAAGGCGAATGAGCCTGAACGTTCATTTGTAAGGCGAACAAGCCTGAAATGTTCCTTTGTAAGGCGAACGAGCCTGATTGTTCATTTGTAAGGCGAACAAGCCTGAAGTGTCCCATTTGTAAGGCGGACCAACCTTTGGTTTCCTTTGTAAGGTGAACGAGCCTACATATTAGTAGTTCAGTAATAACACAATTTAATTATTTAGTAGCAATAATAATCTGATTTCCATATTCAATGGATCAAAAGTAGCTTAACTAAATGCTAGTGGCTCAATTCAAGTATTTAGTGGCCAAAAATAGCATAATTCAGAAGTATAAGGATAGAACATCTTAGCCTTTGCGTCAGAGGCGAGAGGAAGCAGAGCATCTCTTGGTGACAATTTTTCTTGATTACGAAAAAAATAATTTTGTGATTTACACTGGTTATTCCTGCATTCAAAGAAAAGCTATAAGTTTTAAAAGGCGAGATTGATACGTACCTTAACTTGTCTTTGCCTCTTTGCATTATTTTGATTCTGTTAATTCGAGCTCGCCATGTATTTTGGTAAAAATTTTGAGGACTTCTCAAAAATTTCTGCCCCAGTTTAAAATAAAATACTTTATGCAGGTCTTCCCATATCGAAAGATTGCCTCTAGTTTGCAGAAATTTTTAAGGTTTCTCAAAACTCAGACAATATTTTCATGTAAAGAGTCATGTATTCCTTCTTCACTCAAAGAAAATATTAGCACAAAAGATATGGTTGCCTTGCGCTTGACCATCACGATCCTAATTTTGAATCTGCATTATGATATTATTGGCCGCTTGACAGATTAAAAGAATTTAGGCTTAATGAGTGGATAGCTTGGTCAAGGCCAATTCGATTTGAAAGTGAAAGGAGAAGAAATTTTAATTAGATTAAGACCGAACCCAATAATGAGCTTCCTACATATCCAAATGAAAATCAGGTCAAATGTAGTTCAGGAATACAAAAGAGAGTGAATAAAAGCAGAAAAAGTTTATTAATCATAAGACGGACAAATAGAGGATAATAACACTTTGCATAAGAGAGTCTTGTTCTCGTCAATTCCTTTGATGTAGCTTGCGCTTTCTTGGTAAATGTCTTGGAAATATTTTTGTTGGATCACCTTGAACAATGACTGCATTTATCATGACAGGATTATTGTTTAGTGATCTTTGCACTTTTATTTTGCCCTTCTTAATCAGAGTCTGAATTTTGTGCCTCAATGCTGAACATTCCTCGATATCATAACCTTGAATATTTGAGTGATAAACACAACTTTTGGATGGATCAAAAGACGCAGATGAGTACCTAGGAATCCATCCCCTTATTGGTTTCAACACTCCTTGAGCCCACAATCTTTGAAATACTCGACAAAGTTTCCGTTAAAGGAGTAAAGGTATGAGGTTTTCTCCCTTTTTGTGGAGAAGAATTGGGTGCCTGATACACCTCTGGAGAACTTTGTGGGTTATATGACTGGGGACGCTCATCGAAAATGGCATGGACTTGTTCAGAATTTTGATGATATTGTGTTTGAGGTATAGGGGTCAATATCTTATTTCCTTTTTTATCCTGTGAGCTCTTCGATGTTTGAAAGGCGGCTTGTATTGTAGAAACATCATTGATTCTCCTCGTCTGAATGTCATATTCTAATTCTTTCCCAATTCAAATCATATTATCAAAGATTTGAATACTTGCGAAGTATAATGATTCGTAATATACACCATCGAGTGATCTTATGAAGGTTTGTACCAATTCTTCTTCAGGTACTGAAGGACGCACTTTAGAAGCTTCTAATCTCCATCGTGTTACATATTCATCAAAAGACTCGTGATTCAATTTTCTTAATCCGTGCAAATTTAGCATAGTTGCATCGGCCTTAATGTTGAACTTATATTGTTCTACAAAGTCTCGAGCCATATCTTCCCACAAATACCATTTGTCAAAGTCTTGTTTGACATACTATGTGAGTGCGATTCCCGATAAACTCTGAATAAATAACCTCATAAGAAGAGCCTCGTTATGTCCTGTTCCAACCAATCTGCTGCAATAATCCTTAAGATATGTGGTTGGATCTCCATGCCCATCAAACACATTGAATCTTGGAATATTGTACCCTAGCGGCAATTCAATTCCTGGATGTAGACATAATTTCTTATACCTCAGGTCATAAACATTTTCAGAGTGTAATTTTTCATCCACCCTCTCCTCTAAATCATGAATCCTTTTTTGCAATGCACCTAGCTTGTTGTTCTCATTTTTGCCAGATATAATCATGCTCGGTAAAGTACCACGATCAATGTGGGCTGAAGATATTTGTTCAGGGAGTGTATGAGTAGGGACAGTGAGAGGAGATATAGTCCAAAAAGTATTTTGCCTGGAGCTAGAAGGAAGAAGACTAGCTTTCTTTCGAATACTGAGCATATTTGTCATATTGCAGATTCTTAGTCGAATCGATGTTCAAATGCTAGACAACCTTTGAGCAAAAAAAAATTAAACACAAATAAAATTATCATGTAGCATACATAAGCTTGAAACATTGAATAATAATAATGATAATGATACTTAAAAATAAAGGACGCCCAAAACGGACGAGAATTAAAATTTAAAGAGTGATTTAAACGCAGAGATTTGAGCTTTGCACGAAATTTATGATAGTAACAAAACTTATGATTTCAAAGGTTCGGCACGATACTAGGATGCAATCTTAAGAGACAAGGGAGTCGTAGGATGAACAAGGTCGATTATGTTGAACACTAGAGCTCTCTCCACATTATTCTTTTTCATCTAACGTTCAACTTTAGTCAACCTTAGGATAAGTAGATTCATGATTAGCAAAGGAGGAATGGACGAAAGAAAATATCTTATGAAGAACAATATTATGGAGTCATAGAGTGGAATGCCTTATTTATCTGAGTAATAGATTATGATTTATTTAGAATTGAATTAAGGTTATGAGGGATCTATACAACTCAAAAGTTGCATAAGTTGAAAGATGACACAAACATCGAATGTTGATGATTGCAAGTCAAACTTGCGATGATATATGGACCCAAATAAATAGGATTTTGACATAGAAAATAATATGTCCATGTAGAACGCGATGAGTCAAGGATATTCTAAAGGTAACAAATTACCCCAAGAGGTTAGAAAGGTGTCTAGGATATCCTATCAAGGAATAGATCAAATCAAGAGATGATTTGTATGTCAAAAGAAGATTTCTAGAGGACAAGCTCAAATCATAACGTTAGAATAAAGGAGGATTTGACTAGGCCCTAAGATTGTATGATTTGGGTCTAAAGAAAAAAGGTACGGTACTATAAAATTACTTGCATTAAGTGTAAATAAATAAATTTTAACATCGCCTAGAGCTTGGAATCGAATAGGTAAAATAATAACGTAACATAAAGATTAACACATAGCAAATAAATATATACATCATTTTTGTGTCGCGAACACGCATTTATAGTTAATACATGCATGACTTAAGTATAAGGGGTGGGCATAACACTATCTTAGTTTCCATGATTTGGATGGACACAGACTAAAGGTTTTCCTATGCGAGGAGGCACGTGGTCACACGGTAGCAAAATTATTCGCTCACCCCACGTCTATGCCAACTATCTAAAATGGGTGTTTGAAAGAATTTTGGAGAAGTGCAAAGGCAAAACTCACGTGTATAGTGTGTGAAAGTGTGAAGCTCCCAAGTGGGAGAAGTATGAACGGAATGCCAGTTATGAAAAATGATAATATGGAGCATATATAAAAAGACGGTAACATATTGAACAGTTTATGAAAGCAGTAAAAACAAGTAAATAAATCAATAAAGAATCACAAGTAATTTTGACAAAGAAAATAGAAAATTTTCCGTGAAAGTATGAGAATAAATAAAAAATTAATCATGCCAGGATACACAAAACTTATATCATCTATGAAAAAACACTAAGCATGAAAAACACAAACGAATCAAGGAGCCAGCGAAACTTGAAAAAATAAAATAATAAAATTAATTAGGGAGAAAAAACCAGTCATTAAATAAGATAAGGTAACACAAATTCCCACATAATATCAAATCCGTAATGGTTAGAACCTAAGTATCCCCAGCAGAGTCGCCATTCTGTCGCTCCCCATTTTTCTCTCGAAAAGATGGGCCATCGACGTGACAACTCTTTTTGGATGGAAAAGAGTGAAGAGTCGCCACCTAACGAATTTAAGGCGCGTTAAGGCACCATCTAACTGATTATAATTTAATTAAATTTTAAGTCTACGCAACCATAGAATCGGGTTAGGGTTCAAGTTACCTCGAAAGGAAGGTGTTAAGCACCTTTCGAGGTCCACAAATGTGGGTCCCTGCCGAATTCATTATTTATGTCGGAATTAAGTGATAAACAAAGGGTCAACAATTTTATTAGCCTATTATTAACTAAATAATTAAACAAATAAACCTTTATTTTAAGCAAGTAGATATATTAGTTACTAATAGTCTAAGTAAGAAAAAAGGTCATGCATATAAACTGCAATTAAAATAAATAATAAAACGAAAAGGAGATCAGCGAGAAGAAAGAATTAACACTAGAATATAGCAAAAGAAACCTAATTACTAAGTGATTTAGATAACTACTCCAACCATATAATAAAATAAGAGCTAAACTTAGGTTAGTTTTAACCTATTCGGATCAGCGCCCGACTTATTATCGGAGACAATTCCAAAGACATTGTCGTATTCTGCTCGGGTTGATTTCCATCATATCCGTCTATCTACCCACTTAAGTTGGTTATTAAGATTATTATTAACCTAAAGCGCGTACTAAAGAAATAAAAAGTCTAACGTACCTTAGTATGCCTACCCATCCCAACTTAATGTCCAAGAGGCATTGGACTTACTAACTTGGATGTGGATCTAGACAAATAAAATCTTAGGTTTCCTAATTAGACACGGGGGGTAAGCGTCATACAGAACATACATGGACTGAAAAACAAGTAGCACATAAATGATCTCACATAAGCCTCACCATCCATACAATTAACACTTTATGTAGCATGATATATAGCGATGAAAACGTGCAAAACATTTATTAATTAATCCTATGAGCAGGTCGTTTAATGAGAGTCCTATGAACAAAGCTTCTAATTATTTAGCATGCTGAAACTAACTTAAGTCCATAAACGGCAACCATTTAATATACTAAGACTGATTTTAAACATGCTGAAACTGATTTTAATATGTTGAATTAAATTTGACAGATTTAAACATGCTGAAACTGGCTTTAATATGCTGAATTAAATTTAACAGTTTTAAACATGCTGAAACTGGCTTTAATATGCTGAATTAAATTTAACAGATTTAAACATGCTGAAACTGACTTTAATATGCTGAATTAAATTTAACAGATTTAAACATGCTGAAACGGATTTGACTCTTAGGCGTGGTTTCACAACTGAAAATAGTTTTAAGCCTATAGGCATGGTTTCTAGGTAAATAATATCATATTTAACATGTTGAAAGAGAAATATCATATAAGCACGATTTCTGATTATTATTTTTTTTAAAAGACAAAGCGGATTTTAAAACCTAAAACATGATTTTTAACAAAATGATATTAATACGCTCCTATAGGCATAATTTCTAACAAATAAAATTAACAGAAGTCCTATAGGCATAATTTCTACGGTTTACAATGAAGAAAGTAGCACGTAGTTTGCCCCTCCCCCATAGCACCCCTAAAGTGTTTTTATTACATCGTCGGAGTTTATACAATAAATTATTACAGACCAAATGAATAGTAGGAAATTAATTTTCAGCTAAAATACGGGGCAATCCCAATACTCCAAGAATCCCAATACCGGGCGACCCTCGCCAGCCTTTAACAAGAACCTATCATGTAGATAGAACATCGGATCCGGAGGGTCCTAGTACAACCACTAAAGTTGATCCTTGACATGTCAGAGTTCCTGAGGATCTCAAGGATCCTAGGCAGTGCTTATGTCAAGGATTAGGTATTAGGTCCTCCGTACTCCGCCAAATGCAACAAAGACCAACCAAAATAGCACCGAATGCTCTTATAAAATGTTAAACAGTTAACACAAACACGGGAAAAGGCCAATAGTAAGCAGACTTCGGTTACAAATATTACAGGCATATTTGCGATGAGTTCACCCATATACACTATAAGCATTCATGAATAAACATAGATAAACTAGAGTGTATGCTAAAACAACAAGGAATCATACATATGAATGGAATTTACTTCGATAGAAACTGACCAGTGAACTGCAAACAATAAGATAATAGGCAAGATCCAACACTTAGCAATAGGTAGACTTATCCGCAGAGAAGAGAATTTTAATAATGTGGGAGTATTAGATCTGTCAAGTCTAGAGTCTAATGAAAAGAGAGATTGTCTTTATATATTATAAGCAAAGAACTCACTTAAGGGAAAGAAATAATTCACAGAGTGAATCAGGGAAAAGATTTTATCTTCCCTCCCAAAGACAATCAATTTGCCATAATTTATCACAAAGAATATAGTAAGTAGAGCTATTAAAAGAAGAAAAAATATTATAAAAATCAATCATGGGAATTCTTTTACTTAAGCAGATGGGCTGAATCAATTAAGGGTAGAGAATCATGCTAAGTTTACCATACATATACTAGTACTAAATCTGTCCGGACTTAAAAAAAAGGTCAAAAATCAATGAGCATGAATCAATTATGGACGGTAAAACAAAGCACAATTTACCATAACTGAATAGGTACATAATTTGAGCAGAAGATCTTATGCTAAATTGTTATACAATTTCTGAGTTAATTCGCACATGAAGAAATATGTCATTTATCATAAATCAGCATGTAAACAATCAGTTTGGGAAGGAAATCAAACAATCATGGTTGCATTTTAAGGTTCAAACAAGCTCAATAGTAATCACAGTGCACCCAACAGTCGTGTAATCATTTATCTTTTGCACAAATATAGACAGAATAAACAGTCACAAAAAATTCGGACTAAGCTAGAAATCATGCTCCTTTACGAATTTGAGAAAAGTTGAGCAACTAATAACTACTGAAAGTGATTGAAAACTAACAACAAATTCAGACCATTTTCAGAAATTTACAGCTAAAACCAAGTTCATATGATAGTCTCAGAGGGGCAATTAACACAAAAAATACAGGATTCAAGCACAAATTTTTAGCCAAACTTCACTAATTTCACATCTCACAAACTAATGATAACAAGAGAAGATGATGAACTTAAATCAGTAAATAGACCAAACCCGAAATACCAGCGTGGTAACCCATCATAACATAATCCTCCAAAAATCATTTAATGATTCACGAGCAACATGCACCTGGCCGGAGTTCGACATTCGTCGAAGAAGACAAGATCCTCATAACACCAAATTTCTCTCAGAGAAACATAAAAAGATAAAGGAGGTTTGATTTAATGGAGGTTGTCGGTAGTTTACCGGCCAGAGGCGGCCGGACACAGTGAGACAGAGGGAGGAGGTTTGGGTTTCTGTTTTGGTGGTATTTTGGTGGAGATGTGGTTTTGGGTGGATTTTCTGGTCGAGATGAGGTTGGACGTTTGGTGGTTTGCGGTGGGATTTCACCGGAGAAATAGGAGTGGAGGAGATGATGGAGAGAAAGAGAGGAGGGGACGGGCGGCAGTGGTGTTGGAGTTTCACTGCTGCTGGTGGGGTTTTGGTGGTGGCTGGCAGAGGCGTTGAGGAGAGGGGAGAAGGTGGTGCCGGTTTTGTTGTTGACCGCCGAGGCTCAGCGGCGACGGTGGCGGCGGTGAGAATGGAGAAAGAGAGGAGAGAGGGCTGAAAAGGGTGAGGCTGGCCGTGGAGGAGAATGGTTAGGGTTTGGGGGTATATTTGTTTAAAAGGAAAGAGAAATGGGGACTTGATCTCGATCGTTGATCATATTAGATCAATGGCTGAGATTGGATTTGATATAAGTTGGGTCACGAAGCGGGTCGGATCCGGGTCAGCTGAGTTTAGGCAATTGAATTTGAAAATTGGCTTTAAAATTTAAGCCAAATTGGCTCAAATTAGGCTAGAATTGAAATAATTTGGATAGAAAGGGGCTAGAATTTAAATAAATTGGTAAGGTTATTACAAATTGAGCTGCCATTTAATTAATAACATAATTAACGAGATTAATAAATAAATATACTACGTACATAACAACTTACATATATTATTTAAAATTATAAATAAATTACGTATATATATATTGTACATAAAATCAATTACATGTAATATTATACAAAATTTACGATGGAATAGTAATAATAAGAAATAAATTATATATTTATAAATTACATATAAAATTAAAAAGTGTCAAGACGACGATAAAATACATGATTTATTTAGTAAATAAAAGCAATAAGCGAGAAAAATTAAGCTTAAAAAATAAGAATAACTAGTAAAATAATAGCCCGAGCGTTGTATAAGGAGGTCAAAATTGGGTGTCAACACTATTATGATGTAGATTTTGTAGCCCGCTCCCTAGTCCGTGGATAGTAGATCAGCAGCACATCCTGTCAGCTTGGTGAGTCCTCCTCCTTTGAGGACTTGAATTTTAGTTTCATTTCAATATTTAGATTGTGTATTCAATATTTCAGTATTTAGAGTTAGCTAGGGGCTTGTCCCAGCAACTCGCCAGTAGTAGAGGCTTTCAGACATAGAGTCGGACATTCAATTATATTCAGATTTTCATCCTTAGACTTTTACTTATATAAACAGGTTGAGTTGTTCATTACTTTAGTTAAGCTTCTGTTATTATGTTTTGTTCAGATTTTAAGTCATGCTAATGCCAGAGGGTTATCTTGAGATCACTTGTGATCTTGGATCCCGTGTTACATCCAAGGGGTAGGCTCGGGGTGTGACACTTCCCCTCCTGTTCTTCGCAACTGCATGGTTAGTCCTAGCAATAACGATGGTCTAGCCAACATGGTCCTCGTGACCGTGTGGGGTCACTTCGCGATCGCGAAGAAGGACCCCTGGCAGTATATAAACTTCACTCTTCATTTTCATTACCCAAAAATCGAACTCCACCATTGTTACAAAGCTTAAAGCGCCCATTCCTTTGTGTGTCTTCAATTCCAGGTGCTAGGGTGTTAATTCTTTGTTCTTGATCATTCCTTGACTCTAATTCGGTAAGTTCCCTTGTAATTTCCATTAACTCCTTTAATTCTCTTCATAATTTCCTTCTTTGATTCTTGATTGTGATGGCTGTTTTGAGCCCCTCTTGCTAGTTTAATTCTGCAAATTTTTTGAACATTCACTCTTGGGAGTCTGGTGATTATTGTGTGCCCTTTCATTTTTGGCTTTGGGTTATGGGGCCCACGAGCCTGCCTGTGACCCGAGTTTTGACCCAACTAAACTCTTAGCAATATAGGTACCGTTAGCTTCATATTGACACGTAGAATATTGTTTTGATAGTATTTTTGCAAATTGGGACTTCTCAGAGCAGTTCGAGCTTGGACAATACTGATCCAGTATTTAGTCATTGGACAACAGGTAGGTAATGTCTTTCCCCACTAAGACTCTGTGTATATAGGCTAAAACAACATTAATTAGCATCTTTGGGCTGGTTTTCTAGGTTGTTACCCCCAGACTTTGTCTACCTCTTTAGTCTGTTTATTTCATGCATCATTTGTAGTGCTCTTTGTAGTATTGTAATATTACTTTTGTGGCCCCGTGTGGCCTTTGTATATGCCTCTGGACTATTGACGGTGAGATATTTGGGAATGTTTGCAAGTCCTAGACATCGAGATATTACTTTAGGCTGGATATCTGTGCTGTGGAATTGATTGTGCAGGTGAAGGGCCGATAAGAATGTTTGTGAGCCGTTGGGCTAATCTATTGTTTGCTTATATATCATTCATGTAAATAATTTTTATGCATGTTTTACTACTAACTTGGCTTTGGGTCTACTATAACTGATTTTCTAAACATTGCATGGCCCAGATAGCCCATTTTTGGTAAATTGATTATAAAAGGAATTTGGAAATGATTTTGATGGATCTTCTTGGTGTAAAGAAGATATTTTGATGATTTTATCACCATTTTTCACACTGATACTAGACTCGCCCATGCCGGAGTGCTAGATATGTTTTTACTACAGATTTAGACCCAGATACACTCCAGGCACCCTTTTATGAGGGGTTTTGAGACTTGATTATTGATTTAGATGCAGATATACTCTGGGAACCCTTTCTAGGGGTTTTAAGATTACTACTACTATTTTTGACCTGGTTTGACTTCAAGCATGTACTACGAAATTCTAATTATTGCTCTATACTTTGAGATTTCACATTCGTTACTTTATATGGTCGAGGACCTCCATGGGCCTTGTTGTTCCAGGACCAGGGGCTACGGGCCTAGCATGCGAAAGGAGAGGTATATTGTGTAGTTGAGGTATAGAGGGTAATTCCTACCATGGGTCCTTCTACTAGGACTATGGGAGCCAGAGGAAGTGCATACAGGGTTACTATCACTAGTTCTATCATATCACATCATCATGTATATTTCATTGGGATTCCACCCTTGTTTTCTATTTGCTCGGTGTACGCTCCGATAGTATGGGATGCCAGAGGGTTTATTTTTACTTGATTGTGTTCCTCAATTGTATGGGCAGCCATTGGGACTGTAGGTAGATTATATTACTCCTGTCGTATTATAGATCTTGTTATGGCCTTCGTTTCTTGGTGGTTTAGTGGTGTTTAGCCTGTTGAATTTCCAATTCTTGGACTTTTGATTATTGATGGACCAGTGGTTCCTAGATTATTGAGGCACTATTTATGTGGCCTTATGAGTATTTACTTGGTTAGCAGATCCTACACTTTTTTCATGGTGCTGATTAGTGGTTTCGATTTCTTTGGGGCTTAGTTTATTCCATCATAGGGTTGTAATTGTGAGATTGCTATCTATTTCTCTGATCTTGAATGGTGTTTTAAGCATGAATCTGTTAGTTATATTGCTCTAGCTTGATTATGTTTACTTGCTTTCGTTCATTCCCTTTCTACTTGAGATTACTGGTATACGACCATTTTCTAAATTCTCTCTTTATATATATTATTGTTTCAAGGACTCTAGGTGTGTTCTTCTTTCCTTCACCTGTGTTTTGTGTTATATATATACCTTATGTGGCTAGCATAGCTTTTTTGTAATCCTTGTTGACTTCTATCCATGTTAGTTTTTTGTGCTATCTCTATTATTTTTGTGACTACTTCCTTGCTATCTGTTACTTACTGTTTTTATATCTTATAAGCACTCAGTCGGCCGATGATGCCCACTGGGTACCCATTGCTTAGAAATTAGTGCTCATACTACACTTCTGCATCTTTTTACTACAGATATTAGTGTGAGCTTTCATTGTTGACCGCATGGAGACTTGTGCAGCTTTTGGATATTCGAGACTAGGGTGAGTGCCTAACGACCGGGGCTTGACCATATCTCATCTTTTGGCACTGTTACTCTTTATTTATTTGGAGATAGTTGTATTTTCTATTTTTTTACTTCTAGCTTGTATTCTATTTAAAAGCTCATGTACTATCGATACCAAGTCTTGGGGTTGGTGTAGTTTTCTTGTTTATATTTATATTTTGGTTGTTGCTTTCGTGTTGTTGTTATTTTATATCTGCTTCTGCTTATACTGTGCGCATTTATTAGGTAGTAGCCCATTACTAACCATTCTGGGCTACGAGAATTGGTGCACCTACTGGAGGTTATAGGTGCCATCATGACCTGAGAAATCGGGTTGTGACAATACAATAGTTGAAGGTCGTTTCTTGGTGGATTTGGAAATGGAAAAAGGTAGGAAGTCTTGGGATGGGTGGTATAGGTTCTTAGTTCTTGTACTGTGGGGTAAAGGATGTTGAAAAGGGACGGGGTTGGTAAACTTATTATTGCATGTTTTCTCAAATTTTTACATGATATTATGCGGTGGATTTGGGTTGACTGATGGTGCCTATCAGTACATATTGTTTGTACTAGTACTACTCTTGCTATACCTTTTTGGGTATAGTCTTGTTACAGGATCAATGATGTTTCTTAGGTACAGGAATGTGGTGATCTCCAACAGCTTCTACTCTTCATTTCCATGATGGAAGCTGTGTCTATTTTTTGTATCTTGTATCTTTCTTTTAGAGCTCTTGTACCTATTTAGACTAGTTCATAGGAAGGTTTTTATTCACACTTTGTAATGGAAATACGGTTCAAGTTTTTGTAACCGTTTTAAAATATTAAAGGAAATTTTCATGTTTATTATTTATTTTCGTAGACCCATTTTAAATGGGGTAGTAAGAGTTCTCCTCTCTAGGTGATTTAAGTAGGTGCCCACACAGCCTGGTAGTTGGATCATGACATCTTTCGTGTTCAACACTTGGATTGCTATTTTCCTCTAACTTAATTTTGTGCTTATAAATGCCTTCAGGAATTCCACAAATATCGATGATTATCCAACCTATCTACCGTCTGTACTTTCGTAGCACAACCAACAATCTTTTGACCCGCATGTTAGATAGCAAAATAATAACAGTTAAGGGTTGTTAGGTCTCAAGAACTCATATTTTAGATGATAAGTTGCTTCAATTCTAGCTTCAGAGCCTCAACAATGGATGTTTTAGTTGGTTGTGTGGCCTTGTTATCTAAGTCTAAGGAGATTTTAATTGGCATATAACTATAGGAACTCAGTTATGTCAGAGTATTAATTGTTTTCACATAACCCTCCATATCCTCTCCGTTGAAATTGACCAAGATTGTGGCCTATACTTTACAAAAACTATCTTCCTAAAACTTAATGTCTATCACTTCCTCCATTACATCTTTAACAACATTAATGACAGAGATGCTATGATATTTTCTTGGTAAACTCATTGTTTTTTTTATCCTGGAATGTAACTTCTTCATAATTTACTCAGAACTTAATTTCATTTCTCTCTGTGTCTATTAATGCTCTTCTTGTATACAAGAATGGTCATCCAAAGATTATGGGAATATCAGCATCAACTACATAATCCAAGATCACAAAGTCATCCAGCAACATGAACTTCCCAACCTTCACCAACACATCATCAACAATACCCACTGATCATTGCAGTGATCTATCTACCATTTATAGCCTCGTGCTTGTTGTTCTGGGAAGTTCTAGTCTGGACTATTTATAGATAGAAAGAGGGATGAGGTTGATAATCACACCATTGTCACACAGTTCCCCTACAAATTCTCGCACACTAATGGTACATGTTATGGTGAATGCTGCTGGATGTTCTTTCTTTTCAACTGGCATTTGAGAACTTATGGAACTCACCCAATGAGTAAGTTGAACATCTTCATTTTTAGTAGACCGCTTCTTTTTGAGTAACTCCTTTAGATATTTAGCAAATCCTGGAATCTCATGAGATGCATCAGGAAATGGAATGTTCATTGACAACTGCTTCAGCTAATCACCGAATTTCAAACATTTGGAGTCATCTGTCTTCTTCCTCAACCTTTGTAGGAAAGGTTGAAGTGTCACGACCCGATTTCTCGGTCATGATGACACCTACAACCCCCAGTAGGCAAACCAATTCCCGTAGCCCAGGACAGTTAGTAATGGGCTACTATCTAACAAATAAGTGGGAGAATAGTTTAATAAGCAAAAGTAAGAGAGTAAGATGAGGAGAATAGATAACAGGAGTATATATATACATATGCGGAAACTAAACCAATCCCAAGACCTGGTATCATAGTATAGAGCCAAAACTACATACATGGAGTGCAAACGATCCAAAATAATATATACAGATGTCTCTGAATGGTAATAGAGTACATAAAGCAAAAGATAAACTAAATCTAAGCTCTGATCGCCAAGAGCTCACCCTCAGTCTGAAGTAATCCCCAATAGATCTCCAAGCATGACTTACAGCGATCTAACGGCGATGGCCCACGCTAGGATCTGCACCCAAAGATGCAGGGGGTAGGGTGAGCACCAAATGCGAAGCATAAGGTACCCAGTAGGTATCATAGGCCGACTGAGCATATATAAGATAAAAGCGTAGTAACAGACAGAATAGAAGCAAGTAGTCACAGAAATCAACGAAAGGTACACATGAACTAGCCTAGAGGGAAATCAACAGAACCACATGTGAGGCCAGCAAGCTGAATATATACACCATAGGCACAGGTGAAAGTAAAAAATAATGCACCTAGGGTTCTTGCAATAACAGTGTGTACATAATAAGTTTATGAAATGGACGTTATACCGGTAACCTCAAGTGTAAGAAGAGGGAAAGAGTAATGATAGGCATGCTCAGAGACATGAATCAAACTCAACTAATCATATCAATCTCAAATCCAGAAACTAACAGTTTAGTAGTAACCAATTTCATACTTAACCGTAACAGGAAACAATTCTGTAAGTAAATAGCAAGAGTCTACCTACAGCCCTCCGGCTGCCCATACAACCGAGGAACACAAACAAGTGAAAACAAACCCTCCGACATCCCATATTACCGGAGCGTACAATCAACAAATAACAAACAAGGGTGGAGCCTCAAACAATGAATGATATGATGCATGAAGATCTCAAGTGAAATGGTATCTCTTTATGTACCTCCTCCGGTGCCGATCCGGCCCAGCAGGTAGTTTCCATGGAAGGACACTGCCCGTATACCTCTACTCTACCGTATACCCTTCCTCCGTCACACGCAGCCCGCAGCCCCAGGCCCGGATGGCAAGGTCCATGGAGGTCCCTGACCCCATACTAAAACTCAGTATCAAAACATGTCGTCCGGAAGCAAGTCCGGGTTCAAGATAGAGACCCCGTCTCTAATATGCATGCCCAGAACCTGTCCAGGACTAAAGTAGTAGGAAAATATCTCAAAAACCCCTCCAAGGGTTTCCCGGGCATAATCGGGTCTAAACAGTAGAAAGTCAACTCGGGTGCTCGGTCCGACCGAGGCTAAAATTATCTCAAGTAGCAAGAAAACTCAACTAGCACCCCAGCCCTGCCGAGTCTAGCGTTAATCGTAATATTAATCATAATTTTACCTTCTTTTACCCAAGAATATTCACAAGTTAAATCAAACCATTTCCAATTCATTTTCATCAAAAATGGGCCCCCGGGGCCATGCAAGGTTTAGAAAATAGTGTCAGTAGGCCCGAAGCCCAAACCGTAGTAAAACATGGATAAAACCTCTTTATAGGCATGGAAATGGTATGATCAAACACAATAGCTTCCCAGCAGCTCACAATCAACCTATCGACCCTGCACAGGCCCACAGCTACTCAGCAAGCATAACCAGCCTAGAAGGATAATTCTATGCCCGGGACTCGCGGACATTCCCAAAATCCCACCTTCTATGTTCCAGAGTCAACAAGGTCTCATGGAAACACAAGGGTAAATAAAATATATCAGCAAGTACTACAAGCTACGGAGGAACAAAAGTAGGCGGACATGAATAAAGCGGTCGAGGTCTGTGGTACCAACCTAATAATCCAACCCAAGGATGCCACCTAGTACAATTTTATCCGATATATGCTAAGTCTAGGGATTTTAAACCATAACCTACCTGTCGTCCGATGACAAGCTGCTAGAACGATGATGTCCACACTCGAACCGCTCCGAGAAACTCCGAAATGAAATCAAACTCGAATTCGGGCTTAAGTAACTTGACGTAGATAATTGATTTTTCTTCAAAAATTTAATATAACGTCAACATATAATTGGTTTCACCAACCTCTTCTTTGTATGCGTATGTAAAAATGGAGCAGGCAACAAAACATTACTCTTGGTAATGAATGAAATACAAGTTAAATGAACTTGTTGATTTCCAACATAGATAGCACTACTGCCACCGCTATTAATTTTTGTCCCTCCCTTTTTACTTACACGTATAAGGGGAGGTGGCAATATAAAAAGAATACTTTTACCCCGTTATATATATTCGGGTATTGCATAGATTCGTGGTAAAATATATATAACTTTTTAAATATACCATAATTCATAGAAAATTATTTCAAACAAAACCTACTATATTATAATAATAATTTTTAACATAACTAAATTTACTATCTCCGTTAAAATAATACAATATATAAAAACCTTATAAAATAAATACATACACAATTATGTCATAACAAAAGTATTTTAGGAAGGTAAATAAAAATATAACTTTCTACCACATTCAACTTTTAAATTAAATATTTTCAAGTACGCACGATTTTGATACTCAAGAACTCTCTTGGAACCCTCCCTTATGTTTTCTCACTGTTTCAGAACTGAAATGACATTTTAAAACGTGAAGTTGAGGCTTTAAATCGATTTTGACCCGACCCGGTTCGTGACCCGATTTCTGCCAGACAGTCCGCGGTAAAACAGTCATAACTTTTTACTCTAAGATCAGTTGGACGTGAGGTTTTGTGCGTTGGAAACTAGACTTGTAGACCTTATATTTGGTATTTTGGGGGACTTATAACTCTTTATATATTGAGATAAAAGCTCTGAGATATTTTACCCAAAGTTCAGAAAATTTATTAAAGAAACTTACGATAACTTTTGCCGACTTGCTTGACTTCAAAACTTATCCTACGACCAAACAAATGGCCCCGGCACCGAACTACCGGTGCCGACAAGCCTTAAATGACTTGGGGCCGCTACAAACAAGCTCTAACGGTACAAGGAAAATGTATACGTGGAAATAACTGGAAGGGTCATTACATGAAGCTATTTAAATGATTGCACTAATTTCTTTACCAACCCTTTCTTACTTTGTTTCACAGTCTCAACAAATTTCTCAACAACTGATGAATCCTCAAATTTTCTATCACCATTGATCCCTATACGCTCATCAGATAGAGTCTCAAAACATTGTTTCCTCCAATGGTTCCTGTAAATTCACAACATAATTCATTTTGGTATGCTCGCTTTAAGTAGTAATATCCATACACTATGATGTTTGGCCACCACCACCTCCTTTTGGATTTGCAATAGTATCATTGGGAAGCTGTTCCTTCAGTTTCAAATTTTGTTCTCGTGATAGGTCCCTTAACAGCTCCTCTAGCTTCTGAATTGAAGTTGTATAGGATCCCACCACTTTTGCCATGATCTTATCCAAAGTGTCAGCCTTCTCCTGATTTTATAGATTCATTCTTTCATGCTCTCATCTTAGATGACCCCCGCTCTAACTAGTTTCCCTTTGGAGGGATGTAACGATTTGCACTTTTATTGCGAAAATTGTTGGTGTTACTTTAATTACCCTGGTCACTCTTATTATAATTGTGACCAGCACCCTGTTGTTGCAGCCTCCACTGAGCATGATTGTTATAAACCTGCCCCCTGATAATTTTGCACTTGTCTTACTGACCTCTCTAAGTATTAATTATATATTTTGCATCTTCGAACTGTGTATTCTGTGCATTAGAGTACTCAACCTCCTATGGAATATAAACTGTTGTTTGATGCTGAGGTATGCTCTTAGCTGTATTCACCTTTTTAGTAATTATATGTTAGACTCTTGTTGAGAAGACTAAGGCTAGTGGCCAACTATGCAATGGTTTCATCTCAATCATGGTTCCCCTTGGCCAGATTGGCCAAGGATGCAGACATGTACCCAGTATTAGATCCACTAGAATGACACGCCTGATTATGGGATGTCAACCTATTTAGTATTAGAGTGACCCTAGCACATATCTTATCAATGAAACACCCTTCAGTCGCATTATTTGCAACAGATTGAGTGATGGGGTCCAACCCCGTGTATAATTTCTCTAACAGAATGTTATTAAAAAAACTATAACCTGGAGATCTCTACAGATATTGTTTGCACCTTTCCCATGCCTCGTATAACTGCTCTCCTGGAAGTTTCTTGAAGAAAAAGATTTTGTCTCTGAATTCTGCTTTCTTTCTTGGTGGAAACCACTTCTTCGTAAAAGTATTTACCAACTCATTCCAAGTAAGGATTGAGTTGGGAGAAAGGTTGTTTAGCTAAGTGTGAGCTTATCCAGTCAAGGAGTATTTGAAAAGCCTAAGCTTGAATGCTTCATTCATCTTGTGATTCTGCTTGTAGGTCTGACACATATGAATAAAATTCTTCAGATTCTCAAGAGAGTCATCATCTATTGAATTATGGAAGAGCCCTTTGGCTTTAAACATCGAATAGGCACCTTGATCAATCTTGGAGGTGGCATCATCTACTCTCGATGGAACAATGGCACTGACATAGTGAATTTCTGGAACCTCAGCAGCGAAGATGTTCTCATCATATAGTGGGTTCTCAAGATTAACATTCACATTGTCGTGAGCTTGGTTACTCCTGTTGTTAGCAACCATAGTTGTCTGCACCAACTTTAAGACGAAAAAATTTGATAGGATAGGTAAAGGACAAAAAGTAATGTGACAAAAATCCCTCAATAACTTTCAAAACTGTATTCCCCGACAACAACACCAAAATTTGATACATTCAAATTACACTCGTTAATAAGTGTAAATGATCGTTGTCAAATATAATAACCCAAAGATAGGTTGGGGTCGAATTCCACAGGTAATATTATAGGAAAATGAAATACTTAAGGTCTTTTACAATACCTTACTCTATGGCAGATCGTATTTCTCGATGAGTTTTAAAGAAGTTTATCGATAACTAATATTTGCGGTATAAAATTTGCTTAAAAAATAACAAGGTTTAGAATGAACTAGGATTGTTTCACCTTATACCGGGATTGACTCTAGAGGTTATTGATATCAATATAGTTTCTCAAATATTATTAAAGGTGGGCGATGATCTAACAGTTATCACTCAGTATCTTCCAATGAATGAATGACCTTTTCCTTGATTATTTTTCCAAACTAATTGAAGTGTAACTATATAACGATCATAATCCTCTAAGTGAATCCCTCGTATTCCTATGTGGATTCATTAAATAAGGGTTAACGACTTGAGTTCTCACTGATTAATTCTTTCCAACCCTAACTAGCCTTTTCGGGCGTTTATCAAGGTTTCAGGCATTAGACTAACGTTTGCAACCGCTAAGTAAAATTTAAATGAGAATTAACCAATAACCCATAATCTATTTGATCCTATATTGATATTTTCAGCCCTAGAATTCCCATTACAAGGATTCACAACCCTAGAATTGAGTTTTGCTACTCATACTCAAAAGAAGATCAAAAATACACATTAAAGAAAACATACTTATGTACTTGATTGAAGATGAAAATTCTTCTTGAGTTTGAATTGTAAAATAGCGCTCAAAAATGTTCAAACCCAAAGAAATGAAATATTCTTGCATGGAATAACAACTGACTTGAGAATAACCTAAAAATGTTATTTATAGCTGAGTCAAAATCAAATCCTAAATGGGCTAGGAAATAAAATCTGCATTACTCTTCACGGGTGCCTTCACAGGTTGTACTGGTGTTCCACGAATTGTACTCCTCACCATGATAAATATCACAAGTTGCATAGTCTTTTTTTAACTGGTATGGACATTCCTGCGATTTGTAGGCAGCTCCTACGATCCATCCTCTAAACTGTTGTAACACTTAACTTCGGCACCTCATATGTTTATGTCCTACGGATGATCCTACGAGTCATACTCCTTTGCTACGGTTTGTACAATGACTTGTAGAGTCAGCTCCTAGCTGCAACACTTCTACTTAAGCCCCATGGATCCCCTCATGACTCGTACACTCGTTGACAATTTGTACCGAGTCTCAATGACTCATACTCCTTCTCTATGGCTCGTAAGAAGCCCCTTTTTCTGCTTTTTTTCTCCTTATGCATACTAAGCTTATTCACCTGAAACTCAACCAAAAAGACATCATATTGCACTAAACATACATATGAACTACAAAGTATCCTTGTTAAAAAGCATCAAATGTATCATAAAATCCTGGCTCATCAGTAGTGATGTGCCGCCAATTTACGGCACTTTCGACTCCTTTTTACTAAGAACAATCGTACATTTTCAAGCAACCGTTGTCGTTTTTGATGTTTTTATGTTGTATTTTCAGGAAATGGAGACAAACATGGAAACGGAAGGAAATACGCGAAAAAGAGCATTCTGGATAAGAGTGACGGCCTGAGTGACGGCCCGTCACACATGTGATGGTCCGTCACAGAGACCGTCAAGTGGTGGCAGGCTACTGCCTAGGAGTGACGGCCGCCGTGACGGTCCGTCACACATGTGACGATCCGTCACAGTGACCGTCACACCAAGGCAGCACCACTGCCTAGTGGTGACGGCCCAGGCGACGGTCCGTCAAGCCAGTGACGGTCCGTCAGCCTGGCCGTCACACCTGGGCAGTCCGCTACGCGGAATCCGGAAGATTTTGGGATATGTTTTCTAGACTCCTATAAATACCCTATGTTAGGTTTATTTTCATTAGGCAATTATGCAAGTTTATTTGTTAAGCTTTTTAATATAGTTTTCCCAATAGTTTTAGGAGAGAATTGGAGAGCAAGAAACACGTTTTCCTTGTCTTGGAAACGCGTTCTTGATTTGTTCTGGAGTTCTTGGTTTCTTGTTCTTGGAATACTTGAAGATTGTTTTTGTTATATTGTAAGGATCATTTCTCTCTATTATGATTATGACTTTCTTCTCTTCTTCTTCAAACATGATTAACTAAAACTCTCACAACTAGGGTTGTGGGAGCCATGGCAAACGTAGCAAGATAGATTCCGGGTAGCGACGGGTTCAATATATGTGTTGTCACGTTGTTAATCATACATTATTTAACGTTTTCTAGTGGTTGCAAAAATTAGAACATGCCTAAGTTTAATTTGCTTGAGTAAAGAGATTAAAACCGGGAAACTTGATTAACGACAAGGATTTGAGACTACTAACTCTCGTCTTATGATTAATGTTGTAACTAGATTAATCTACTTGATGTTTAGGATTGAAATCTAAAAGCACACCTTTTCATGTTCGAGAGAATTGAAAAGTAAATTTGTCTATTTGGTTGAGAAACGTTTAGACGATACCATTAATTCAATCGCATCGTGACACGCATATAGAAAGAACCCCGTTAAGCCTAGAATCGACTTTGTTACTAACGCCATGGTAAACACTTCCCTAGTTCTCTCTCTCCTATTGATTATCATTCATACGTTAAGTGTTTGTTTTGTTTACAAATATTGATCACAAAACCCCCCCTATTTACCGGAAACTATTGACCATTAGTCACGTACTTCACTAAAGGCTTAATCTTCACCATATTCTCTGTGGGATTCGACCCCAACCTTTGTTGGGTTCTATATTTGACTACGACCGCTTACGCTTCGTTAATTTGAGGTGTAGTTTGGGCGTTATCAAAAAGTGGCGCCGTTGCCGGGGAATACGGTTGTTAATTAAGTCTGGTGTGTTTATTTGACTCTTAGTCATAATTTCTTGCTTTTACGTTTATTTGTTGTTTTTGTTATTGACAGGGTACATAGTTGTGCATGCCAAGTACCCGGAGCTTGGGTGAATCAATATTACCTTACGACCCCGAGCTTGCTAGAACATTGAGGCGAAATATGGCCGCACAACAAGAGGTAGCAAGGCTCGCTGCAGAATTGCAGGCCCAACAAAATCTGAATGCTGGTGGTCTGCAGGATGAGATTGCACAGAATGATGAGGAGAACGATTTGGATGGATTTGGCGCTACGGGCGCCATTGTTGTTCCACCGCTACCGCCCGGAGCCAAGTTCAACATCACTAGCACGATGATTCAGCTGTTGAACTTGAGAGGAGTATTCCGTGGAGCAGCTGGTGACGATCCAAACCGTCACTTAATGAACTTCGTGGGGATCTGCAAGTCGTTTGAACTGCTGGGCGTGAGTCAGACAGCGATCAGGCTCAGGTTGTTTCCGTTGTCTCTGTCTGATGAGGCAGCGTTATGGTTGATAGAACTGACCCCCGACTCTATCGCAACTTGGGGAGAGTTGAAAAGAGCTTTCCTAGAAAGGTTCTTTCCTCCCTCTAGGATGATACAGTTGAGGGACGAGATTAGCAATTTCAGGCAGCAACCTCATGAAGCATTGCACGAGACCTGGCTGCGATTCAAGAAGAAGCTAACACAATGCCCGAACCATCAGTTGAACGATGAGTTTTTGATGCAGACATTCTATAGGGCACTCAATTCGGCTACCAAGCCGACGTTGGACAACGCAGCAGGTGGAGCGTTTATGGGTCGCACTTTTGCCGATGCCACAACTATTTTGGACAGGCTCACCAAAACCAACAGGGCCTGGCATACACGTGATTCAGAGGTACCAGCTAGTACTTATGCAGTTGGTGTGTCAGCGGAACAACGTAGAAAAGATGAAGAACGGGACCAAGACATGGCCCATCTAAAAACGCAAATGGACCTCTTGACCAAGAACTTGATGTCAGGAAGTATTGAGAAGGTGAAAGCCGTGGGTTCGCAAGGTAGAGCAGCAGGGGTTGAATCTGATGAGGAGGCCAACTATTTGGGGGGTTTCCAGGCCAATGGACAGGGAAATCAAGGTCGGAACTATCAGCGAGACAACCACTATGAGAAAGGTGGCTACAAAGATCGCGACCAAGGAAACTGGAGGAACAACACCGATAGAGGTGGGTTGTATATACCACCTGGTAATCGGGACAAAGCTGGCAATGAGGCTGAGACGTCCAAACTTGAGAACATGATGGCGAAGATACTGCTAAAGGTGGAATCGACTGACTCTGGGGTAAAGGCAATGTGGACTGAGTTATCAACATTGAGTCAGGTAGTGGAGTCACACTCAACCGCGATCAAGTAATTAGAGCAGCAAGTAGGTCACATCTCGGCATCTCTAAACCCAAGGAAGACAGGTACCTTGCCGAGCGACACCACTCATCCGAGGAATGACGCAAGCTGTATGGCGATCACCACAAGAAGCGGAAAAATATTACCGGAATCACATCCGGTAATTCAGACTCAAGGTGATGTTGCGGATGATGAAGAGGCGGTAGAGGAGGAAACTCCAAAGCCCGCGGAGAAAAGAAAGGAAGCTGAAAAGCTTCCAACTATGATGCCTCGACCACCACCTCCTTTCCCACAGCGTTTGAAGAAGAAAGCTGACGATGGTAAGTTCCTGAACTTCATGACCATGCTGAAGCAGATTTCAATAAACATACCATTGGTGGAAGCGCTGGAACAAATGCCCGGTTATGCCAAGTTCATGAAGGACTTGATTACAAAGAAGAGGTCGGTAAGTTTTGAACCGGAAGACAACCTCCACCACTGTAGCGCTATTTCCTCTAGATCGTTAGTCGAAAAGAAGGAAGATCCAGGCGCGTTTACTGTTCCCTGCACTATTGGGAAGCTCAACTTCGGGAAAGCCTTGTGTGATCTAGGTGCTAGCATCAACTTGATGCCGTGGGAATATTGTCTGATGTGCTAGTCAAGATTGGTAAGCTTATATTCCCGGCCGACTTTGTGATCTTGGATTGCGAAGTAGATTTTGAAGTTCCCATAATCTTGGGATGACCATTGTTAGCCACAGCAAGAGCACTGGTCGACATGGAGAGAAACGAACTGACCTTCCGATTGAACAATGAAGTGGTCAAGTTCGATATGTCCAAATTGATGAAGCAACCAAGTGACATGAGGGTGGTCGCGGTCATCAAGGCTATTGAGGAAGCCCCTGCGGATGTGTATCTTGAGGAGAAGGGCTGTGTTGAAACCCGAGCTGTTATGAGAGTAAGGTCGCGATCGTAAAAGGACGAGCAGGTAAAGGAAAGAGGTGAAGATAGATCAAGAAAACGAAAACACCGCACGAGAATCTGCAAAGAAAGAGCGAAGAAATTATCGCGACTAGCGATGGAGCCCAAAGAGGAAGCTGGAACGCCACACTCCATCGAGTTCTCCTGCTTTGGAGACCCTGGCGGTCTCCAACATCGTTCCAGAATATGAGTCATATCGACTTCACAGGTATTCCTGTATTCTCACAGTTTTAGTTTTCATATGTATGCATTGGGGACAATGCATGAGTCTAAGTTGAGGGTGTGGGGAAACCTGTGAGTCACCACCGAGGGTTTTTGTTGCCGAGTTCTTTTCCCTCCGGTGTGCTATCTAGTAGAACCGGCATGTTTAGGTTGTTATTTTTAATTTTGTTAGTTTTTTTAGTGTCTATAGCAAGCATGGGCGTTTTTTTTGTTTAAAAACGAGGCCCCTTTAAAAATTTTCTGGTTTTGTACTTATGTTGAAACGATTGACTGTCTGGATCCTCGAATGTCATTGTGTGATTATGATTAGAATGAGTATGCTTAAGCCGAGTGGTTGTTTGATAGTTGGTAGCGATATAGTTTCTTGGTGCCAAGAGCGTGTGAGATTATTGTTATAAACTCTTACTCTGTGCATGCATCTAGAACTTGCCGGTCTATTTTATTTAAGTTGAAGTTTGGTTGCTTAGGAAAGGAT